>JAOWBN010000020.1:467599-477956 GCA_028565015.1 Pinguicula moranensis | reverse complement strand
TGCCATTTCATGATCTCTTGCTCCTGATCTAATAGCCCGATAATGGCCAAAGAGCTTGTACCACAACTCATAATAAGAGAACGACTTCTCTCAATGCGAGGTACTTGCTGTTAACCTGCAAAGATAAATTAAACGTAAAAAAATCGGGTGTTGAAATGGAACTAAAGTGCAATATAAAGTAAAGAAATATGTTTTTCACCTGTTTGTATTCGTCCCACATGTCCTTCGAGTCGACTATGATTGTATGAGTCTTTTGGTCTATTGCTACTCCACTCAATCTAGAAAATTCATTAAGTAACTGATATTGTTTACCCTAATTGTGCAGCTTGTTTTCAACATTTTTTGCTATTATCGCACTGCCAGCCACCGCAGATTGGACCGTGGCAGCTGCCATATGGTGCATGCCCTTCTTTCATTCCAGACCAGCCTTTCAACCCTCTTGTGCCAATTCTTTCATGGTTGTAAGCAAAGCTCTTTCTTCAGTCGGAGGGAGATATACTTTCTTAATATTCGTTGGTTCTGAATGGGGTTCCTTTTCCTTTTTCTACTACATCATGATTACGCCCGGGACGCTTTTACGGGGTTGTTACTCAAGGTCTTGCCCTTTGAGTGGGTTGAGCGAGCGCATCAAATCTCTCATAAGTGACTTCATCCATCTTTCACCCCTACAGACAAGGAAAAAAAGAGAGGATGGAATAAACAATCATAAATAATGGAGTCTAATAATAGTAGGGGTGGGCATTCGGAATTCCGAATTCCGAAATAAAAGTCATTTCCGAATTCTGAATTCCGAATTTCAAAATACGGATCGGTTCGGAAATCACATTCAATTGTCAAAATAATTCGAATCGGATCAAAAATTTCCATTTTCGAATTTTCGACTTCCGAATTTCCGAATGCCCACCCCTGAATAATAGCCAAACAAATTCTATGTCCTCAACAAAGTAAGTCTAAACCCTTAACGAATAAATTACAGTCGTAACGTCACAAACAAGAGGAAGAGCACAACATAATGAACACATAAAATTAGCTAGCCCTTAGCTAAGTGGTAGGTTTTTCAAAGTCTGTTGGCCAATTGATCTCTGAACAGATTCCAACGCGGAGACGAATTCATTGTTTGAATGTAGTAATCTATTTCTTCGAATGGATTCATTTGTTCTTCAGCTCCAGGGAAGTCGGTATTGACCGGATCTAACAACGGGTCATACGGTGTGACATTTATCACAAAATTATGCAACATACCACAAACGATTATTATATCACATTATGTGTTAATGTGATAATATATGGGGTTTCTTAAGCATGTGAAGTGCTTATTCAGAATATCGAATGCGCGCTCTATAACATTGTGGTTGCACCATGTCGAAGGTTGAATAGCTCTTTGTAATTTTGTGGTTTGCGATTTGCGTCCCTGTCTGTATGCGCGCTCCTGTAGACGATAACGCATCTATCTGTATGGATTGAGGAAACCTTTACAGTTCGTGTATCCACTATCGCACAAGTAATAAGTGCCCTGCAAATTTGAGGAAATACATCATCTAAGCACATACTCTAAACTGCATTCATAGTAAGATTATACTCAACTTACCTATTAGGACACTTAGTGCATTTGGACGGGTGATTGCGTCCCGGAGCACACGCACATCCCTCCCAACCAGCAACCATGTATACAAAATACCCTTCAGTATCACAAACTCCTAGAATATTTGTAGCAAGATGACCTTTCCCCGTCTTGTATCTAGGTTGGTCTTGTACCTGGATGTGTAGTGCACCTACGCATCCCTACAAGCAAATCAAATATTGTCAGACTAATGGTGCTCAAGTTCTATAGTAAATATAATACATATGCATTAAAGCTACTAGTCTTCTACGTTTTGGCCGCTGTGTTGTAAATCAGTTTGCAAGATATATTTTTTGATGGTCGGCAAGTGTCCATATAAAGATAGCGACCTTCTCAACCACAGACACATAATGGTCATCAGTTAAACAACCACAATTATCTTGCAAAACTATGCACAGTTCGGTGAAAGTTTTGTTCGACATTCTGAGGTTCTTGAAGCATTCCCTATTGGATCCTCGAGTTATCCTTTCAACGAATATCAATCTTTCAGAAATTTTGTCTAATATTAAGTGCTTACGAGATTCATTTCGATTACGTTTGCGCTTACGTGTTCGTATGCCACTATTTTCTCCATTTTTTGCTATTTTTATGATAATGGGTAGCACACTGACGAAAATTCTTGTGCATAGCAACACAATCGCAACCTCCAAAAGATTCATGGTAGAGTTCTACATAACCAAAAGATTCGACTATTATGATAATCAATGACACTTTAAGCTTTCCAAAAGACCACAATTTTACTCACAGAAACCGTTGGTTTCTTCGAGTTAGCATTATATAGGTACAATACAACTTACAAGAAGAATCACACACAACTAAATTCTATGAATCTGCTAATATTGTATTGAAAGAGTTACACACATACCTAAACTAGAACACTGATTCAACAATCACTAAACACAACATAGTTCAGATGAGTTCAAAATCTAGCGGAGTACATAATAAAATCCAACAAAATCGAAGAAATCTAGCCAGAATTACTCAAATCGAGCAAACTTGATCGAAATTTAACACGATTGAAGAAATCAAGTCAAAATAACCCATAGATACAAAATATAACAAAAATTGGTCAAAAATCCTAGAATTATTCAACCAATTATTATTAACTGTTCGTGGAGAAATTTGTTGAAAAACCCTAAATGCCAACAAAAAGAGCAAATAGGAAATTAAAAGGATGAATGATAAACCTTGACGGGTTTGTCCCCAACGGTTTGAACGTCGAGATACCTCAGGGCTTGTCTAGAGGTCTCGATTGAGTTTTGTCAGGGCTTCGGCCCGCGACTTAACTGGTATATGTGATGAGGTCGCAGTGCATGTGCCCTGTGAATTAGTCGGGTTTGGGGGCCTTCCCTCGCATACCACAGTTATAAAAAAAAGGATGAATGATATGTTACTGTCGTCTTGAAGAGCGGAGTGTATTTCGTCGGAGAAGGGACGGTGGAGGAACGACCGTTTTTGTGGAGAAGAATCGCTTTTGAAGAATTCTCGATTGTAAGATTTGACAAATTTATTTAGGTTTGAGCAGTTTATATATTTGGTATTGTTGTAAAAAGTTAAAACGTAGGATCATTTCAGTAACTTCTGGCACGAGATAAAAGGTGGATAACTGAATCCGTCCAAATTTTTTGGACAAGAATGGTGGAATGCGAAGTTATCCTAGGTCCATCCCGTATCCTTCATGTCGCACGATAAAAAATGTGTGACTATCAAATGAATATAGATAATCCTTATTTATCTTAATTTAATCGCTTTGACTACCAAATAGATCCTCGGAGTAGGGGCTGGATGGCTGGACAAGATGCGTGTAAATGCTGTAGACAGGAGAGAAGAACGTACAATACTACAGTACACAGTATAGGTCCCTTCGAATACAAAATATCATGATTTTTCAATATTTGAAGAAAATAAATATCTTTATGTAAAAAGCGCGCTTCTTGTGCATTGGAAAGACAATTTCCAGTCAATTTTGGTGTGCTCAAAATCCTGCACTGCACTACCAAAATATCTGCAGTGCCAAGGCTTTTTTGTCATAAATAAAAATAAAAATAAAAAATCTGCCCGTCTTCAGAATTCCTATGTTCTCTTCCACGATCGGATGCAGTAAAACTTGTCGCGAATAATTTTAATGATGCAAATTTCTGGCGCGCTGCCAGACTTATCGGTGGTTCGGCCTTCAGTAGGCGGCAGCCGGTCGCTTATAAGCAGGCGCTGTGGATCTTCCTTTGAGGCCAACTTCTCTACCTATATTGGATTACCCAAAGTAAGTTTCCATTTTGTCAAATTCTGGTCTAGTTACTTCGGTACCGGATGGAGAATGCAATTTTTTTTTCTCAATTGGTTTGTGCTCCTCGACTGGATGATATTCCCTATTGTTGTTGGTCTGCAATCTTGGGTTTGACTGCCTAAAGCATAGAAAATTCGTTAATGCCGTGAAAATCGCGTGAATGTGTTGCACAGCTGTGCGGAAGGGAGTAATTTTTGGGATATGGGCATGACGAATTTAGTGAAAGAGTATTCCTGATTTTGCCGCGTGCACTTTATGCTGCTAAAAGCACCAGCTTTTGCCTATATCTTCTTCTCCATGCAATACTGGTTTGGCTTGGGAAAATCGATTTGTAACATCAGTTTTGATGAGTTTGACAAGTTTTTATCGCGTTCTTAGTAAGGTTTTGCTAGATCAAGAGCCAGTACTAATCTTGGAAGAGTTTTCAGAAACTTGAGAATGTGATTGCCCTTGCTTATTAAGACCAAATTTCGATGAAATGGTTTTGGAGTAATGATGATTCACAATCCACAAAGTACCCAGTATATTTCTAACTAAGTTGGGGTCTGGGAATCAGATGTACGCGGCCTTACCCTTGTAATTATACAAAGAGGCTATTTCCGTCGCGGCCCAATATGCATTGCGTCATTTAATATTTTGAGTTCCAGCAACTTCACTAAATAGAAGCACTGGAATTTAATAGAGCAATTTTGCTCTAGTTCACTATTAGCACAAAGCTAAAAGAATTGTCAATGACTCTTCCAGCTTCATTTGCAATGGACAAATGATGATTCTATATGTTTATACTATATTGATGTTACTCCACATCAGCTATAGTTCTAATATTTTTGATGTCATGAGTAGTTGATTAACATGCAAAATTAGTTGAACTGCTGCAGCATTTGCATCAAGAACTAAGTCTGCTAGTTGCGGAGGTCTTGGTCTTCACAGAATGTTATAATTTCATTACTTTTCAAATCTCTTGGAATAGAAATATTCTTTTGCTGACTTCAGTTAATTATATAGAATAGCCCGCTTTCCAATTCCAAGATAGAGGTTGGGCCCGAGAAGTTGAGAACGAGAAGCTTTGTCATAAGAGCTTCTGGAACTTCAGGAGAAAATTTGATTCCAGTGGCTCCACTTGAGCTCGAGTCACCTGTTGGCCAGTTATTGTCTCAGGTTCTGCAGACCCATCCGCATTTGCTGTCAGCAACTGCTGAACAGCAGCTTGAGAATCTCCAGAGCCAGAGAAATGATGAAAAAGATGCTAGTTCCCCATCATCTTCGAATCTTAGGACTAAATTATCATCCGATGATGTCCTCTATAAGTAAGTATTCTATCAAGTTCATTACATCAAGATTTGGTGTTTGATAGGATATTCTGTGTTGTTTGCTGGATTTTTGAAGGTGTTATATGAATTATTTTGATTGAGATTTCGGTACTTGAAGCTGGTGCTAATCTCATATATACATCACTGGGGATTACTATTGATGGTTTGAAGACTTCTTTTCACCAGCTATTAGATCAATTGCAGAGTTAACTTTGTGAAAAGAATTAGAGAAAAGTGATACAGACTTACATTATCAAGTGCTGGATTCTTTCAGAATTTTCTCATCTTTGAAACTTTGTATTTGGCAGCTAATATATATAAGCACAGCATCAGAGTTTGTTCTTCCAGTTCAACAAAGAAGGTTTATCGCTAAGTAACTGTTTTATATGATCATTATTTGTCAATGATAGGAATTCAAATACACTAATTGAAAGACCATCTGTTATATATCTTAGCCATCTAAGAAAAGGTGGTAATTATCAGTTTTAGAGCTTTCTTCAATATGTAAAATGTACCTTTCTTGTGACCTAATACTGCTTGCTTATTTATTTATTTATTTTAAATTTGTACCATCTGTACTCTGTAGTGTCTGAGTGCTATGTGCTCCAGTGGCATGATTAATCACTATTATGTATCTGCATGACGATTCCTTTTACTGGTTTCAGGAGAATAGCTGAATTTAAAGAGAAAGAAAGGAGAAATGTGCTAGAAGAGATAATTTATTGCTTGATTGTACAAAAGTTTCTTGACAATGATATATCGATGATCCCTAAAATATCTAAAACATCAGATCCTACTGGAAGGGTTGACTTTTGGCCAAATCAAGAACAGAAGTTGGAGTCTGTGCATTCTCCCGAGGCTTTTGAGATGATAGTGAGCCATCTAGCTCTTGTTCTTGGAGAGCGGATGGTGGGGCCTCTGTACACAGTTGCCGAGATCAGCAAAATCAAGCTTGGCAAGCTTTACGCTGCTTCGATTATGTATGGCTATTTCCTCAGGCGAGTAGATGAAAGATATCAACTTGACCGATCTATGAACACCCTTCCCGAAGGTTTCAGTGAAGATCCAGTAAGATTTCAAGGGCTATCACCGGGAAAGCAACTATGGGATCCAAAATCTTTGATACGCATCTATCCCGAGGATGATAATTGGGGGGATACTGCTGACCCTTCCACTGAGGAAAAGTTGCACAAGTTGAAGTCATATGTTATGTGTTTGGATGCTGAAACACTTCAACGATATGCCACAATGAGATCCAAAGAAGCTATATCTTTAATTGAGAAACAGACTCAGGCATTGTTTGGGAGGCCCGACATTACAGTTTCAAAAGACGGTTCCCTTGATACGTCAAATGATGAAACACTTTCCCTTACATTTTCTGGTCTGACGATGCTGGTATTGGAGGCAGTTGCATTTGGATCTTTTCTATGGGACACAGAAACTTTTGTCGAGTCCAAATACCCATTTCTCAGTGGCTAGAGGTACTTCTTATTTCCATGTTGTCTTTTCTCTGGAGAAGTTGGGTTTTTAAATTGTATTACATTCATAACCTTATATTATGCGACTAAATTAAGCAGTTTTTAAATTGGACAGTTGGTCTTCCCGGCCCCTTAGCGCATGCCTCTATTTGTGATGCAAAAGTACGTCTCATTATAGAAACGTATCATTGCTAGGCTTGAAACTACCACCTCATTATTATGGTTGTTTGTTGAAAACTCTGATCCTGTATTCCACTTTCTCTCTGTGTGATGATGTTGCATACTTGTAACTACAAGCAAGTTGATCTGGGCATGTTACTCATTGTAGGTGTCGTAATCTTGCAAAACACTATGATTTGAGGTGGTCATGGATGGATTTATAACAGCATATCTTTCAGCACTCCATTGTCAAAATGCTTCAGAGTAGAAAGATGTCAATGTCGTCATTTTGTTTGTGGGGATACTACTCATTTTGTTTGTGGGGATACTAATACTACTAGTACTAGTGGCCATCGACATCAGCAAATTGGCTCTGCCACGAAAATCTGTGAAATCAATCTGACAGACTTTTGTACAATGTAGATACATATTTGAGCAGGGCAAATTTATTATCTTCTTGGTTCAATTCAAAATGATCATTTATTATTTTTTCTATTTATTATCATTGATTGCAAATAGAGTTGAAAAAATTATTATTGACAATTTTTTTGACGTTTTGCTAATAATGGATTAAATTAAAATATTTTTACTAAATTTTAATTTTCTTATTAGTGAAGTTAAAAATTAATACATGAAATGACAGGGATTGTAATGAAAATAATTTTTTTTATAATTTTAAAAGGTAAATCCCTTAATATTGAAAATTTAGAGAAATGTTAGAGCGTGCTAACGTACTAATGGGCGAAATAAACTAAAATACCCATGTGTTGGATTTTGTGTCGGTGTTCAACATGAGGGCATTTGTGTATTTTTTTGTTCATTAGTGCACTATTAGTGCGCTATATCATTTTTGGAAAATATAATGGATACCTTGTTTCTTGTTTTATCAGACATCTTCCCTCTTTCTTTCTCCCTCTTTTGAAATTCAATGTTTTGTTTTTATTTACGAAAAAAAAAGTAGATTAAGAAATTTGCAGAAAATATAAGTACGGAAATAAGTACCCAAGCAAAAAAAAATGGAAAAGGAAATGAATTTTCTGGTGCTTTCCTCTCTAAAAGACAGCCTGCCTTCTCTCCCTCTCCTCTGGTTTTTCTTCTCCATCTTCCTCTTCGCCGCCTCTTCCGCCTCTGGCTTCAACATCACCGCCCTGACATTCGGCGAAGCATACTCTCCATTATTCAGCGAATTCAACATACAACGATCTAACGACGACAGGACCATTCGCCTACTCCTCAACCGTTTCTCAGGTAAAACACAGAAAACACACACACGTGAATGCTATGTGTGTATGCCTTTTTTTTGTTATGTAGACATAGATGATATATGCATGCAAGCATGCTTCAGATCAGTATCATCTTGGCCTTTGCCACCCTTGAATTGATGTGTTTTTTCAGGTTCTGGACTTATATCCTCTGATTATTATAACTATGGCTTCTTCAGTGCCAGCATTAAGATGCCATCCGATCACAGTGCCGGCATCTGCGTTGCATTCTACGTAAGTCTATGATCTGCATCCATAGGACCGTACATACACGGATATACACAGAGATCCTCTGTCTTTCTCTCTCTTTCTGTCTCTGTTTGTTTTATGGGTCAACATTTATCAGCTGATACTTGTCATCCCAGGAGATGTATTCGGTCATCTTGCAGTTATAATTATCTCTAAAAATCGATTTATTCGCATCACAAAGTTTTGGTGAAGTGGTGATGATCGCTAATACCTCTTCAAACAGCTGTTAATTACTTGAAATGGTCGTAAATCTTCCTCTTTCAGACCTCAAATGTGGACACCTTTGAGAGGACCCACGACGAATTGGACATTGAATTCTTGGGTAACATCAAGGGGAAGCCATGGAGGTTTCAGACCAACATGTACGGCAGTGGAAGTGTTTCTCGGGGAAGGGAGGAGAGATACAGAATGTGGTTCGATCCGACAAAAGATTCGCATCGATACAGCATTATATGGACACCCAAAAACATCATGTAAGAATCAAACTTATGATGGGTGAATGTAAGTTATTCTGTCATAACAGAGTCGTTTTTCTGATTTCAGATTCTACGTGGACGATATTCCGATCCGTGAAGTCATCCGCAACGCCGCCATGATGGGTGATTACCCGG
This sequence comes from Pinguicula moranensis, assembly GCA_028565015.1. Taxonomy (NCBI): domain Eukaryota; kingdom Viridiplantae; phylum Streptophyta; class Magnoliopsida; order Lamiales; family Lentibulariaceae; genus Pinguicula; species Pinguicula moranensis. The sequence goes on along the minus strand of JAOWBN010000020.1, from coordinate 468,982 downwards.
CGAAGCCCATGTCCCTGTACGCCACCATATGGGACGCATCGACGTGGGCGACAAATGGGGGAAAAGAGAAGGTGAATTATCGTTATGAGCCATTCGCGGCTGAGTTCACCGACCTCGTACTCGAGGGATGCGTCGTCGATCCCTCGGAACAGATTCCGTCGTCAAACTGCACGGACATCACGGCGGCGCTCATGGAGAAGGAATACGCCGCCGTCTCGGCGGAGGGGAGGAGGTCGATGAAATGGTTCCGTGAGAAGTACATGTATTATTCGTATTGCTACGATGTGGTGAGGTACCCTGTGCCGCCTCCGGAATGCGTCATCGTAACTTCGGAAAGGGAGATGTTCAAGACCACCGGGAGGCTCAGGGATAAGATGAAGTTTCACGGCAGTCACCGACCGCATCGACGGCGAGGGAGGGCGAATAGGCGGCGGAGTAAGGAGACTGCAGCTGCGTGATGTGGGGGTAAAATAGATTGATTGATTCATGTATATTTTAAATATACTGTTGATATTTATGAATTAGATTAGGGGCGAATTACAATTAAAGAACTTCGTATTATTGAATTACAATTTGATATTAGAACAAAAATAAAAAAAAATCTAAACCCTAACAATGACATTCCGGCCGCCATCCATTACCGTAGTGTTTTTGCCGCCACTGAAAACCGCCACCCGTGACCACCTGCGTCCATATCTCACAGATTCGGCCCATTCCAAGCCGTTTTTGGCCACCTACCGCAACGTGAAGTCACCCGCCATTTTCCCAGTCTGTGGCTATTTTTGTCGTTTTTTCTGCGCGTCCGTCACCGCCTGCTCCAGCGAACACCACAATTAGGCTATCCGCAGCTGCCCGCCCGCCCACGAGCTGTCGCCAAAAAAAATCAGAATCTCTGCCTCTGGTAGTTCTTCGCATCTGCCCTATCGATTTTTATTTATTAGTGTTGTTTGATGTATATTGATGTTTTGATGAATGTAGTGGATTGTTTGTTTAGATTGATGACATTTGCCAAAACTTGGGGATCCAATTAGGCTGGGTATGGAGGTTTGAATATTGAGTATTGATGGTTGGGTGTGAGAAGTGTGGATGTGTTGGAGAGTGGAGGATCATGCTGTGTGAATCGTGTATTTTGCTTTGATTGATTGTAGTTGGAGCTACTATATGTGAGATGACAGGGACGGATGATAGTGTAGTTAAACAAGGATTTAAGGTTTTGGAAAAACTCAATCCGGAGGCGCTCAGAGCCGTGCTTGGGCTCATACAGTGAGCGAACACCTCAACCTCAATCGTTATCCCTCCTGTTACTCAGGCCAAACTTGATCTTCCACCTATAGATCTGAAACTTGATGGAACAGCTACATATCTTAGCTGGTCACGTAGAAT
>JAOWBN010000020.1:445029-463199 GCA_028565015.1 Pinguicula moranensis | reverse complement strand
CCACTCGGAGATTATTGCAATACATGAAGCAAGCAGAGAATGTGTTTGGTTGAGGTCAGTCATTCAACATATCCGCAAAACATGTGATTTATCCCAAATCTCAGATACACCGACAATATTGTACGAAGACAATGCCACTTGTATCACTCAACTCAGAGAAGGATACATCAAAAGTTATAGAATAGAATATATATCTCCGAAGTTCTTCTACACATGAATTGCAAAACAATGGAGATATTAACATCAAGCAGATCCGATCAAGCGACAACTTAGCAGATTTATTTACAAAGTCGTTACGAAAAACTATATTTCTAAACATTGTATCTGGTATTGGTATGAGACGTCTCAAAAATGTTTGAAACATACTTTTGAGGGGGAGAAATAATGCGCAATTGTACTTTTTTTCCATCGCTTAGGATTTTTTTCCACATAGTTTTTCCTAAGCAAGGTTTTAACGATACAACTTTGGCATACTCCTGAATCCCGAAGAATTCAATTAGAGGACCATGAAAGATCCCTACTTGATGAAATTAATAAAAGTATATATCCCTGAAAACTCGTTCAATCAAGGATGGTATTATATATATATATATATATATATATATTGATTGAGACAGTTTTGTAAAAGATAAACTCTTGTAATTGTCGATCCTTACCTCTATATAAAGTGACATACAAAAAATAAGAGATATATTTTTGACGATCAACCTAATCTTTTCTCTTTTATTTATATGCAGATCTTTTAGTTTACAAAACTATTCTTCTAGACTCTGGGTTTATTATGCTTTTGTACTAAATACATGCGAACTATTGACTCATTTTACATGTGGCCTGTGGGTCTGACGCCGCCAGCGGCCAGACACCCAACCCAACCGCCCCGAAAGAAATTGGTGTACCTTCCCGGTTTAACAATGGAAGTTCACGAGTGTTGGCCATTTAACTGCAGAGCTATCGTTTTTCAGAAAATATAGGAGAATAGAAGATTCAAATGTGGGAAAGAAAACAGTTTAAGCCGTCCCAAACTGCAGGTAGTGTTCTGAACAGCTCCACTCTTTCAATTTCAACAGCATGGAAGCTCCCGATCTGTATACGTGATGCTTCTTGATTTGGAGATAGATTTTCGAATTCATCGGGGGAAAAGATGCATCTTTTTATGGAATTTTAATCTGAATTGTTTACTCCTATATTTTATTCCTCGCTTCATTTCACCTGCGGGAAATTTGCTGAGGATTTTACCGTTTCCATCATGAGAGATTCGTTTTGTTTTATGCTCTTGTCCATTTTTTTTATTTTCCAAGAGGTATTTAGATGATGTTGAGATGGATTGGTGATAGGTAATTGATATTGATGAGGTTTATTGTTATCCTGCATCTGATTTCATCATCTTCCAGCGTTGGAGCATAATAGAGTGTCGATACGGAACAGCCATGGTGAGAACCTTATTGGGATATTGCACGAGACAGGCTCCCATGAGCTTGTAATCATATGCCACGGCTTCCGATCTTCAAAGGTTTTTGATCATCTTATTCCTTGTTTTATTTTTGGGACATTATGTGTCTGAATATATGTTTCTCTTCCATTTCTCTAGTAACTATGACTCTTTAGTTTATCCCAGGATCGCATTCCCATGGTTAACCTTGCGTCCTTTTTTGAAAGAGAGGAAATTAGTGCCTTTCGCTTTGACTTTGCCGGTAATGGGTAAGCTGTCAAGACCAATTTCCTTGTCCTAATGTCTTCTCTGGCCAACTTATCTGTGTACAAATCTTTATTTCTTCCCAGAGAAAGTGAAGGATCATTTCAGTATGGCAATTACTCTAGAGAAGCCGAAGATCTACGTGCTGTAGTAGAGCACTTTCAAGGGGAACAACGTTGCATAGCTGCACTTATTGGGCACAGTAAAGGTATGTTAGTTTACTTTCCCCCTTCACAGAAATTTCTAGTGATTTACTGTATGAAATGTTGTGAAAGCTGTAAGATGTGAATGGTTTGGCCAGTTTTAGAAGCTCCAAATATTTTACAGATTACTTAAAATTCCAAACAAAAGTTTTTGTACCTAAGTTTCGTACTGATGAATAGGATCCTTATAGGAGGGAATGTTGTGCTTCTGTATGCCTCACGGTACAATGACGTGCAAACAATTGTCAATATTGCCGGTCGCTTTAATTTGAAGTGTGGAATTGAAGGTCGTTTGGGCAAAGACTACCGTGAAAAAATGGAAAAATATGGACTTATTGATGTGAAAAACAGAAGAGGTGAGTACTTTACATCAAGCAAGAATCAAGTGTAAGAACCTGGATTCCAAATGAAGAAATTCATTCTAATCCCCTTTTACACATGTTGATCCTCTTGTTTTGCTACATTAGCATTTTTCAATCGGTTTATGATGCATCACTTTCTCTTGGGTGTCTTGTGCCGCTCATCTCGCATCCCCTAGGGAAAACAGAGTACGTCGTGACTAAGGAGAGTTTGATGGAACGACTAGCAACAGATACTCTTGCTGCAAGTCAGAATATCCCGTCCAGCTGCAGGTTGGAAATCTTGTTTCTTTGGGATTGGTGAAATGGTATTGCGATGGCTAATAATAGAATGAAAGATGTGTTGAGTCCAAAGTTTTACATGTTCTCCATTTCTTTGCAGGGTGCTGACAGTCCATGGCACATTGGATGAATTTGTACCAGTTGAAGATGCAATTGAATTCGACAAGTATATACGTCATCACAAGTTATGTATAGTTGAAGGAGCTGATCACGAGTTCACGAGGCATCAACATGAGTTGGCGTCGATGGTGGTCAACTTTGTGAAGGAGGGTCAGTGCAAAGACAAGGCTTTGTCTGGATTCTCTTCATCTTGTGTCAAATCTACGAAATTCACTGATTCTCGTCTATGATAATGACAACGTTTGTATATGTACTAATTTCTGGCTCTACAAACTTTGTAAATCATCAAAACATTCCTTTCAATTCTTGCAGCCAATGTCTCCTGCCTCCTCGTGCATATGTTTGTTTATATTTTACACAAAAGAAACATGAGAGCCTACGCAACAAGAGAATTTCAATACTAGTTCAGACTCCATTTTCATCAAAACATTCAGGCACTAACAGTTTTCGGTTTGGCTCCAATTTTCCTCCATGAAACACTGGGCATTATTTGTTTCGAATCGACTCGATCCTTGTATTGAACGGTAAAGTTGAGCAATGAATCGAGAAGAGAATCTGAGAGTAAGTGTGGTTTAAGCCCCAATTCCACTAGCTTAGTATGCTTAGCATTGTAGTAATGCTCTTCTGCCTCCACCCTGGGGTTAGGCACGGAAATGGCTTTCACCTCAATGCCGAGTTTCTCGCCTGCCTTTGTAACGAGAGCAGCAAGTTGATTGACTGAGAATTGCTCTGTAAATTGGTTGAAGACACGAAATTCTCCCCTCTGAGCTGGATTGGCTATTGCAAGCTCAACACATTGGACTGTGTCTCTTATGTCGAGATATCCCCTGGTCTGGGTTATCCACAGAAACGAAAGGAAGTTAACAAGAGAATTACACGGCACATGTTATAGTACAGGACAAGTAATGATATTAGTATATGGAATCACAGCTTTCATGGGTAAGATGTAGAGAAATCTTGGAAGAAGGTTGAAGATAAAGGAATATCTTTCATGTGCAAGTGGGAAATAACTACCTGGCCTCCTTTTCCATAGACTGTAAGTGGATGACCCACTGCTGCTTGAACACAAAAACGGTTCAATGCAGTTCCAAATACAGCATCATAATCAAATCTATTGGAAAGCTCCTCATGCATTGCTGTTTCATCGGTTTTCACCCCATAGACAACCCCCTGGTTGAGGTCAGTGGCCCTCATCCCCCAAGCCTTGCAAGTAAACGCAATATTGTGTGAATCATGGACCTTGCTGAGATGATAGAAAGAGCTGGCTTGCTTGGGATAAGGCAAGGTATCGGTTCTTCCATTATGAGTAATTGTTAAATAGCCCTCCTCAATGTCTATATTTGGAGTACCATACTCTCCCATGGTACCAAGTTTGACAAGATGGCAATCCTCTCTGAACTCTTTTATAGCAAAAAGAACATTAAGGGTCCCAATCACATTGTTATGTTGCGTGAACACAGCTCTAGAGCGATCAATCATGGAATACGGGGCAGATCTCTGTTCTCCAAAATGGACAACAGCATCAGGTTCAAAGGACTTGAAGGCGTCTGTTAAGAACTCAAAATCACATATATCTCCAACATAAAGTTGGATATCTTTACCAGTGAGAGACTTCCAACGCCTGATGCGGTTGTGGATAGATGCGATAGGCGTGAGGGATTCAAGGCCTAACTGGTGGTCAAATAGGCGACGAACAAGGTTATCAACTACAGCAACTTCATAATTCTTATTGGATAGGTGGAGAGAAGTAGCCCATCCACAGTATCCATCACCACCGATTACCATGATTTTCTTGCGAGCAGACCCTCCACCAGAGACATGATCCGGGCCTGAACCAGTCTCTACTCTGGATTCCTGACTTGTTGAAACTGCTTTCACACACCTAGTAGGGAAAATTCCTAACCTGTTGGCCCGGCAAGCAACTGTTAAGGGTGACCTAGAAAATGGCAAGCTAACAGATGCTGCTGAAGAGACCAAGTACTGGTTCAAAGTTTTACTGTTTGGCCTGCCCCCAGGTGAGATATTCAAAGAACAAGAGACTGAAAACAGATGTGCCATTAGTTAGCAAGCTGAGCCTAACCAAACTTGTTTCCTCACCTGGAAAAGCAATGCGTGAATTTGAAAATTAGTAACAAAAGATTTAAGATGATAAGCAATCTTACTGTAATATGGAAAAGTGACCAAAGAAGTACTGCCAAAGTCAATAACTTATGAAGAAACAGAACTGAGCATTGTGTACCATCGTAATTACTCGAGATATCGGACAATGGACATAAACTAATGCCAAAGCAATAATAACCTAAGATGCCACAGTTTTTGGACCGGACTAGCATTACATAGAAATTCCCTTATGAAACAGAAATCCACTCAAAACGCTCAACCATATTTTTGAAGTTTATGGCCCAATCAACATAAACAGAATATACGCCAGTTCGCAGCTGATTTACAGGCAACCTTAAATTGCCATTAACTTATACGGTTGAAGATGTTATTCGGATGAAAAACATTGAAAACACGATAGAAGAATAATGTGCGGAATCCATGGACAATACCAAGAATCAAAACCAAGAGCAAGCAGACTCAAGCTCCCCCCTTTTATCGAGCTTCAAATTAACTTAGCCGAAGCACTGCCAGCAAGAAACCAAGATACAGTAACTACCCAGCTACAATCACTATCTCAATAATCCCCGTTGACCAGAAATGATGAGAAATAATAGTTTCCCAATTGAAGTCAAGGCTAGACGGGTGATTTTCAGAGTGTCGAGATGGCTTCTTGTTGTGTATTCTGTCCAGGAGAGCATCAGCATAGCCGAATGGGATATTCTTCTCTTCCTATCGGGATTGGATTTGGACTAATCTAAGTCTTAAGATATAAAAAAGGTTCAATTTTTCACTCGCAGACCAGCAAGAACCGATGCTTCTGAGACGGGTCAAAACACGACGACCGACGACGGTCGACAGACTGGACTGGAATCTGCTGGGCTATTCGGGCCTTTAATTTATTTCTCCTGTGTATTGGTCTGTCTATCTAACAGCCCATTGAGCCATGAAGCCACCGACAGATGATTCTTTTCGTTTCTGCTTTTCTAGAAATGATATAGTGCACGAACAGCGCAGTACACGAACGCACGAAACATGCGAAAATGCTAAAAATATTTTTGTGTTGGATTTCGTGTCAGTATTTAACACAAGAGTATTTTTGACATTTCACGCAATTCGTGCGTTCGTGCTCCTCAATCCTTCATGCGCTGCTTTTCTGATGGAAGCTTCGATCTTTGAGGCTACGAAATAATGCGTGACTAAAGTCTAGTCTAGTGATATGTCCAATTATGAGTCCTGTAAACAAAACTACATGCATACATAGAATAAACATCCAACCCACCCACACCTACATATATAATCATATATGTTGAGTTTCTTTAGTTGGATTTTTTAATTTCCTGGCACTTAATACACAGATTAGTAAGCGTTTAGGTGAATAATTCATAAAATAGCAGAAAATTAAATCAACACAAGATTTAAGGCCCAAGGTTCATCGTCTCCTTAAATTCGGCTAATCCTCGTTGAGCTCCGGAATCGGTAGCTCTCATAGTTTATATTATCTTTCAAAATCTTATAAATACACCAAATCCGAACGAATCCAAACAAGATCTCAAAAGATAACTCATGCAACCACTAATCTAGTTTAAATAACTTACTAAAGTCTAAAAAGTTCCTATAAACGTGCAAATAACACAAAATAGCACTAAAAATGGAACCTCTAAACTTTTAAGTAAGCTAAACTAGATCAAAATTGGTACCAAAATGAAGACCTTGATTAATAAGAACAATCTCACCGATCAGAATTTCAACAAACGCCGTAAGTTCGCCGAAAAACCAAAAGTTCGCCGTGAAAAACGAAGAAAGAAGCGAGAGAATAATCTGAAAGTCGAGAAGTTAGAGAGAGTAAAGTAAATTAATTATTCCCCGAAAAGCTTTTATATTCACTTCGAAATCAATTCATGTCCGTCGGATAATCTCAAATCAACAGCTCTAAATGCACCAAACTCATGAATTGTCCCGAGCCGTCGGATCTTACTTAAAATGAACACTCCGATCTTCCCTGATTACCTCAATAAATCTGAGTCGTTGAATCCATTCAGAGAATCGAATGGTCGCGACTCTTCAGTAAAAATTTCCTCGATACGCTTCATTATAGACCGTAGGATTAAAGTAAAATCAACGAATGCGATTAACTCAAATAGCTTCCTCAAAAAGCTTCACTAATAGCCGTTAGATCATATTATAAATGAACGGTTCAGATTTCATAATGCCAAATAAGCGGAATTTAACAGTAGCCACCCGATCAAAATAATTAGACGATCACGATCACACTTTTATTAATGACAAACTTGTAATTTCAACAAAAATTAAGGGCAAAACATCATTCATTAAGGATAAATCAGTCATTTTACCAACACCTTTAACCAAATTCGAGACACATAAGGACAGAACCGTAGTTTCAACCTTTTAAACAATTTTTAATAACAATTTTGCTATTTGCATTCAACAATCTATAATACCTACTCTGCATCAAAACTTACGAATTGGATTGATGTTGAATTACTTGGATTTTCATATTAGTTCTAGGTTTTTGTTTGACAAAATATGTTTTTAGTCAAATTGAATTAATTAGAGTAATTATTTATTAATAGCCTAATATTGAAAGTATATATTATGTTAGGATTCTGTCATCATAATTAGAGTTGGACTCCAATCGTTTCCTATAAATAAGACGTATCATACGCCTATTCAATATACATAATTATTATTCTCATATAATGAGACCCAAAAAGAAATACACAATTTCTTTATCGAATTGTTGCCTTATCATCTGTGAAGGCACGGATCTGAGTACATGAATTACAAGGAGACTCTGATAGACTATTGGTTTGTATTCGTGATATAATCAACCGGAATATTACGGTTATATACGCTTCTGGATTAAAGGTACGAATTTGTTATTGTATTTAGTTTATTAGTTAGATCTGTTCTAACATATTTGAATCAGATCTACAGTGGTATCGGAGTTAGATTTTGGTATCTGATTATGTTTGTTCTTGATTGTGCTCGAATGATTATTTATTAATCTTACGATAAATCTGATTATTTTGTAATGATCGATTCTACTAGAATTCATTTCTATCATGTTATGATTATTTAGAATTCATTAATGAGAATTACGTATGAATTCGTTATTTGTTAATGAGTATGTGTTAATTCAGAATTCGTTTAAATTATTATGATTTATTGTTCGAATTCATTTAAATTCGTTATTAAGAATCCTATGGATAATATTCAAAACAATACTTATTAAGAATTCATTATTTTAAATAGTTTAAACGAATTTATTATTATTCAGAATATTATTTGTTAATTATTATTCTGAATATTTTAAATTATTGGAATAATAATGGGTTACTAATATTGTTTAGAAGATTTATTAACTATATGTTAATATTTTATTGTTAACTATATGTAAATAATTTCTTCGTGATAATTATGTGTTAATTATTTTTTTTTAAAAATTTTTAGTTATTATATATATTTTAACTATGTGTTAAAATTCTGTAAATGAATTTTATGAATATAAGCATGTCTATATTTATTTAATTCTATTTATGTGTTAAATAAATTATCTAGTATGCATTATTAGGAATTATTTATTTTTATTTGCTAAGTGCAATTAAATTTTTTGATTCTTAGCATACATGATTAAGAATTAATTTAATTTGCTTAGTGCAATTTAATTCTTAGTATGCATGATTAGGAATAATGTGCTAAGTGCAATTTTAATTCCAAGCATGCTTATGTAACTTAGGAATTAATTTTATTAGACAATATGTTTTCAACAAATAAAATTAATAAACAATTAATTATTAACTATATGTTAATAATTCAATTATGGTAATCAAAATCATATTACAATAATTATTTCGAATAAAAGAAATCCGCATTAATCGTGCTCATGAGAGCTGTCTAGACGGACCTTTATGACCCAACCAAAATTTGGACTTTTCACGAGGAATGACAACACTGTCTAGGTGGTTGGTCCTCGATATGACCTCGAGTTCCGACCATCTATCTAGATGCTTGCTGAATCGGTTAAGGATCCCATCTGGCCCATCTCAGATTCTTTTAGCAGTTTCGAAATCTTTTCTTTTAACTATGTGTTAAAAGAAAATCAAATTGTTATTCGTTAATAATTTATTTGTGCCAATTATTTTGGTCCAAATTAAAATCAAACAAAAAATACTCTACAATAAAAATCACCGAATTGTTATAATTAACAATTACATGTGTCAATCCGTTTGGCTGTATGTACTATTATGTGTTTCTTATTTGAATTTGTTTTAATATGTGAAAGTTAAATTTTTCTAGAAATTTTTTGTTATGAAGGACGTGATGATTATGAGCCTAGCAATATTTTAGAACGCAAAACATAATTCAAAATTCCTCACAAAAAAATTTAAAAAAAATTGTGCCTAATGCCTTCTTAAAATATACTAACAAGCATGACACCCCCTAGTTTGATAAATCAGCTCTCTTCCAGTGATAAGTTCACTGGATTGAACTATGACATCAGGTCCAGAAAGATTCAGTATCTCCTGTACGAGAAATACGTTTTTGAGCATATAACCATGGCAGAACCCGCAAAAACCTCACCAACATACTAAACATGGGCCAAGAAGGATCGTAGTGAATGTTATGCTATATTGTACTGCATGCATGACGACCTGATTAGCACGTACGATGTGGAGCCCACGTCCAAATCCATATGGGACAAACTCAAGAAGAAATACGGCCAAACCTCAGCTACAAGACTCCGTTCCTTGCATCTGAACTGGCTACAGTACAAAATCAATTCGGGTCGACATGTACTTTAACAACTTCGCTTTATGAGTACATGTTGCGCGATCTCAAGGCTGGCGAGATCGATATTTTTGAGTTCGATTAGGAGAACAATGTGATCAGTTTACTACCTGATAAAAGAGAAGAAAAACGTTGGACTCACTTCAAAACTCTGATGAATCATGATGTGAATATCAAGACATTCGCTGACATATCCAAGCATCTCGAGCTTGACAACGAGAGTCTGTGAGCTTCCGGACCCCCTGCCAGAGTTTTTGCTACTTAGGGGGGAAACCCTAATAGGACCAAAAATTTTGTAAGTCAGCGAACAAGACTCATTAATCAGTTCAAAGAAAGAAGAAAACTAAGTAGCCCAAGGCTAATGGCCCCAAGCATATGGAAAAAATGAAGAGCTATAATTGCGGTTAGAAAGGTTACTTCTCTCAGGATTGTTCCGAGACTAAGAAGGTACCTTCTTTCCCCTATAACCCCAAACTATGTGTTTGCTCCCATGCATTAGTTGCTAATTCGTTTTTTAAATGGATTGTTGATTCAGGAGTGAGTCTGCACGTAGTGAATGACCATGCTGGATTTGTCGAGTTTAATCACTGTGGCATCAGAACACGAAGCATAACCATGGGGAATGACAGTGAAGAGGATGTCATCGGTATTGGCACCTACAAACTCCAGTTTTGTAGCAGGAACGCATTGCTGTTACATAACACAATCTATGTACCGGGAGTCCGCTGTTGTTTAGTTTCAGTTGTTTCTTTGCTACAATTAGGTTTCCCGTTTAATTTTTGTCCTAGAGGATTAAATGTTGAGTACGGTGACAATGTGTTTGGTCACGACTCATACAAACATGGTTTTTGCATTCTTGATTTGGATGATATTTATTACGATTCGATTAATTCATCCATTGCCTTAGTTTTCAAAAACAACACAACTTCTAAATCAGTTAAATGACATGCTAGACTTGGTTACATTGGCCTACATAGATTAAATAAACTTGCTTAGTGCGATCTTTAAAACCCACTCACTAAGACTAAATTGCCTATGTGTGAACCTTGATTAGCTGGCAAAGCTAACAAAAACCCTTTTGGTAAGGTTTCTCGAGCCTCAAATTCATTAGATTTAATCCATTCTTACATTTGCGAGACCCGTGAGCATGAAAGCACGCCAAAGGTCTTTTTATTTCATCACGTTCATATACGACTAATCGTATTTTGGACACGTGAATCTATTGTCCATCTCTATGAAACACTTGATGTGTTCAAATGGTATGTAGAAGAAGTAGAGAACCAATCGAATTGAAAAGTTAAGATTTTTTCGAACAGACCGCGGTCACGAATACATTTCTGATATGTTCAAAGGTTATTGTGATGAATAGGGTATAGTAAGACAACCTATAATTTCTTATATCCGGCAGCAAAACGGTGTTGCAGAACATAGAAATTGCACCCTGTTTGATATGGTTAGGTCTATTGGCACAAGCCAATCTATCCATTAACTTTGGGGGAGATGCGTTGCTTACGGCAATATATATATCCTCAATAGAGTACCAAGTAAGAGTGTGCCCACCATTCCATATGAGATATGGAATGGAAAGAAGCCAATCTTTGACCATATGCGACCCTGGGGTTCGGTAAACTATGTGCACAACTGACGATTTTGAGAGTATTTGTTGTTTATGTTGTGCAACAATTTTGTATTGTAGATTTGGTGCGTGCAATGTGCTTGAGAATTATGGAGGCTGCAAATTGTGAAATCCATTCATCAAGATTGATGTTTTACATGAGTTACAAGCATGGTTTTATGATCAAAATAAGTGGATTTGAGAGGCTTCCTTATTCTTCAATCTTGAAGCTTAGGGAATCTGCTAGACTTGAAATGTCGTCATTCTTCAATCTGTATGATTTGAAAGTTCAGAGGCCGCTATTTGGTCTTGCAAATTTAGCAAGTGTCGTCATTCTTCCTTGCTATAATGGGAATTGGTTCTGCGCTTCTTTTCTTGGTAAAGAAGTGTTTTTTTTTGGGCCACCAAGTCAACTGTTGCGGCTACCTTTGCAGAGGAATGTTGGGAGTTTGTATTGATAGATGAATATTGTTCAACACCCCCCGTAAGCTGAGCGTGGGATTATAAACCGCGTGAAGCTTGGAACAAAAAAACTCAAATAGATCTCAGGGAAGAATCTTTGTGCATATATCAGCTGCCTGTAGATTGGATGGAATAAAGTAGGTGGAGAGCTTGCTAGTAAGAACTTGTTTGTGGATGAAGTGATAATTTAATTCAACATGTTTGGCCCGTTTGTGAGGAGCGAGATTTGTACCAAGAAAAATTGCACTTTTGTTATCACAGAGAATTTCAAGGGGTTTTGTGAGTGGGATCCCAAGGTCATGAAGAAGATGGTGTAGCCAAAGAACTTCTGCAGCGGTAATAGCTAGGGCGCGATATTCTGCCTCACAGCTGGAATAAGCAAATGTGGGTTGTTTCTTTGCACGCCATGAAATCAAATTGGTACCCAAGAAGATAGCATATCCGGAAGTGGAATGACGAGTGTCAGGGTAGCCGCCCAATCAGCATTAGAGTAGGCAAGAATGGAGTCGATGTCTGAGGAAGAAGAGAAATGTAAACCCATTGAAAGAGTTCCTTTAACATACCTAAGGATCCTTTTGACACAATTAAGATGGAGTGTACTCGAAGTATGCATATATTGACTGAAGGAGTTGACCGCATAGGTGAGATCCGGTCAAGTAATGGTAAGATACTAAAGAGCTCCTACCAAGGAACGATACATATTCGGATTAGAAAGAGGCCTCCATCATAAGAAAGGTAATGCGAGGGTTAGAATCAAGCATTTGAGCCCGAGCAAGGATATCTCGTGCATACTTGAATTGGCTGAGAAATAGTCCATCAGAAGTTGGTGTAGCTTCAAGTCCAAGAAAATAGGTGAGAGATCCTAGATCATTGAGAGCAAATTCTGCATGAAGACGATGAATGAATTTTTCTAATAGTGAAGTATTGTTGCTGGTAACAATTATGTCATCCACATAGAGAAGTAAGTAGATAATATCGGAGCCCTTAATGAACACAAATAGAGAGGTGTCCGTAAGACTATAGGTGAAGCCAAGAGTATCGAGAAAAGTACTCAATCGCTCAAACCAAGCGTGAGGTGCCTGTTTGAGTCCATATAAGGCCTTTTTGAGTTGACAGACATGGTCAGGATAAAGTGGATCAACATATCCTGGCTGTTGCTCTATATAAACTGCTTCTGTTAGGTGTCCATTTAGAAAGACATTTTTGACAACCAACTGTTGAAGTGACCATCCATGAGATAGTGCAATTGATATAATCGTGCGAACAGTCGTAGCTTTGACAAAAGAACTAAAAGTATCAAAATAGTCAAGACCAGATACTTGTGTAAATTCTTGAGCAACAAGACGAGCCTTGAGTCTTTTGATAGAGCCATCAGGAAGATATTCAATGCAAAAAAATGACTTAGAGCCGCCAATGTTAGCATTTGGAGATCGTGGAACAAGATCCCATGTGTGATTCTGATGAAGAGCAGTGATTTTCTCATTCGTAGCAGTAATTCAAGCAGGATTTTTTAGCAGGCGATCGAAATCCTTGAGGTTCTTTTGTGGCCAAGAAAGCACTAATCAATCCAGAAGGATCAACACTACAATAATCGGCAATGACACATGGCCGAAAAACTCTGACCTTAACCCGAGAGATCATGGGATGTAATTCTGCATTGGTGATGGGGACAAGAGGAGGATTGTGATTGGGACTTGAATCGTCAGGGAGTGTGGATTGGGGAGGAATTTCAAAGTGTGAAGAAGAATAAGTGATGGAGAAGGTGAATTAGTTGAGGAAGAGCAAATTGAACAAGGAGAAGGTGAAGGTGATGGCAAGTAGGAGACAGGTGGAGAAAGATGTGAAGGGTCTGTAGATGGGATTTCTTCATAGGGTTCAAGAAAAACGAAGATATCAAGAGTAGATAATGATGGCGGGTGGTCGAGCTTTGTAATGGAAAACATGATTCATCAAATCGAGCATGACAGGTGATATAGATGTGGGAGGTAGATAAGTCAAGACAACGAAAGGGTTTATGAGGAACATTGTAGCCAAGGAAGACACAGGGTAAGCTTAGAGGAAAACATTTATGTGGTGTGTAGTCACATAGACAGGAAAAGACTCGACAACCAAAGATTTGAAAGTGATCATATTGAGGCGATGAACCATAAAGTAATTCATAAGGTGAGATGTCGTCCAAAATAGGTGATGGCAATCGATTGATAATGTATATCGTAGTGCCGAATGCATCAACCCAATAATGCATAGGTGTGTAAGAGTGAAAAAATAGTGCGAGACCCATTTTAGTGATATGGCGATGCTTTCGTTCAGCACGCCCATTTTGTGCAGGATTGTAGGGACATGAGAGTATGTTATGAATACCATGTTGCTGAAGGTAAGATTGGAAACAATGATTTGTGAATTCAGTGTCATTGTCACTTTGAAAAAATTTGAGAGTAGCAGAATATTGTTTTTCAACAAAGCTATGAAAATGAGTGAATGTATCATAAAAAATCAAACTTATGTTTTAACGGATATAACCAGGTCAATCTTGAAAAATCATCAATAATCACTACGTAGCAATGATAAACATGTAATGCAGTGATAGGAGAGACTCCCCAAAGATTACATTGAATTAAATCAAGTGGTCGTTGTGTTTGTTTTTCGTTTGATGCAAACTGAAGATGATGACTTTTGGCCATTTGACATGAAACACATATATGAGGGGAAGGAGTTTCAGAGTTAAGCAAAATATGTCCACGACGTCTCAAAAGGTTTACAATAGTAGATGAAACATGGCTTAATCTAGCATGCCATAAGTCAAAAGAGCTACGAAGTCTAAGATCTAAAAGAAAATCAACAAAAGCAGGTAGACTACGTTCAAGCACATATTGGCCACTATTACGTCGTCCAGTTGCCATCAACTATCCTGTGTGATGGATCTAAACGACAAAATAATTATCAAGAATGTTATGGCAACAAAAAAAAAATCAAAAGTAAGCTTGCTAATACTCAAGAGATTTTTAGTTAATGAGGGAACGACTAAAACATCAAGTAAGGGTAAACTACTTGAGACTAAATCGATATGAGTGATTGGCAAATATGAACTATTATCGACAATAACTAAGTCAGTACATGTGTAAGGAGTAGAATGGTCTAGATTGGCTGCAGAGGTGTTCATGTGAGAGGAAGCATCGGAATCCATATACCAATTGGATACCAAAGTGCCACACAAGCTGGGGGTGGACCAAGCAGTCTAGGCTATCCAGATAACGTCAGAGGGGGTCCGAGAAAACTGCCAACTGGAGGTGTCCCATTAAGTAAGGATCCTACAAACCACATAGAGGGTTGAGCGGGAGTGAGTACTACAATATGGACGTGATACTCCATCAAGTTGGGCCAAATCTGGATTTTGGCCATAATAGTGATTGGGCTGTGGACAAATAAGACCAATGTAGATGGTGGCCTGCCAATTTACATTAAAGGTCTAGGTGGGCCGGCTAAGGAAAATGCTGAATAATAGGGCCCATCAGAAAAATGGCCATTGAACATTTGTGCTGATCTATAAGAATTAACACCAGGAAGCAGATTGAATGGCCCAGGAAGATTAGGTGAGAAGACCGACGATTCATGTCCGAATCTGGGATTGCTGTCGGTGCAAATCCAGCAGCTGCAAAATGTCCAGGTGGATTGTTGTCCCAAAATTTCAGAGAAGAATACCTAGCATAACAATTATATGCAAAATGCCCATACTCACCGCAAATTTAGCATCGCGAATTTTCTCTACCTCGAGTTTGATGACCACCAGTGGGAATATTGTTGGGAAAGAGTGGCAGAGAAGGTACCTGAGTTGATGGACAAAGAAATTGGATTGGAGTTTCAGATTTAGGAAGCTGATGCGGGTAAGAGTTTGTAATGGAAGTGGAATTTTGGGAAACAAGTGGTTGTGGTGCATAATTAGAAAGAGTATAAGCTATTGTGGGTGATTTGGGTTTAGATGAAGAAGTTTGATGAATGGTAACAAAGGCTAGAGCGGGTGTGGAAATGCTTGGGACAGTTCTTCGATAAAAGGCAGAAAAAATTTCAGCCCTTGAGATGAGATCACGGACATTCGGCAACGGGTCATGAGATAGCTGAGATGTGGCAAAGGAGGAGAAGTCTGGTCCTAATCCACGTATGAACCAGTGACTTTGATCAAGATCCAAAACCGGTTGCCCGAGGGAGGCAAGGCGCTTGCGGAGAGAAAGAAATTATCGTGCGTATTCCCGAATGGAGAGATGTCCACGCTGCAAGTTTTGTTGTTCTTCTTGGAGACTTAGTTCATGAGATGGACCTTTGTGACTGTATTCATCTTCAAGAACAGCCCAGACATCTCAGACTGTGATTTTGCCAACTATTAGGCTATGAGCTTCATCCGTGAGTGTTGAAATCAACAAAGGAAAGAGGCGACTGACCACTTCTTTCCAACTGTCATAATCAAGATTTTTTTTTTAAGAGTCAGCAGGATTGTTTCTAGAGGTATGGCTATTGTACTATCTACATACTTGAAAAGCTTGTGATTTCTGAAGAGAACTTACACCTGATTTCTCCAGTATATGTAATTTGATGCACAAAGTTTGATTGTTATCAAATGGGAGAATTCAGCGTAGGTTAGGGTGATAGGAGATGTGTTATCAGTTTTTGATGGTGCCATGGAAGTTTGGACAGTAACTAAAGAGAGGAAGAAGAAGATTAGTCTTGTAGGGGATGAGAAAAGAACCAGAAGAACAGAAGAAAGAGAGGAAAGGTTGAAGTTTGTGAGGAGTATTCTAGAGGAAAGAAGAAACCATCACTAGGCTTGTTTGAGCGTTGTAAGGTCGTGCGGCTCTGATACCATGACGATTTTAAGAGTATTTTTTGTTTATGTTGGGCAACAATTTTGTGTTGTAGATTTGGTGCGTGTAGTGTGCTTGAGAATTATGGATGCTGCAAACTATGAAAATCTATTCATCAAGATTGATGTTTTACATGAGTTACAAGCATGGTTTTATAATCAAAATACAGTGAATTCGAGAGGCTTCCTGACTCTTCAATCTTGAAGCTTATAGAATCTGCGAGACTTGAAATGTTGTCATTCTTCAATCTGTATGATTTGAAAATTCAGAGGTCACCATTTGGTCTTGCAGATTTAGCAGGTGTCATCACTCTTCCTTGCTATAATAGGAATTGGTTCGGCGCTTCTGTTCTTGGTAGAGAGTTGTGGGTCCACCAAGTCAATTGTTGCGGCTGCTTTTGTAGAGGAATGTTGGGAGTTTGTATTAATAGATGAATATTGTCCAACAACAACTCAACCGATCAACATGGCGAACATGGTCCAAGAGCAACCAAGAGGGTGTTTATTCGATATTTCAAACACCTTATGTAATGTTCGGTAAACACCCGAATAGATGTATGACTGAAATCGACAGTCGCAATGTCTAATTTCTAAAGGATCAGTTCTCAACTATCTGAGAAATAAAATAGGATGATCAGTTGTATGAGTTGCAACAAGACTTGTCATTATCTTTTGGTGTGGGGGAGAATATGTTTCACTAAACCATCCAAAATAATGTAATCCCACATATTCGAGGTGGAAACTTGCCACATGAGGGCCAATATGAAGAGAGGTAAGTCCTCCACACTTTATGCCTAACGAAAAATGTAGGGTCAACATGAAAGAGAGGTAAGTCCTCAACTTTTCATGCCTAGAAACGAAATTAGTCTCAAAATTTAGGCAATGACGATGTGATTACTAGCCCCATGAGCCATAGGGTTAGTGGGAGACCTTCACACATCGTCAGCCCCATGAGCCAAGGGGCTAGTGAGAGTAGACTCTCAACCAAGCAAGTAGAAAATCTTATTATCGGAAGAAGCGAACACGAAAGAATTCCTCTATAATTCTTTCAGATCAACGAAAATGTATTATTTTGCGCTCCTTTGGAAATAGAAGAGCCCATCTTTTATAACGAGGCTATGGAATCTCCCGATAGAGAAAAATGACTAAGTGCATGAAGGATGAAATAGACTCGATGCAAACAAACGAGGTTTGGGAACTTGTTGATCTACGGCATCGCCAAAAACCTATTGGATGCAAGTGGGTATTCAAGGTTAAGTGCGGTGCGGATGGATCAATCAACAAGTTCAAAGTCCGACTCATGGCAAAAGGTTTTACCCAAATCGAGGGTATAGACTATGAAGAGACATTTTCTCTTGTGGTGAGAATTGCCTCTATTCGCCTACTTCTAGCCCTGGTTGTCCATTTGGATCTCGAACTATTCCAAATGGACGTAAAGACTGCCTTCCTCAATGCAAAACTTGAGGAAGAGATCTACATGGATCTACCTGTTGGGTTCGTCTCAGTAGAACAAGATGACAAAGTATGTCGTCTTAAAATATCCATATATGGTCTGAAACAGTCTTCCAGATTGTGGCACTTTCGCTTTCATGAAACCATTACTTCGTATGGTTTCACCATGATAGATGAAGACCACTGTGTATATGTCTTAAAGACAAAGGAAGGAATCATG
>JAOWBN010000020.1:415135-431113 GCA_028565015.1 Pinguicula moranensis | reverse complement strand
GATTTGACATTCGAGAATAAGATAAAAGCAGGTGTGATGGAATGTAACCGGAAAAATATATTGCAAGTTGCAATTGGAGTGGGCTGTGGCCAATACTTGTTCTTACCCTTGGTTCAAATTCAAACCGTGGGCGAAAGTAGGGGGGTGGCCTTGGTTCAAACCGTGGGCGAAAGTAGGGGGGTGGCCGACCTCAAAAATGATATAGAGTAGGAATTTTGAAGGGTACGAATCGCAAGAACGGAATAAAATGATCATTTTACCCTCGTATTAAATACAGCATTCCTATTTAATGTAGTGCCAAAATGATCATTTTGCCTCGTTTTTGCGATTCGTGCCCTTCAAAATTCGTGCGCTATATCATTTCTCGGCCGACCTCTCTCGTGGTCCCTCTAATTTTTTTTTGTAATTTTGCTTTTTGCTTAAATTAATATTTTAATTTGTAGACATATAACGTTGATTTTTATCTTATATGTTATGAGTTATCAACTTATTTTTGGCTTATTAAGGTTGGTAATTTTTATTTAATTTTTTTAAATTAAGTTTTTATTTTAGTTATTGTTGTTCAGTTTTATAAATTTGTTTATATTTTTTTATCTATGTTTAATGAACAGGTTTTATTCGTATAAGTATAAATAAATTAGATAGTATAAATACTATTGAATAATATTAAATAGTTTAAATTTTATTTTGTATGATTATTTGAAATGATAAAATTATTATTATTTCCTAACTATAACTATTGAGCAATTAAATTATTTGATCACACCTAGAAAAATTATTTCCCTTTCTCTAAATTTTTTTGCTCCCTTCTAAAAAACATTTGTATCCTGCCTCCCCATGGCTATGGGTATGTTTTGTACTACTTTTTTGACATTATTTTTTTCATTCTTTTTTTTCAGATTATTTTAAAAATAGTGTTTTAAAACTTCACTTTTCCTTTTTTTCAATTAAAACACTTTTTTTCAGAAGTAGATATGATGCTTTTTTTTATACTTCTATTTTTAATGATAATTTCGTAAATAAATTAAAATTATCTTATCAAATTTAATTACAAAAATATTTAATCAACTTACAAAATTTAATTACAAATACTATTTCAATAATTTTTTTATCTTATCAAATTTTTTCATAATTTTAACCCAACAAATACTCAAAAACTATAAAATTAAAAAGATAAGTAAAAGTAAAAGCAGAATTAAAAAGATAAACAAAGACAAACAAAAGTAGAAATTCCTTGACTTCAAACCTCGTGTCGTGGTTTACCTATTTACAAAACAACTAGAATATTGCCCGTGCCCTCAGGGCCCGGGATTGCACAACCTCACGGTATTAAGAAGTATTCCAAAGCAAGCCTTATACATCCAATAGACAATGCCATGATTAATGTCAAAGCACACATCATACTTGGTGAGCCTTAAGCCTATGAATGCTCAAACCTAGAATGTAATGCACCTGGATAAACCATGTTCGCCACCCCTGATGTTGCAGACATGGAAAGAGGAAAATAAACCATCACGTGCAAGTGCAGGCCTCTAATGCAATATAAGCATCTATCAGTAACCTTCATCCAAAATGTTCTTTTCGGCTATAAAATTAAAGATCAAGAAACAAAACAATGTTATGTAAACTTCTGAATCCTTTCAACCGGAATGAAAATTTCATAACTAAACTGCTTCCCCACTAAGGAGGGACTAACTAAACTGCTTCCCCTGTGAAAGATTCTTTTGTTCATTTTCATCTAGTCGACAAAGATGAGCGTGCTCTCATTGCACAACAGACACTGCAGACATAAGCTTGAGAACCGAAAAGTTGACCCGGAGAAAAGCTTTTTTCAGTTGCAACAAATGCTAGTATCAAAGATGAAAGCAACCAGCATAAGGCAGAAAAAAAAAAAATCAAGACTTGCCTGAAGCAATCAAGCAATGCAGTCCTCCAGCCTCCTCCACTGCCCGCGCCCTCACTCTCGAGCAAAGATGAATCAAAATTCTGATGAATGACAAATATGCCCCCGTCGAACAAAAATAACCCTCCCTCGCCTCGACTCGCCCTTCACGATTTCTAGCTTGCTACTAGCTAGAAAGAAAGCTTATCAGTCCCGCCATTAACAACATCCACGAATCTTCTTCATACGAAATCTTCTAACTAATGTAAATCAACAATCAGGAATTCTTATGAGTTTCCAATAGCAATTTCTGCATCCTCCTAAAGAAGCATTCCAGCAAAATTAAAAGCACAGTACTGTAGTAGATGCGGATACAAACCTGCTCCGTAATCAAGAAACGCTACTCTGCAACTGAGAATTCAGATTTCAGTCACCGGTTCGTGGACAAAATAAGAATGCCGTTCGAAAAAAAAAGGGTGTCTTTATGGGACGATTCTGCCCCGCAGAAACTTAAGCTAGAAAATGGTAAATACACACAATGTCATGTGCATTTTACTCCGAGTAAGATATTGTTTTCCATTTCCACGCTATGGAAGGTGACGCGAATGAGCCGGGCCAGATTGGCTAAGCGGGAAAAGAATCCCAGTTGGAAAAAATGGCCTCTAATGTCTATTTTTGTTGAAGCATGACATGACCGCATAAACACCTTATTCCACGTACGGTTGTTGAGAAGTGAGACTCTCAGAAAAACTCATCAACCCAGCCAGAGATGATCGTTGTCTTCTGAATCAAGAGTTTAAGAGATTAGACCTCACCAGTAGTGTAAAAATCCGAATCTGAATCACCCTACAATAAAATGGATATCCAAAATCTGCGGAACATGACCAATGCAGCCCTCTGTACAAACGGGAGCATGACCTATAAGCTTGCCACGATTGCTGTTTACATGTTGGGATTCTTCTTCATTGTATTCTTATGCAATTTCTTGCACATTTTGCTGCGTCCTCTCTCGCAACCAAGGATCATTTCGGAATGCATAGTATGTAATGTATATTCTATGCATCTGTTGGTTTCAAGGGTGATTGGTGTTATGGCAAAAGATCCAACCTTTTTCATTCATTTCGTGCAGGTCGGTCTATTCCTGAGCAATCTACCAGTGATCCGCAAACATACAAGCGGTGAAGGTATCCAAAATACCTTGCAATACATAGTAGATGTGGCCATGGTTCTTCACATGTTTGTTGTAGGATTGGAAGTGGATCCAAACATATTTCTTGAAATTCACCTGGTGGAAGCAAAAGTGGCTTACACAGGAGTTCTCACAACTTTTGTTATGGCTGCCTTGTTAACGCCATTTATGAATTTGCCTGAAGGCACTACTAATGTACCTTTCAATCTTTGTCTATCAGTCATAGTCTCCAGCACAGCCAGTCCTCTTCTCACTAGGATCATAACTGATCTCAAAATTGGCAAGTCAGATATAGGGAGATTCGTCGTGTCTGCAGGTGTTCATACGGACTTGGTTTCCACTCTCTTTATCTGCATTGGCTTCATAATCTTTGATCCACTCACCAAATTCAAGTACCGGAACTTGAAGACAATCATTACAATGATTTCCCTCTTGGTAATAGAAACAGCTCTAGCAGCAAAGTTAACTCCTTTGATCATGAACTGGGTAAACCGTGAGAATCCAGAGGGGAAGCCGATGAAGGGATCACATTTGATCTTAGCAGTGGCATATGTGGTCATGGTTTGCAGCCTTTCGCCTGTTTTCGCGGGTTTTAACAAGGTTTTGAGTGCATTTCTGGCTGGTGTTTTTATGCCGAGAGAAGGGAGGATAGCAAAGTTGATAATCAACAAGGTGAACTATTTCTTTGGGGCCATTTTCTACCCACTATTCTTCTTTTGGGTTGGCACTGAGGCTCAGCTTGCCTCCTTTGAGGCCGGCAAAATTGGGACATGGGCCAAACTTTTTCTTATCTTCTTGATTGCAACTAGCGGGAAAGTTGTTGGTTCATGTGTTTCAGGTGTGATGATGGGATTTCACTGGCAAGACTCTGTAGCCATTGGGTTGCTACTGAACATTAAAGGACATTTTCATGTCTACTTAGCTATAATGACATCAAATGTAAGTGAGCTTCATCCCATCCCATCCCATCCCATCCCCTCAAAGTGGATTCTCTCTCTCTCCACATGTCTACAAGTCCATAACTAGTTTGTGTATGCAGATGGATCTCACAACTATCTCCACAAGTATAGCCATGGTGTTTGCAACTTTTTGTACCATTATCTACTCCCCACTTGTTGTGGTAAACATCATCAAACGCGCAAGAAAACGATCCCCAACCCAAAGGATGGCGCTCCAGTGGCACAACCCCGGACACGAGCTTCGCATTCTTCTTTGCCTCCACGGCGCACACAATATCTCATCTGCCATAAACTTCATGGGAATTTCTAGGGGGGCGGTGGATCCAGGGATCTTAGTTTATATCGCAGACATGGTGGAGCTAACGGATAAGATTGCAGCCACATTAATACACACTCAAGGTCTTGATTCTGTTACTGTTACTGATTCAACAGTGGAGGAAATGAGGGAGCAGATAACCAACGAAGTGAATGCATATCTGAATGAAGATGGAGATGGGATTACAGTCAGGAGAATGCTTGCACTTTCCACCATCAACAACATGCACCAAGATGTATGCATTTTGGCAGAGGACTTGATGGTTTCTCTCATCATAATGCCGTTCCATAAGCAACAAGAAGCAGGGGGGAGGCTAAATATTGGTAATTCGGGCTTTCGTCATGTCAACCGTAAGGTATAATTGGTTTTCTCATCGAGTAATACCAGTCCAACTCATAAGCCAGTAAACGCAGCCCCTTATAACCACTAGGCCATTAGAACAAATTGCTGAAGCAATAGTACTTGCCAAAACTAACAAGATCTACCATTTAGCAGGTTCTTCGTCATGCCCCATGCTCTGTGGGGATTCTGGTGGACCGTGGCCTTGGTGCAACACTAATAGCAAATGCATCCATACCCCTTCATGCAGCAGTGATCTTCATAGGAGGGAAAGATGACAGGGAAGCGTTAGCTTACGCGGGCCGTGTGGCACGCCACCCGGGGGTGAAGTTGACGGTTATAAGGTTTCTCTTAGAAGCCATTGGAGATAGTGTTTCATCAATAATCACCATTGCAAAATCCAACACTTTGGAGCATCAAGAGGAGATGAAGGTTGACGATGAGTGCTTTGCTGAATTCTATGATAGGCATGTAGCCGGTGGGAATGTGGCTTACATGGAGAAGTACCTCACCAACTCAGGGCAGACTTTCTCCACACTGAGGTCAATTGAGGGGCAATACGGTCTTTTTATCGTCGGACGAGGTGGAAGAGTGAACTCCATCTTGACAGTAGGCATGAATGACTGGGAGGAGTGCCCGGAGCTTGGCCCGATTGGGGATATCCTTTCTGCTTCAGATTTTTCAGTTACAGCATCTCTTTTGGTCATTCAGCAACACAGTCTCAAGGGTGAACTAGATGGACTACAAGACGAATTCTCAATCATGTAATATAAAGATAAAGGAATGTAATGTAATCATAATAGTTAAGATATTTGATTTGAGGATTGAAAGTGATTGAATTTACTAACTACAACTACAGGTGTGTGTGTGTGGAGGACTTGGTGGTAGAGGCAAAGAAATACCTGCACAGATTTATGTATGAACAAGTGCTCTTTTGCATCACTTAATCATTTAATATCATTCCTTTTATTTTATAGGTCTCTCACAAGCTAGGGGTGAGATCCAAACACATGATTTACTACAGATATTACAACATACAAATCTAAAATGTTAAAATTGTTTCATGCTGCTAAAAGTGGTGCAAGTTTGAAAAATGAGGTTTTGCCTCCTCTGTGTCCTTGCAGCCGTGATCTCTCACAGGCCAAGTATTGGAAACTGGATAGTCAGCCGGGAAGCTCGGAGAAGTCACAAATTTCAGAAAATCTTGGAGCTTAAGGCTTGAAACAGATTTCTTTGCTTCCAGAATGATTTGCGAACCTTCATGAATGAAATCTGCTACTTAAACGGTTTTGGCCCGTTTAGCCCGGACCGGATGCCTCTCTCTAAAGATATGCACTGTTTGGAAAATGTTATGGAGCTGGACTACTTCAATGATCTATTTTGATTGCTGATCTAAGTATCAGTGCTGTGTGCATCATCTAAATTCTTGTTCTCCAATTGTGCAGGGAAACAACTAATGCTTCATGTTGCAGAATTAGTGCCCCGGCTCCCGGTCGTTCTAAGAAGCAAGAGCAAGCCTCTTCCTCAACTGCAGGTGCTTCACAGTATGGAAAGGGTGGAAAGAAGAAGAGAGTTTTTCTTGAACTGGACTAGTTGCATTTTCCTTTATCACATCACTTTTATCAACTTTACTCGTGATAAATCGTGGGTCTCATCGTTTAAATTCATTAAGTAATGCTACAAGGCAAGACTAAGATCAGCTTGTAGGATTTCACTAAATGAAATCAAAATTCTTGATGTTTAGCATCTATACCAATTTATTTTTGCTTAATATTCTTTGTAGGCAAGTTTGATTTCTTCATCTTTTGCATCAAGTTGTATTATAATTTACAAATCAACATTTGGCATCCCTAGTCAGTATGAACTGCTTGTTGTATTATGATCTTTGAAGTTGACAATATCCATATAACAGGTTAATAATATGGAAATACAGATTGCATTCCTAATGCCTCATCACTACTGGGCGAGAGTCTAATTAGATCTAAAATCTCTTCTTTGATCCACTCATGAAAGCCCAATCATCCATCATTGAAACTCTGATGTCATCCAGAAATCGGGAATAATGCTGCACTACAAAAGGAACCTGTTAGGAAAGTACAAGTTAGTTGTGTATAACATCAGTTTCTGTACATTCTCCACAAGATATGATCTCAGAGATGCATAAAAATACCAAAGGTATACAGAAATCGTCAATAATCCAAATAATGATATATCTTACATCTGTCCACCAAGACAAAAGTGTGCATATTCGAGTATTGGACGTCTCAATGTATTCTCCAGAAGCAGGAACCAAAAAAGAGGACCACATTCACAGCATTACTAATCAAGTAAAAGGCAACTGCTACCATGTAGGATGAGTAGCACCACTCTCCAAGCCAATTCCCATCTTGTGCAGAATAGCATGTACAAAAATTCAGCATATGGATTCAGATATTTAGATTTTTCAGCCAATTGTACGACGCATGTTATACAAAGATAACCTGAAAGTGCTAATATAAGGAATGCCCCACATTCTATCATTGCTTCTGAAAAACTGCCAAAACGAGTGAATCTCTGTGAGATTTGTCTTTCCTAACCACTTTGGTTACCGCACTTCATCTACAGTAGCCTCATGATCACCCTAGAATCAAGCAAGTACTGAAATTAATGTCGACAAAAAGCATCTAGTGCCTACTTTTTAATGAAAACTTTTGCTTAGCAAAAAACAAAGCAGATAAAAAAAAGCAGTAGCTGCTTATGAACATGTGTATGAACAGGATCTCCTCAACTTCTCTCTTCACTGTCCGCTTAGAACTAGAAATCAGCAAAACAACAAATTAAACTTAATTTTTGAAAGGTTAGAGACAAACAATCACAATAAACTTCAAAAATCCGAAGCATAACCCAAACACCTAAACTAAAGAACATCTAAGAACAAATAATAATTACAAGTATTCAAGCACAATGGCGAAGAAAGATTTTTTACCTCTTGAAGTGAAAACCCACCTTGCTTCGATAAAAGCCAACAAAATTTATTCAGTAATCGATTTTTGAAGAGTCGCTTCTCCTCTGTTTCTGTAAAATTCTGCGCGAGACCAAAATTTTGGAAGAGTAGTATTTCGCTCTGTTTCTGTGAAGAGAGAGGAGAAGCAGCGAGACCGATTTATTTGGAAGAAAGAAGAAAATTGCAAGGGAGTGGGAAGAACGAAATAAATTTGCTGACGTGGAAAGCGGGGTCGTACGCTAGGTCGTGAGTTGGGGTCGTGCGCCATATCATTTCCGGTGAATTGGAGCTTGGTCCTAGTGATTGATAGAGATGAAGTCCGGATTTGGAAACTAGCATGCAAGGTGAGGAAGCTTGGTCACGAAGAGAAGTTTCTGCTTGGTGAAAAGCTTACGTCGGTGAGACGCAGGTTCAGCAACTAGCCGTTATCGGCAGTTTCATTTCTTCTATATCTAATTCCCGGAAAATAATATAGCGCACGAATTTAACACAAGAAAATCACAAGAATGATAGGTCCCACGTATTTAATACCAATTCCCATGTGTTTAACACTAGATGGACGGTTGAGATTGATGTTAAACACGTGGGGCCCCATCATTCTTATGATTTTCATGTGTTAAATTTGTGCGCTATATCATTTCTCCTAATTCACATCTTTATCTTTTCCTCTTATTTGTCTTTTTCCTCGTGATATTTTCCTTTTATACCTTGTTCGATAATTTCCCTCTCAATATTTTAATCACTTATTCCCTCTAATCAATTTTTCTTTTATTAATCGTATCCAAATTTTTCAATAAAATTTTGGACAATATTATTCACCTTCCGTTCTCCATATCAGTTATTTCCATGATTAAAGAAATTACTATTGGGGTTGTTCCTTCGAATACTCTCATATGGCCACTAAACAATTGGCTACAATTATATGCTCTGGCAAGATCAAATCATCACCCTATTTAAAATGAATTCCTAGTTTGACCATATTAACATCGACCTTCAACCTCCATCTACTTTTGAACCTTTCCTACTCGAAAACTCTTAATCCTAAATTCCTTTCCATAGAGGAAGAAACTTCGCCTCTCCTATCGCTTGGACCACCTTTTTTTTCTCGTGCAGAAGGAAGATGTTCGATGGGAGCAAGAATGGAAGCCGATGGTTGAGGAGGCTTCGGATCAATGAAGTATAGACCCGGGGGAGGTTCGCAAACCAAGAGACCTCGTGCAAAGAGCCTGGGGATGACCTGCTACCAACAAGAGTACATTGATTCGACCCCAATGTAAATGAGGTAGTAGATATTTGGAACTTCGGAGTCATCAGAGGGGTTGAAGACCCAACCCCTTCCAACAAAACAATTGAAGTTGCCTATCTCGATCTCTCCATCAGATTGGCAAATGCAGAAAGTTAAAGGTGCATCCGTTCAATTCTGAAAACAATGAGGGGTTACGTGATCAACCCTCATACGTAGAGAACCCGAGTATCTGCTAGAACTGGCGAGAGGTGTGCTTGGGACATCATTGCCTCATCGAGGTACTCTTCATCCTCAAAAAAGAATTACCGAAGGTTTTCTAAGAAGTCGACATGCAGCTTCTCCATCTTTCCCTCCACAGTTCTGAGCCGCGTGTAAGGGACTAAGTTGAAACACCGAAAAAGCTCTACCAGAGGATGGACAAAAAAGAAATCTGATTCCCACCATCAAAAGGAGGGGAATAATTTTGCCGGACACCTGTCGGCCAAAGACCTATGGGATGTCCTGGCGACAACGTGGTGGCGGTTATACACTTCAAATGTGAATCACCAACATCAAGGCCAGGGGACGCTCGAGCAACTTTATAGTACTCTCTAGAGGATATGGAGAGAAATACACAATGAAATGTATGATGGACATCGCAATGGTTCATCGTCTTCGGCAAAAAAATTGATTTTTCAAGCTTCTTGTCGGCGTTCATTAAGATTTTGATGCCGTAAAGAGGCACCTACTAAAATAGGATTCCATTCCCTCAGTCGAGGTTGCTTATTCCAACCTTCTCTGGGAGACAACACATCTCACTATCCTCAACCTGGTGAAAAGCAGTGGTGACTCCACATCACAGAGCTAGACAATGGCCTTGCCATCCACTCTCGGCCAGATCCGGCAAAAACCTCCGCCAAATTACCATCCCAATCCAAAGAAACAGATAAATCTAAGCTATGGATCCTCAGATTGTACGAAGGGAGGACATGCACTCGATCAAAAGAATCGGGTATCCCGAATGGTGGCTCGACGTCAAGCAATGACAGACCACGGGCAGCACAGTCGCTAGTCCAGGGAGCAACCCTACGACTACTGCCAGTCGGGATAGCGATCGTAGCTCTGGCGCTACAGGATTTGGAGCATTTGCGACAGGCGCTGCACAGGAGAAAAGAAGAATGAGGGTGTACATCTTAGAGTCGGGAGATCGAACAGAATTCTCGAAGTCGAGAGGTACGGTATTTGAGTGGCAACCCTTGCCCTTAAATCCTTCTTTTCACTCTAATTTAGTGTTACGTACCTGTGTTTAATGAATTTGCAGTTGCGTCCGTGAGCTCCCATACTCTTCCGATACGCCCCCAAAACTTGCTAAAACTTGCTATACATCCATACCGAACCCAAAAACAGGTGTTACACCCACAACACATCCCTAAATCACAAAAACACCCTAGATCTTCCTTGGTTTTGCCTTTACATCCCCCCAAAAAATAAAAAATCAAGCCTGAACCCTGGTTTTCTCCGAAAACAACAAAAATGCTCACAAGTGTCACTAAATGCAAGTTTCACACCCGATA
Source organism: Pinguicula moranensis (assembly GCA_028565015.1). Lineage (NCBI taxonomy): Eukaryota > Viridiplantae > Streptophyta > Magnoliopsida > Lamiales > Lentibulariaceae > Pinguicula > Pinguicula moranensis. The sequence continues at coordinate 420,646 of JAOWBN010000020.1, read as the reverse complement.
TTACTAATCTGAAATTTTTTTCACCCATAAACTTTGATGTGACTCCCATAGCCTGTATCGCTCGGGAGGTCGGGGAAGGAAGACTCGGTCCATGGTTGTTCGATTATGAAGCCACTGATACCATGACAATTTAGATATACGGGTTCCTTCTGTTCTTACCAAATCTTGTATTCAGGCGGCAAATGAGGGGTTGGCCCTAGTTTAGGGTCCAGGATCGATAGACCTCTCCCCTGCTCTGAAATGATCAAACTGTCTATATGTTCCTTCAATGTTTTGCAAATTTTTATCTATTAGCCATGTTACGAAAGAACTTAATTGTACAGTTTTGATGTGCCCTAATTTTTGTCTCTTACAGGATATTCCGACGTGGACAATCATTGGGCGTGGTACTAAACACGGAGGGCTATACTATGTCGATGAGGTGGTCTGACAGAGAACTGCAGTACTGGCTCATGGGAAGGCTGACCGACAAGTGTTGGTATGGCATCTCCTCCTAGGCCATCCATCCACAGGTTATGTTAAAATTCTATTTCCCAATTGTTTAAACATTTGAGTCTTTTTTTGTGTGATACTTGTATTCTTGCTAAGAGTCATCGACATGTGTACCCTTTGTATTTTTTGCTATTTATTGATGATTTTACTCGCATGACGTGGATTTATTTTTTGAAAAATAAAAAGTAACTACCAAATTCATTGCTTTTTATACTAAGGTACAACCTCAATTTTAGAGAAAGATTCAAGTCCTAGGTCTGATAGGGGGAGTATGCCAATTAAACCATGCAAAATTTCTTTCGGGATAAAGGTCTATTACACCAAACCACATATGCTCATACGCCATGTCAAAATGAAGTTGCAAAACAAAAAAATCGATTGTTTTTTTATATAACTATGGCACTTATGGTTGAGTCCCATGTCCCTGCATCCTTCTGGCCCAAGGCAGTTGCTACTGCACACTTCCTTATAAATCGTCTTCCTACAAACATCCTTCGTCTTAATACTCCTTAAAAGATGTTGGCCGATTAGTTTCCTACACCTTCTTCTCTTTCACTTCACCCTTGTGTCTTTGGCTGCTTCATTTTCATTCATATCCCTAAGGCCGAACGGACAAAATTTGAGCCCTATGCTATTAAGGGCCTGTTTTGTACCACTTCTTTTTTAGATTATTTTTCCCCTTCTCCTTTTTTATTCAAATTATTTTAAAAATAGTGTTTTAAAACTCCACTTCTCATTCTCCTTTTTTTTCCAATCAAAACTCATTTTTTGAAAAGTACGTAGGAGGCTACTTTTTTTTTCTACTTCTACTTCTCATGGAAATTTCGTAAATAAATTAAATTTATCTTACCAAATTTAACTACAAACACTATTTAATCAACTTACAGATTTTGATTGCAAACACTGTTTTAATAACTTTTTTTTATTTTTTTCATAATTTTATCAAACACTCAAAAAATACAAAATTAAAAAGAGAAGTAAAAAAAAGAGAAAATCTCTATGGGTACAAAACAAGCCGTAAGTCTCTATTTTTTAAAATTAAGATTATTCAAATCTCTTTATGATAAATCACAGCCGTAATTGTCATACGTTTTAACTTTTATATCTGTTTTTTTACATAGGGAAGCTTTTATGTATCTGCTAATTGTAGTCTAAGTTGTCAGTCGCTTCAATTCTTTCCACCATCATTTTTTATAGGTCACACACAAAGGCGGATTAAGAAAAAAAATTTAGGAGTGGTTAAATTTTTTTTTGGCTGTGCTTAATTTTTTTTAGGGGTTTATAAATTATTTTAGGGGTCCGATGTATTTTTTGGGTGGGTGAATGGAGTGACAAAATAATTTACCTCATTCATAGTCATGAAAAAATAATAATTTTACTAACTCAAAGCTTCCAACAATAATAAGAAAATAAAAGTTAACCATTTAATATATTACAGAATTGACTTTCAATAAAAATGATTAACAAAAAATATATAAAATCCTACACAAAAATATCTAAATATTTTGCTCCCTCCGATCACTCTTCTTAAAATTAATCGATAACAGAATTAGAATCAATGGTTATAAATAATTCTATTTCAATATGAAGAAACATCGAATTTGAAAGAAATTTATTTTCCATTTTAGTACGAAAAACACTTTTGACAGATACACTCCATAGCTGAAAATACATGATATGTTGTTATATTAGTAATAGAAAGTGTCAAAAACACTTTTGATACTTATGCTCCCCAAACCTAATTCATTTATTCTTCTTTTCTTTCTTTAGTTATTAATAATTTTCTTATTTTTTATTTATATTTTAAAATAAGAACCAAGGGGGGCAGGCCCAGCATGGTCACACATATCCAAAACACTTTGATATCTTCATTTAATGGAAGAAAAACTTTGCTCAACCATGTTATCAGATTAAAATCCCAAAATTTAGGGGGATCCAAGTTCATTTTACTACATATGTTTTAAATTCGCATCAAACAGAAGCACATAAATCCGTTAGATCAACATTCTGTTCAGATAGGGAAGGGTTTCATAGGGAGAGAGGCCAACTTTATTCATAATTACGAAAAAAAATAATCCCCTAATCACAGGCTCTCCGTTGAGCATATACGGGCCGGCCTCGGTGGAATTACGGCGGAGCTAAAATTCGATAATGGCGGCGCCGCTCGATGGCTTGGAGGCGAATATGTATAGTCCGAGTTCATTTCTCTTGATCACGCCCTTGTCAATTCTTGATTGATAGAATTGTTCCTGAAAACATGAACAGATATCAACATGTTGTGCATCAAGGCAAGAATTCATAGTTTCAAACAGAAAACATACGATACCTTCAAGTTTAGGATGAATTGTGGGACGATATTCTCCTTCACCAACGCGACGGCGCATCCACCCCATCCAGCTCCGGTAAGCCTCGCACCGAGAGCACCGTTGTCACGAGAAGCCTTGACGAGCTCTTCCAATTCTGGGCAGCTGAGAAAATCAAAAGAGCAGACTTTCAGAACATAGAATTGGCAACAGAAAACAGAACATTTGAGTCTATGGTGATATAATAAATGAAGCTGGAGTGGAGTTGTACCTGCATTCGTACAAGACGCTGCAGCTATAGTGGCTATCATTCATGAGTTCGCCAAGCTTCTTCAGGATTTCTTCTTCGCTAAAAGAAATAAGAGGATAAAGTTAAAAATAAGAAAAAATCCATTTTGTTTTAGTAGTTTTAGAAGTTTTTTGGGGTGATCATCGTATCCGAAACCATTTTGGCCCGACTAATTTATAGGATTCATGCAAGACGATCCCACATGAACTGGTTAGCTCGCGATAGTGGCACCAACGAATCACTTGCACCCAGTGGAAATTGAAACCTAGAGCTCTATGAGGATCCAGATCTGACTAATCAATGGAATCCATGCAAGACGACCCCACATGAATCGGTTAAAACTCGGGCCAATGATCCCCAAAGAGGGCTTGTGGTTATGGCCCATAATTGAAACCTAGACCTCTGATAATCCAGACTATCCACCACGAGTCAACCCGATGGGTTAGAAGTTGATCTCTGTTTTTACTTCTAGCTTTTGAAGTTTTTGGTAACCTGTGCTTTTACTTCTAGCTAACAGAGTAGATACTTGCAAACTGACCTTAGCTCTGATGAGACTGTATCTTTGAAGGCATAAACACGTTTGGCTTCTGAGTACACGTGAGCAGCCCTCTGGTAAGAGTTTCCGAAACAACTTCAGAATTTATCAATAACAGAAGGAAGAAACATAGACCCCCTCATTAAACTGTTGGACATATCTTGTAGGAAGAGATGCTAAGAAGTTGTGAAGTCAGTCACCTGGTGTAGCTTAAAATGCTTTGCAGCTCTAAGCACATCCAAGGAAGAAGGAGAATTGGCAAAGATGGCTACGAGCTTTTCGTCGATGATTTCCTCGATATCTTCAGTGCTGTAAGGTTCTTCTTTCAACAATTCCTGTATAGATATCGTCAACCATCATGAAAAAATGATTGAAAAATTAGTGCCTCTATGCATCTGCACGCTCTGCATAACATAATCCGGTACCTTTACAGCGAGGACCGGATCCGATGATCCCTGCTTACCAGCAAATGCTACACACAATCCTTCAACATCAGAAAGTGTCTTGACTTGAGTTATTGCCTCTTCAACATTCATTCCAAGCTTTATGCCAAGTACAATCTGCCATATTGGTAGAAGAAAGGCTCAAAAACAGATGCTATGGCTGAAGTGTTGCAAAATCGACCAAATAAGTTATAGAGCAGCAAACTCACGGAAGCTAGACGGCACTCAACAACTCTGTTGTTGTAGTTAGTTGCAGCAGTAACTGCTTTCTGAGACTCGGCCAGTGAATGCGCTATAACAAAGGTTCCACCGGCAGGAAGCTGCACCTCGGTAGCACGAATGGGGTTGAAATCAATTAAGGCTGCGAATCCAGACTGAGCCATCACAGAGATCGCCTGTTTTTGATCCAAAATAATACCTTGCGAGTTACAGGAAATGGAGAAACTTTCTCACAGAGATAGAGCGAATTGCAGGCGAATACCTGGTCCATTCCACCGGATTGAGTTCCAATGTGTCTCTCACATTCACATGTTAGTTGAGCAAGTTCTTTCTGTACAAAGGAAGGGTTACAAATGCAGAATTGAATCATTGATTTAAGGCTTGTCTATCAATGAATAGAATTAGCACAAGTATGGAGACATGGAAGTACCTTTGGGAAGTTTTTCCCATTTACTGCCATTATAGCAATTGTTGACGAGCATACAAATGCAGCAGAGCTAGACAAGCCAGATCCTGCCAGAGGAAAATGAACATCGAGTGAGATTATTAGCAAGATCAAAACATTCGAAGGCTGGATGGCGAGGTACCTGTCGGTACAATGCCATCAACGACAACCTCAAGCCCAAAATTGCCAACATCTATTCCCTTCGATTTGGCATACTCGTAGAAGCCTTTGTACCTGAAACAAAGTTACCGGGTGTTACTAGAAACACAAACAAACAAACAAACAAACCAGGAAATCAGGAATAGTAGCAACGTTAGTTGCCAGGCATAGTCAAGAAACATAGAAGGGAGAACATACCCACAAACAAAATAGTGGCCCCATCTGTGATTCTTCAAATCAATTTCCTGGCAACATAAAAACAGTCCTCTTTTAACAACAGTTGACGATGAACATGGATTAGTACATCAAATACCCCATTTTCAGTAATTTGTATGATGTAATGCATACGAGAACCGAAGGAAGCAAGAAAAATATTACATCAAAATTTCCGAAATTATGCAGAATATGAAAGTTCAAGATAACAGCAGAAGACCAACATTTCAACGTAAAATAATTGCATTCTTTCTTTTATCTTCAGGAGTCAAATACATCCAGGTCAAGAGAATATCTTTTAGTCAAACAAAGTCATAAATGCATGTAGACAGCAGATACAATTTAATCAGGGCTCGGGGATCAGCCAGTGAGCCAGATATGTGCAAAACCAGTATATTTCACTATCAAGCTTC
>JAOWBN010000020.1:395292-410316 GCA_028565015.1 Pinguicula moranensis | reverse complement strand
AGAGCTTCCAAATATGCAGGGTCTTAGGTTCTGCAGATTGAAGTTGGGATTGCCTTCGGGTATTCTGCTTGAGCTTGCAGTTAAAAATTGGCGAGTAAAATAGGGAAAAGGGTGCCAGCAGACAAAGATAGGGTAGTTTTGTTCAGTTTTAACCGTTGCCTGGGATATTTACTTTCAACTGTTGTCTCTGTCTGTTACATTGGATGTTTTTGTTCGAAAAGTGAAGTAAGAATAGTTTCCAAAATCTTTTGACTCAACTGAAATCACAGTTAATCAACTGAAATTTCAAATGACAGTTCTATATTTCTACTTTTTCACAGCGTTGTTTGTTACTATTACAAAAGTAAGAGAGATTTTCTTCTGAAAACTGTGTTGACTAATAGATTGCAGAATCATACAAAACAACAAATCGTCTTTCACAGGCTCAGCATACCAAAGGATATGCTTCTGCACCTCTTGAACCCTCTTCAGGCTTCAGCATCTCAAGATACTTCTTCACATCAGATTAAAGTGCGATATATAAAGGCTTATAGAGACCTCAGCTCTAACCTGTAGTAATTGTGCAGATGTATGCATTCAGTATGCCATTGCTACCGATCAAGACAAGGGAGGCCTCAACTCTCATGTATTCATCTATGTACTTAGAGACTGCTAGCGAAGAAGAATTTGTTTCTGTCAAGATATTCACAGGAAAAGAATTTCCGAAATCCTTGTGAAAATTTAAAAAATATTTTATTCTAATCCTTTGTTTTAGCTATCTATAAAGATTAAACAACAACAATCTAGTTCAAAACTAGTAAGACCTTGTTAGAAAGACACGGTTGTACCACATGGAGTGCAGTATCATGTGAAAAATATCGTACTTCACGGGCCTAGAATGCCAAAGAAAATGCTGCTGGACCTGCTTAACCCTCTGCTGCATCTTAAGATATCTTTTCTTGGGGATAGATAAAAGTATGTTCTTCAAATTGGGGATGTCCTTCTCCAAGATGAAAACCGCAAAGGATTCCCAGTTCAAAGTCTCAAAAAATGGGGGCACAAAATTGTCAGATATGATCACTGGGACACACTCGAAGGAAATGGCCTCCACCACGCGCGGGCTGTTAACTTCGTAGCCTCTAGCACATATGCAGTACTTGCTACTCTTCATGTATTGGGCATAAGTCATTTTACCTTTTGCTTTACTTATTCGACCAAAGATTTTCATGTCAGGATCTTTGTTTGTCCAGTAGTTTAGTAAAATGGGACGGACATAACCATGCATTCTGCCAGCAAAGAAAGCAAGAATCTGCCTCTGGGATGGGGGCTTGCCTCCGAGTTGCCTGAGAGGGTTCTTGGTGCTCTGAATGGATGTTTCAGGAAGTGATGCATCTTTACCAAATTGGAATCCTTCTTTAACATCAGCATTGCACAAAGCTCGAATACAACCAGCCATTATTTCCCTTGTCTCTGCAGGTGCCTGAAGAAAAAATAAAAAACGGGTTAAGGCATCATTGACTAGAACATGAAAGAGGGGAGATGACTTCTGGCCACATGATGAACAAATAAAAGGAACGTACCCAATCATGACAGGCAACAAGAAAATGATCGGCTCCACCAGTCCTATTCCAAAAATTGTATTTCGTCTTGATAATCTCAATGAATTTACCTAAATGTTCAACCAAGTTGTCACGACTATGGGAGTTGGGCACGTATAAAGCCTCCTCTAAATTCCTAGAACTGAAGGGTAAGTAGAATAAATGAGCTTTATTTGGGTCTCTAGTGACAAATCTTTTGTTTGATTTTAGCAGCTTCATGAACCATCCTTCGGAGGCATATATTCCTTTGAGAGGAGGTTGATGGAATATAGGCCTTTCTCCTTCAGTGTAGATATAAACCTTGAGAGTCTGCTCCATCAACTCATAGCTCCTGGACAACATTGTTTTGAACTACTTTTGTTATTTTCTAAACATATAGCCCCAAGTCAGATGAGTTCAGTTTGCAGACGATAAGAAAACACATCTCAAGTAATTCAAGTTTATTTACCGTCTAAATTCAGAGAAGTTCCTATACAGGCTACCATCAAGTTTAGGGTCTTCTATTATCATTGATGCATTCGTGATAAGGGACTTCATATGTAGTAATTCACGATCTGCTCTTGAAGACCATCTTGTCTTCTTCTAACAGAATGAAGGAAACACATGTAAAAAAGAAAGCTAAACAAATTGAGCATAATGTACCACCCCCACCACCCCAAACAGTAATCTGAATGGTGTACCTCAGCCCGATATGATGCATGACTCTGCAGTAACATATCCTGCATCTCAGATATAGATATTACTTTAGGTTCTGGTCCCTTTACTTCTTCCTTTGTGGAAGGAATGCTAATGTCGGAAGAATCATTCACTGGCACAGAAGCACCGGCTATCCAAATGTTAGCACTTTCATTATCTTCAAGTCTAGTTTCAACAGCTTTCACCGCTGATGTGATTTGAGAAGAATTATCCATGTGACTATTTGAACTTGGGGGATTTGTGGGGGATGAGAAAGTAGCTCCCAACTCTCCAGCTGTAGGAATATCATGATTGTGGATTTTGCCTTCATTCGACTCTGATTCTCGTAATTCTTGATCACCTTCTCTATGCTTCTCTAATGGGAAGCTCTCATTTCTCCCCACCTTCTCAATAGTTGAGTGATGGACCATTTCCAAGGAGCCATTGTCTGAAGATTCATCCTCTGCATCAATCTCATAATCTAAACTTTCATCGAAATTCTTGCTGTTTTCACCATCAAATTCATCTTTACTATTTATCAAGTCACTATCTTTTCCATCGGGAACCCCTCGAGGACTCGTCAGCCCACCCAAAATGCTAGTAGAGTTTCCTTGAGGAGAGCAGTATATTGGGCCATTACTAGACTTTAAGCTATCACTGTACGTGAGATTTCTACAGGTTGTCAGATTGCTCGATGAATTTCCACTAGAAAATTTGTACATTGATCCTACTTGAGACTTGCCGGGCGCAAATAAAAATGATAACAAAGTACTGTAAGGAAGCACAAAATACTGAACAAACAAAAACAACCCAACAATAGCTCCAATCAGCGATAGTAGTCTCCTTGTCTCGACTAAACCCATGTACCTAAATTCATTGCCCATGATCAACCCTAACAAAGGAAGAATAGATTAAAAAATCATACAGTGAATTCTGCAAGAGATGTTCAACGTGTTTGTCAAGGCTATTCCAAACATGAGAAGGACAAGTCTAATAATTATCCTAATTGAAGATTACAGCAAAATCAAATCAAAATTTCATGACAAGAGTTTCTCACTTCGAGACTCTGTTTCCAACAAGTTCAAAAACCTAAACCCAAATTAACTAATGTTAGGAGATGTAATTACACCATAAATCAAATCAATAAAAAACACAAACCCATGAAACAAGAGGCAGTGGCACCATAAAGAAAAAGAAAATCCTCTTGGAAACAAAAGGACTAAGATAATAAAAAAATACCAAAAAAAAAACTGCAAACCATTTTTTGCAAAATTGACATTCATAACTAGTATGCCAAAAAAAGCGAAAGCTGAAGCTTGAAATAATTTTCCGGAATAACTGCATCTTCTATTGCAACGAAGTGATGAAAAATCAACAAGAGCAAATGAATGTTGTGCATTAGAGTGCATGCGTTCGAACTGCTGAAGTAATCAGAGATAACTCAAAACTGAGCCCGTGCAAATGATTATTGTGCATTTGAGTACCTGCTTGATATTGAAATCGCTCATCGATTTTAAACTCGCTCAAAAATGTATGTATCTCGTAGTTTTGTTTGACTTCCCTTCCTCGAAGCAGAACTATGGGCTCCTGTGTGTGTTCGTTCAACAGTAGCTAGACAGAGACAAAATGGCATGTGGCCCGGACCCGGCCTGAACCCGGCCCGTGTAAAGCAAATTAAAAACAACCCTACGTGCGCGGCGGGCCTGCAGGCCAAAAGCCCATAAGGTTAACGGGCTGTGCCTGTGGGGCTGTGTCACAATGGCATGGCTGGTCAAAATAAAATTTCGGCCATGCGGGTCAGGCGGCGCTCGGACAGAACCCGCCGTGCTCGTGGGTCGGACACAAAAAATTATAAAAAAAATTAAAAATTATAAAGAAAAAATTGAAATATTTAAACCAAAAATTTTAAAATACGAAACAAAATGTGAATATTGTTAAAAAAAATTATTTTTTTAAAAAATGAAATAACACAACTAAAATTCCAAATTTTTTAAAAATATTTTTTTAAAAACAAATTTAAAATTGCCCGGCGGAAGACACATGAGGCCCATACCGCCAAGATTTCATTCAAATTCAAAAAAATAATAAATAATAAAAACCAGGCGGCCCTCGGGCTCGTCGAGCCCAATAGCCCAAACACGTTCAAATTTCCAAAAAAATAAAAATAAAAAATAAAAATTAAAAAGGCATGGCGGGCGACTCATGGGCCGCGGGCCCGTCAGGCCCATATTGACAAAATATAATTCGAATTCAAGCAAAAAAATTTGAAATTGCCCGGCGGGCGGCACGTGGCCAGTTGAGCGACCCTCGGGCCCAACGGCCCAAACACGTTTGAATTCCAAAAAATATAAAAATAAAATAAATTGAAAAAATTGAAAAGGCACGGCAGACGGCACGTGGCCCGCCGTGCCTAACGGCTAAAAATTCAAAAAAAATTAACAAAATGTAAATTCGGATTCTACGGCTACAAATAGACATGTTCGGGTTATTTTTTTACACACAGAACTTTCTATCTCTTCATTCTTATTCTCTAGTTTTTACAAGCATTTTCTCTCACAATTTCATTTCGGTTCATTTTCTTTCGCAATTTTCGTATTCTATTCGTTTTATAATTCATTAATGTCGAAGAGAAATATTATTTCTCCACACGATTTCGACACTGATATTGATTTTAATAATTTCCTCGATATAAATTTTGATTTGGTTGGTTCGAGCATACCACCGGATTTGGAGACGGAGGCGGTAACATCATCGTCTACAATGGCTCATAATAGGCGTGCACGACCATTCACTTATCCTCAAACTCATCATCCGCCTCTGTTGGCTCTGCAAACTAATGAGCAACAGCAAGCTCCTCTTCAAAACGTGAGTACCTCCCAAATTTTTACGGAATTTTTTGATAAACTTTCAAATCTTGAGAGGGGACCCCGATTATTTTTTGGTGAAATACTGATTACATTCAAAAGCCTTCCAACGCCAAAAAGATACATTTTTTAAGTAAAATTTTATTTGAGTATTTTTTTGTAATTTTTTTTTAAAATTTTAATTTTTTAAATTTATATTTCTTTATATTATAGGTGGGGATTATGACTCGTTTTCGAGGTATGTACTCACAAAGTACCCACAAGAGGTTGGTCTCGATCCTACACAAACTTAATTGTCTAGTTCTTTGGGTTCTATCGCGAACGCAAGTGGATCCGATACTGGAACCGGATCCAGAGGTACTTCTTCTAGCACCCAATTATTTTGTTATAATCGTTCTAGAAATAGGGAATGTCTAGTAGACCTAGTTTGTTCAGAATATCTTCCATTTAGTTTCGCAGAAAGTTTAAATTTAGAAACTTATGTGCGTACGTGTTTACAACCTGCATTTTCCAAAGTTTTACGTAAATCACACCCTAGTGATGCAAGATTTTTTTTTTCATAAAAGAACAAGCAAGTTGTGTCAGTATTTTCATCTATAGATAATAAAGTTTCCATATGTAGTGATATATGGTCAGATCTTAGCCAAATGCATAGCTATATGGGTGTTACTTGTCATTGGATAGATACTGAGTGGAACATACAAAAAAGAGTAATATCATTTCGTTTGTTTCATGATGCACGCACCGCACAAAACTTAACTTCTATGCTTATGTTAATTTTAGAATAATATAATTTAAGTAAAAAGAATATAGTATATCTTTTGATAATGCATCTAACAATGATACAAATGTAGAAGATTTAAAATTATTATGTGATGCCACTTTTCGTGGTCGTTTTTTTTTTTCATATTTGTTGTATATATCATGTTATTAATTTATGCGTATAAGATGCTCTTAAAACTATAGATTTAAGTGTTAACCCAATTAAATATTTTATAAAAAAATTGTTGAGTAAACCTAGGGTACTAAAATATTGGTTTAAACTTTATAAAGAAAATAATATTAGGCTAATAAAATTTTCTTTAGACATGTCTAACCGGTGGAACTCCACATATACTTTACTTTAACAAACCGTACATTATAAAGAATTATTGGTTAGTTTTATGAATAATAAATACCAAAATATATATTTAAACACAAATGATTGGTTATAGTGTAAAAAAACTCTTAGAATTATTAAAATATTTTAATGAACATACTCAATTATTATCATATGTATATACACCAACGTCTCATCTAATTGTACCTATTTGTGTTAACGTAGGAACCATTAAAACGAGTTTTAGAAATGAACCTAATTTCACAACTTGTATAGATGCTATTACGAAAAAAATTGGTATAAATATATTTTACAAGTACCACAACTTTATCATTTTGCCACCGTTTTGGACCCCCAAATAAAGTTAGAAGGTTTGAAAAAATCCTTAGAAGGTTATTATGATTATTTTAAAAATGAAGATAGAATACCCCTTGTCGACTATAAGACTATAATCAAAAAAATTAAGTCTTTATTAAATGAATTATATGAAGAGTATCAAACCAAATTCGATATTCCTGTGCAAATTTGTAGGAGTGAGAGTGCCTCAAGTAGTGGTACGTCTAGAAGAGCAATGCTAGGAAGGATGAAAACATAATAAAATCCTTATAGAAACGCCCTAGGTTCTTATCAAGTTCCACGTACGTGGAACTTGACACTTATCTAACGATTACCTTTGAGATTGCTCAGACAGATGATGATTATAGCTCATACTGGGATTTCAATATTTTTTTATAAGATTTTTCGATGTTATCGATGATTGCGAAAGAAATTCTAGCATGTCAGATTTCTACAGTGGCCGTCGAACAAGCCTTTAGCAAGGAGGATACATTTTAGATGACCGACGCTCAAACCTTCATCCGCTCAACTTGGAATATCGTATATGCCTGAATGATTGGATAGCTACTTTGCGTATACAAGAACATGCGCAATACGACGAAGAAGATGCATTCGATACCGGGGATCCTTATATGGCATCGGTGAGCAGCACGAGTCCAAACAACGATGAAGAGTAGAGGGTTCTCAATTAGGTGATTAAGGTAAGAGAACTACATGGGCTTTGTTTCATTTATATATAAAACACATAAATGATACGCATGTAACTTAACTATAAATGTTAAACTCAAGCCTTCTTATATTATTTTTTAGTTTAAATAAAGCTAATAAAGTTTATAATTTATAAAGTTTATTTAATTTATAAACCTAAATTTATAAAAAAAAAAAAATTAAACAATTTATAAACCCTATATTCTAAAAAAGCTAAACCAAACATTATATAAATATAAAAATTTAAAAACTTTCTACTAACTTATAAACTTTATATAAATCATAAACTTATAAACATTAATAAGTTCATGTAAATCCTAAAACCTAATCCTAAACTCTAAATCTAAACTCTAAATCTAAACCTAATATCTAATATTATATATGTTTATATAAATTTATAAACCCTAACACGAATAATTTTTATACAAAAATATTTAAAATTTTATTTTTTTAGTACATGTAAAAAATTAAAAATATTTAATAAATAATAATAATACAAAAAGTAAAATGAATCGAAGGGACAAAACCGACGGTTCAACCATGTTGGAACTGTAATGAAACTGGCAAAAAATTGGAGGTTGGCCTAGAGGACCAGACTGGTTAAATCGGGGGCGATTAACCGGCCCTCAAGAGCCAAGGGCCCGGGTCCAATTCTTTTGAGCTCGGGCACGACGGGTCGGGTCGGGTTGGATTAGACCGGGCGGCATGGCCCGCCATGTCTAACTGTAGTGGTGGCAAATAGTATGAAATTCTTCTTGTTTTTCAACAACTTCCCCTCTCATTAGTCATTGGGCATTTCTTATGTTATTTATTTACTTATTTTTCTCCATTCGAATTGAGAAAGTACAATAATCCTGAATTATTATTTTATTTTTCACCAATCTCAGTTGAGAAAGAATAATATTCCTGAATTATCCAAAAAAAAGTACAATAACCCTGTTGTTATTCTATACGATTGCATTTGGTAGCAGGTTTCTGGAAGGATTTTGCCGGGTAACCAAGGGTTATCCGACTTTTACCCGATATTTGGTGCACACTCACTAGTTATTCCAAGGCCTGATGGATTGCGTCTCGGCCCGACCGGGCTAGGGATAACTCCCTATTTTTGGCTCCATTTTTATCCACCAAAATTTGGGCGGATTGCGCAACCCCTCGATTATCTGTCATTTAAACTTACCAAAATAGCCCTACATAACAAATAAATTACAACAAAACCAACTATAAATAAACATAAAACCTATTTTCCCATCTTCAAATTGAAAACACGGCCGAGAACTCTTCGCCCGAACCTTCGACGAACACGGCAGAATTCTCGTCGCGGCCAACCTCTCTGGCGACGCCCTTCACAAACCAGGTTATTGCTTCCAAGTTGAATTTCTCTATTGTCGTTTAATTTGTTTGCCTAAACATACATGATTTTATTGTTTAGGGGTTAGGGCTTGTTGAATTTTTTTGGGGGGTTTGTTTAGGGGAATCTAATCTTTACGGTTTTGAACTCTAATTTCGATGTTTCAATCTCAACTATTATTTTGAACTCCAATTTTTGATTACTGCTATTAATTGTTCAGTTTTAGGCAATGTTCGTATGGTTTAGGGTTCGTGATTTCGGAAAGGTCCGTGGGGTTTGAGTCTAGGGTTAGGGTTTAGGGTGAGGGCTCGCGGTAGGGAAAAGGTCCGTAGGGTAATTAGGGTTTAGGCTATTGGGTTAAAAAAAGAAAGAATTGAATATGAAAGCTATTCGAGTATGTGGTAGCAACTATTTTTGCACTTGATTTGTTTACTAAAACAAATTTCTCATCTTTCCGTGTCTTTGTTTTTCATGTTTTCTTGTTTTCTTGTTTTCTTGTTTTCTTGTTTTCTTGTTTATCTTGTAGTAACATTAATCTGAAAAAAATGCTGAATGTTTGTTACTATGAAAGTGAAAACCTTGTACAGTCCTTGTTGCCTGCAACTCTTTCTATGTTGGTGATGCCTGCAAAATGCAAGCAGTCAGATTAGACAAAACAAAGTTGATACAATACAAAACATGAAAAACAAAGACACAGAGAGATGTGGTTGGGTTGTCTTAAATTCTATACTAAAACAGATTTCCCATCTTCAAATTTTACCCAATATCTTAAACACTGTTTCTCTTTAGAGATGTATATTTGGTATATTTTTCTTATGTACTTATGTTTTCCTGTTTTATTGTTTTATTGTTTTATTGTTTATCTTGTCTTACCTAAATGTAGCAGCATTAATCTGAAACTATATAAATTTCATTTAATAAAATATTTTTTTTATCTACATAACATGTTTTGATATGTAAATAAAATAATGGATGTGCCCTTTAATAAATTTTATAAATTTAATAATTTTACATAACCTATTTTTGTATGTGTAGATTCATAGGCATTCACACCCCACGTTGTCTACGTAGTCTATGATGAATAGGTTGGTTCTTGCTACGTTCTTGGTTTGCGCCAGAGCATTTGTTCTTGCACTGCCAATAATACTTACAATAGAGGGCCAATCTAGAGACAATGCCAAACAGCCTAATCGTAAGCGTAATAGGGATGCACCTCCTAAATACCCTATCCTAGACAAGATTTCAGAGCGGTTAGCATTCATTCAACGTATCACTCAAGAGTCGAATAGGGAATACTTAAAATTTTCAGAATGTCCAACCAAGCATTTTCAGAACTATGTGGAATCCTGCATGAGGACTATGGTTTGAAAGATGATATGTACGTCTCAGTGGTCGAGAAGGTTGCTATCTTTCTGCGAACTCTAGCTCCCCACCAAAAAAATAGGGTCCTACAGACGGATTTTTAAAGGAGTGGCCAAACAATAAGCCATGTATTCCATTAGGTTCTACGCGCAGTGCTTCAGCTGCGTGGCAGGTTACTTGTTTCTCCGGTTCCGGTAGATTGCACATGTTCTGATAAGAGGTAAAAGTCGTTCCAGTTGCGCGTTTCATATTTTTTTGTGTTACTTCTTATTTTGTACTATGTTATTTGGGTTATTGCTTGCTAATACTTATTTTGCAATACTATAGGGTTGGTTGGTGCATTGGACGACACCTATATTTCGGTGCACGTCCAAGTAGAAGACCAACCACGTTATCGTACAAGGAAAGGCCATTTGGCCACCAGTGTTCTAGGGGTCTGTGATACGCAAGGCTGTTTTATATACGTATTTGCCGGGTGGGAAGGCTCAGTAGCTGATAGTCGTGTACTACGTGATGCTCATACAAGGAAAAATGGTCTTAGTGTTAAAAATGGTATGAGTTGAATATCTTTATAGCATTATTTATGATAACCATTGAACTTTTATGTGGATTTGTTATTGCAGGGACATACTACCTGTGTGACAGCGGCTACATGAACTGTGATGGTTTCCTCACACCATACATACAAACAAGATACCATCTACAGGAGTGGGGTGGTGAGAATAGAAGATCAGAAAACTACAAGGAGTTGTTCAACCTTCGCTACTCTTCAGCTCGCAATGTGATTGAACGTGCATTCGGCATTATGAAGAAGCGATTCGCCATTGTTCGGAGCCCTGCTTACTACCATATCAACACCCAGTCCGACATTGTGCCAGCATGCGCTTTGCTACACAACTTCGTCGTCTAATTCACACATTCGGATCCCTTGTTGGAGCAATCAATTTTGCCCATTGCGGATGATCGTATTCAAGACACAACATTAATAGATGAAAACATTCAAACTGTCAACGCGTCTCCGGGGTGGAATCAATTTAGGGATAATTTAGTCCTAAATCTATGGGATACATACAGAGGCCATGATTTATCATGACCCATTCGCATTTAATTTTTGGACTTGTCTAATTTTTGTTGATTAATTCCTTGGACCCTATGTTTATGTACTAAGTCTATGTTTTGTGGAGTTTTTTTATTCAATAAAAAACATGTTCGCTATGTTCACGCTTTGATTTATTTATATCGCATAAATTGGTTATGAGTGAATTAAAAATATGCTACATGCTCTAACACTTTCATGGGGTTTCTATGTTTACCAACATGTAGGGTCATAAGCATGGACGTAGCAAGCCGTGTAGATGAAAGGGATGAAGTCACATCCGAGCACATGGTTGAGAAAACAGAGGCACCTGCTATGAGGAATGGGGGTGTTGCCACAACACCTTTCAAACGGCCCGGATCTAAGGCTGCGGAAATGAAGAAAACAATCAAGATTAAGACATCGCCTGAGCCCATTAACAGTAAGAAAGTGTATCTGACTCCTGATGAAGAGAGGAGTTTGTTGCATGCTTTGAAGGAGCTCGCGCTTGAAGGCTGGATAGCTGGTCAAGGATGGAAGCATGGAACGCACTATAAAGTCGCGGCAAAGGTGAGATCATCAGTTGAATGTAGCACCGTAACCGCAAAGAATGTAGAAAACAAGATGCACAGTTGGGGCGAGCAATACCGGCTGCTGCATGAATTTTTGAAGCTGAGTGGAGTGGCGATTGACCAAGAGACGCATGCAGTTGTCGTGGACTCTGCTGATATGTTGGAGGAGTATGCACGGGTAATTATAAATTCAAATCCAACGCCTTGACTAATTTATGTCTTTTGACTTTAGTTATAATGATTTATTCATTTGTGTTGTCATTTTTCAGGTTAACAACAAGTATTCATCACTTAGGGGCAAAACATTCCGTATTATGACCTTTGGTGCAAGCGTTTTGGACAATATTGTGCCACAGGTTCAGGGGCTAGAGACCATGGCATGGCTGAAAGAGAATCCACTCCAACACCGTCCCACATACTACGACCTCATTGATGACTATGAGGAAGGCATAGATGATTCAACTAAGCCAAAGGAATCTGGTATGGAGGAGAAAGTTGTGCCTGTTGTAGATGGTTCCACGAGCAGAAGCCGAGGAAAAAGCAAGAAGACACTACCAACTTGCCAGTCAAATCTAACCTGCAAGGTCGGAGAAAGTCTCTCTAATTTGGACATTGTCTTCAAGCGCGCAGAGCGTGTGTTTACAGAGCAGGAGCAAACTTTGAAGGATGACTCCAAGATGCAAAAGACTGCGAGGTTGAAGAAGGACTTGCAAGAGCATGTGACCCTGAATTTGGTGGATAGGTTGTGTCTTATAGACCACTTCCTTGCACATGAGGGGCACTATTACTATTTGACCACTATGGATGCTGAGGAACGTGCTGAGTTCATCAAGGTCTTCAATGAAGGGAAACTCGGGTAAGTTTGATATAGAAGTTAGGTTGTTGGCTTTATTCGGTGTACGATGCTCTATTCGGACTTAGGTAATAATATGCACACTGTTTTGGATAATTAAATTAGGGCTGGAGTTTTGTATTTTGTTGAAAACTTGGCTGGATTGGATTGAGGTGAAGCTGCGTTTTGTTTCTCTTTGTATGGATTGAAGTACTAGTTGGGAAATTTCGATTTGATGTAGCTGTCGTTTTCTGTTTGTACTATGATAGTACATCGGACCAAGCTAACCCAATAGCTCAAACTAGCGGCCCAAGAGAAAATATAGGCCCAGGAAGTCTCGGCCCAACCTGCAGAAGGAAGATGGCCCATCAAAGAATTAAATCCAATAACACCCAACCCAACTAGAAAAAGACCCAAGAGAAAAATAAGATAAGAAATAAGAGAAATATGTGTCTCCACATGAGGAGGCATGCAAAAAGATTGAACCAAGAAATGACACATGCCCCTCCACCACATCATAACCTAGTGCCTATAAAAGAAGACCTTCAATGAAAAAGGAAGAGGATTTTAGGGGTGGCTAGAGGAAAGAAAGAAAAGCTACCATCTTTTTAGCCATATTTCTCTACAAAATATTTGACTTGGCCTCTTAGAGGGAATTTCTTGAATAAAGAAATATTTTTATATTAGCATTGCGATTTTGTGTCGCATCACAATAATTACATGAACCATTTTTTTGGATCTGGGATAACATGAACCAATTGTTACGTTGACCACGATGATTTGGCAAGATGCACCAATGGACTGAAATTTTGCAACATTACATCTACAACCTGCTTGTCGAAAGTTTAAAAAAAACGTAAGTAATTAACAATCTTTTAACAACTCAGTTGTTGAAAGATACCAAAATTCTGGCTATAAATACCAGACACTTCTCTAGTTGAAAATTATAGTAAAATATTCAATTCTAATACAATTGAAGTAACTATATCTTCATATAAGGTATTCAATTATATTTTTTATTATTGATATTTAACTTTTCATATTATCTTTGTTCATATTAAACTAATATTAATAAAAATATATATATCTATTAATTATTATTTTTTTATAAATTATTGTATTATTTTGTTTAGTTAGTTATGTATTTATTATTTAATTTCAGGAGCAATTGATTTTCTGATTTATTTGGAGGCAATAACTTTGCCCCAGATAATTTTATAACTGATAATAACTTTGTACCACAATATCTCGATGATGTCAATATGTCTATCCCACAAGATTATGATATTTGTGGTAGTTTTCCATCATCTTACCAGCATGGCCCTGAACCTGAGTAAAAATTCAAGTAATTGGTATCTCATAACGAGTACCATACCACAAAAATTTGCAAATGATAATATTTGGTCATAATTGGCCTACCATACACTTATCCTCCTCCAATATTCCAACACCCTATGATAGTTATCCCAATGTGGGCTCTTATCCTCACGAATTTGGAGCTGGTAATAGCTACGCATACGGAGACCCTATCCAGGAGCTCCTGCTCCATACATCATTGATGCAGACTCTAGTTACGAGGAATCAAATTCTATCTTGGTAGTACATCATCTTTTGATTTGAACAATACTCTATGATACATCTTGGACAACACATCATGTAGAAGGGCAAAATGATGTTGAGTATACCCAATCAGATGCATATGTGAACAAAGATGCAGAGGAAATGAATAGATCTTAATGATGCAAATCAAATATACCTATTTCTTCTTTATGATTTTACATTTGTTGATTATTATAAAAGACTCATTTTAGTAAATTTTATTGAAATTACCAATGAAGTTGTGGAGATTATTGATAGGAGTCCATCAATTGAGTAAATCAGAAATGAAAACTTGAGACCCTCCATCATGGTTCCGCCTGAGTTAGAATTAAAGCCACTACCGGCAAATCTGAAGTATGCCTTTTTGGGAGCAAACAAGACTTTACCCGTGGTTATCCCATCTTCGCTTGAGGCTGAGCAAGAGGAGAGACTCTTAGATTTGCTGAGAAAGCACAAGTTGGCCATTAGGTGGACAATTGCTGACATCAAAGGCATAAGTCCATCAGTTTGCATGCACAAGATCTTGTTAGAAGAGAATTAAAAACTAGTAGCAGATAGACAGAGAAGGCTCAACCCTATGATGAAATAAGTTGTGAAGAAGGAAGTCATTAAGCTTCTTGACTTTGGCATGATCTATCCGATTTCTAATAATGAATGGGTGAGTCCAGTGTAGTGCGTACCAAAGAAATGAGGAGTTACAATGGTGAAGAATGACTCACAAGAGCTAGTGGCTACCCGAGTGGTTAATTCTTGAAGAGTATGCATGGATTACAGGAAATTGAACAGTGCCACTTGGAAAGACTACTTTTCTCTCCCATTCTTATATCAGCTCTTAGACCGTATAGCTGAGGATCTCTTCTATTGTTTCTTAGACGGATACTCGGGCTACAATAAGATAGTCATAGCACCACAAGATCAAGAAAAGACTACTTTCACCTGTCCCTTTGGCACTTTTGCCTTTAGGCGGATGCCCTTTG
>JAOWBN010000020.1:372765-384071 GCA_028565015.1 Pinguicula moranensis | reverse complement strand
AACATTTTCAGCCACAAGATCAGTAACAATTGACGGATCATATTTGAACACTTAAGAGGGGTTAGCTTGTAACTTCAGTACTGAACAATATAAATCAATGAGGGTCCTGAGTTAAAGTATCTTGTCAGGTATGCATATAGGTACTTTTTGAAGAATGATAAGTTGAAACCAAAATTGTGGTTACAAGATAAGATCCTATAAATTACAAATAACAAATAACGAATAACAAATAACAAATAAAAGCAAGATTCAATTTAGAGAAAGTATAACCTGGTAAGATGTCTGTGAACATCAAAAATAACTATGAGCATGAAAATAGTAAGAGTCGATTACATTAGTGCTAAGTAGTAGTATCACATTCAAATCATAATATGGGACAATACCTCGCCTATACATTCCGAGTAATCACCTTCAAAACGAAACACTTATTTGAAACAGAATAAGTCAAGAAGAGCGAGCAAAAACAGAGGTGAAAAAGAGGCCATGAAATTAGTGACAACCGATCGTACTGACAGAGATAGACTTCTGACCCCCCTCCACTTCCTTCGGCTCTATATCAACATCTTTATCCAGTGCTGCTTCTAGAAAGGCCTTCGCACGACTTACAACCCTCTTCTTCGATTCATAAGATTCTTAACTGAAGTCTGGTCCAATTAAATTTAGCCCAACCATGATACGATACTAGGATGGGCACAGATTAGATTCAATCGATTCAAATTTGCTATTCGATTTTAATTCGTATTCAATTTTGAAAACTGATAAGGAAGGTCATTTTCACACAATTCTCTAACAAGTAACAACAACTCTTACGTTCAGGAGCTATCTATACATAAAGAGAAAGGATCCGTTGACATTATTGTGACATGATTTGTGACAATATTTTCTCAAAAGTCTATGTTTAGGGTTGGTAGGGTTTAGAGTTGGTAGGGTTTAGGGTTTAGATTTTAGATATTTAGATCTTAGGGTTTATATTTTTGAATTTAGCGCTTAGGATTTAGGGTTTTAAGTTTTAGGATTATAAACCCTAAAGAATCCTAAATCCTAAGTCCTAAATCCAAAAATATAAATCCTAAGACCTAAATATCTAAAAATTTAAACCATAAAGTCTAAATCCTAAACCTTATAGACTTTAAATATAGACTTTTTAAGGAAATAATGTCACAAATCGTGTCACAAATAATATCAACGAAACCATCCCCATAGATAAATTATGTTGCTTGGATGATCAACCACCTCGGTCGGATTTATGTTCTTTATGCAATGAAATTGTTTCAGAACTGTTGGGCCTGGGCCTGTTGAGTTTTAGCCTAGTCAATGGATGAAGGTAAAAAGAATCTAGTACGGTGAATTCATGATCATGATTCATGAATGACAACAAAAAAAGAAATGACAATGAAGTCATAGATATAGCAAATGAAAATTGTTACGATTAAGCAGGCGTGGTTGGATGTGTTAACCTGGCCCGATCTGTTGTTTGCCAAGCAGGCATAATAATTTATTAGAACCTTCCTGCCTGGCCACAAGAGAAGTTAAGGAGAAAAGTCTGAATCGTCACAAAGCATACAGGATAAAAAAGAATATTAGTCATGATAAACACAAAAACTGGACCAAAGACGCACACAGACACTGATTTTTCCGAATTGCCGTCACCCAACTACATCACTTTTAAGAAGGCTCAGTAGCAGGTTGAGTAACTCCAGACTTGAGCAACAGCTTATTTAGGGCATCCGGCGAGCACACCTGGTACTTCACTTTCCCTTGAGAGAGATAGACCTCAGCCAACTCAAGCTTGTCTGATGTCAGACTCGTGCTGTCCATCGTTTTACTAAGCACCTTGATAGCAAGTTGAACAGCCTCTTCACGGGTAATATCATCCTTGTAATCCTGCTTAAGCATTGATTGAGCAGCCTGATTATTTGCTCCAATAGCAGCAGCCTTCCAACCACTGTAATTTCCACTAGGGTCACTCATGTAGAGCTGGAAAGCATAGTTTTTATCCCAGCCAGCAAACAGAAAAGAAACGCCAAATGGACGGAGTCCACCAAATTGCGTGTAGCCTTGCTTCGTGTCACATAATGATTGAACCAGCTGTTCAACGGGCATTGGTTCCTGGTAGGAAAAAGTATAGCGCTGAGCTTGAATTCTTGCAGTGTTAATGAGGATGTTGGCATCAGACATGATTCCAGCCACGGCACAGGCCACATGGTCGTCAATCTTGTACATCTTCTCAGTAGATGCGGACGTCTGTAGGAGCTTGGAAGTAACTTTCTTTTCACCAACCAACACAACCCCATCCACGGCTAATATGCCAATGGCGCTGCCTGCATTGCCAATGGCCTCCATTGCATACTCAACCTGATAAAGGCGACCTTCAGGTGAGAAGATAGTTGTCCGACTGTCATATCTCCTTGACATAGTGATGTTTTATGCAGAAATTCGTGAGGAATGAGATCAAGGTCTGTCCAACATAGCAAATAACAAAATATAATTAGAACAAATAAGTATCTCATGTATATCCTAAATCGCAATAGAAATTGCACAAGTCAGTATCAACAAGCAGCAATTTTCAGTGGAGGAAGATGGCATAATAGAACAAGCAAGCTAACAGCTGAAACCTTTAACTGTTTACCGAGTATCCTCAGCTCAAGAATGGATTAATCACATAAAAATCTTGGATCTCCGCAATTCACACAAGCAATGCATTTACCACCGTAGCTACGAAACTACTTCCATTTTCTATCTCCATCCTACAGTCTACGCTAAAGCGTGACCCTTACAAGTTCCATAGACATTATTGATTAAATTGAATAAGCATAATTAGCAAACGGCATATAACGGAAAACTATGAAGTGCAGAAAATCAAATCCATGAACTGGACCTTTATCTTCACATATTTCTTCGATTTCGCTCTGCTCTGTTTCCGTTACCCTGATTTCACAATACGAATTTACCCCATCTCACCCCCAACCCCCGAACAAAGCAAAAAGCAAAAACTAAACGAAGAGGAAAACCCAGAATTGTTAAAAGGCGAATCTGATTAAAGATTCCTATGTTAGATCTTTTACAAGGAAAGTGGTGATTCGTACCTCGGTCTTTCAGCAGAGGATCAGTAACAGCAGCAAAGAACGTAGTTGTCTGTCTTTCCAAACTACATATAAAGTTAAATGCAAACGGCAAGATGAAAGAAAAAAACTGCTACGAGGATTGGCCAACAAGAAAAAGAATTAGAGCTTCTTAGGTTGGGCTCAAGTTTTCTTATAAGCCCATTATGATTGGAGCATTGTAATACGGATTTTAGGCCTTTAATGGAAAACTGGCCCAGGAGGCCCACTACCTCTCCAAAGCAAAAATGAAAAACAAAACAAAACAAGAAGTTCTTCCGACTGACGAATGCCGAAATTCTATGTTTCTTCGGTAAGTACTTTCATTTTCGCAAGTTTTCAAGTATATGTAAACATTTGCATGCTTGTAGGCAAAGGGTAGGAGTTGAGAAAGAAGAAAAATTGTGAAGTCACGGCAGTGTTAACTTTGGTAGATCCGGGCCAACAGTAAACGGGTCCGGGCCCGAACCCAGTCCAAACAGTAAACAGGTTCGAGCCTTGGTGCGAGTGCACATATAGGTCAACTTACAATTGAATGTGAGCAATTCTCGTAAAAACTTTAGTACCAAATTTATTGATTGTAAGCCCACATTCTCTTATAAATTAATTCATGTTTTTGTCTATAACCCGTATAAAATATATTGTAACAGGAAGTTCTCTTTACGTACTAGAATTGCTGCAATTGCTTTAATTTCCATTACACCAGGCTAATGATTCACATGCTTTTCATTTGCACTCACTTTGTTAATGAATTCAGAACATTCTTCAGATAGTCACGAATCTTACACGCCATTACAGATGGGTTCCATAAGAGTTATAGCTAATATCACGTAGTAGGTGAGAAATAGTGGACAATGCTACCACCTTTTTTCATTGGACGCTTCCGAGACACGAGCCAATTGCGCACTTCAGTCTGAATTTCCAGCGGTAACTCCTCCAACACACTGGGATCAATCTCATCGTTCTTGTAACCCATCCAGTCATCTATGGGACGTTCAGCTTGTTGTGCTGCGGTGCATGTGTTCAGACTGGGACCAATAATTGGCTGCTGGTTATCTTCAAGAGAGTTGCCTTTCAAAAGTTCAAGGAACCCATTATATATTCATGCAGCAAAGCGAATGGGACATCAATGTGAATTGTAACTAAATCAGCATGAAAATTACCTGAGGAAGAAGCAACACTCTCATGAAGAGGAAAAGAGCAAGAACTGTCATTATGGAAAAATCTTAGGATGGATGAACTTCCCTGATACAACAATCCATCATGACAATAATGAGACCTTTACTCAGAAAAGCGTGATACATGAAGACATTCCTCAGTGCAGAAATGCCAGACATATCATATTAGCCTTCAACAGATTCAAAGTCTAGAATAATGAAAAGAAGGTAGATCGGTCCAACCTTCTCAGCTGCAGATTTTCTTTTCAGTCTCGCTGATTGCAGACCAGGTCCAAGGAAATCTGACTTTGATGGATGTTGTTTTGATAGAGAGCCAGCTTCACTCCCTGACATTGCAATGTTGACCATGAATTGCTGCTAAAACGGGAAGAAAGAGGCAAAGGTATGGGGAAAAATAAGAATCATCAGTATGGTGGAGAAATAATCTAGACCTGAGATAATTTTTTGTTGGTGTCCACCTTTCAGCTGTTTCATCTGAAAGAAACAGGTTATTGGTTACATCAAAATTTGTATGTTACTTGCAGGGCAAAGGACACACGGAATTAGATCTAGGTACTCAGTTAAAACATTAGGAAGCTAATGAAACTGATACGAAAACAATCTGGACAGCAGATGCTGGATAATGGTAAAACCATCTACCTCGACTAATCTAATGGAAGGTAATGGATCTATTGACAGTGAAAGCAATTCACTAAATATCTCTATGTTACATGCAGATCAATGATAAAAAAATTGGCCAAGAATTCTATTCGCAACATCATAGAAAGTATGATACCAACGCACAGGAAGCGCAATATCAATGAACAGAAACACATAATAAATCCAGGGAAGATTTGAATGCATTTACATAATACAGAGAACCAAATAATATCGACATTTAGACAAGGAAAAAGTGTCTCAAAATGGTCATCTTCAACTTCATTACAACCACTTCAGAATACGGAAATAAACCTTGCCTTACAGAGGTCATTTTCCTCTCCACCTGGATCTGAACTTTGTATGTCGGGAATAGACCTTTCTCCATCCTCATAAGTTCCAATCTCTGTGAAAGGTAGACAGGATCCTGTGAAGTTCAAGAAAAAGAGATATCTAGAGTAACTCGGATGCACGAGAACATGACCTAATATAAACTGAATCTCAGAACCAGAATAGCAATAAGTAAAACCTGGAGATGAGAAGGCTGTGCCAAGTTGAGAGCAAGCTTCATTTGATATATGTATGTGGGGACAAGATTGGTTTTGGTTTTGGTTATGGAAATATTTCATAATTGGATTTGTTCCCTGCCAAAGTGTTGCAGAAAAATAAGCATGAAACAGACCAGCATGAAGGAAAGCTCAATTAAATCAAGCATACAGCGGATGGTAGGAGGTTGAACAGGTTTCTTTAAGGAACACAAATGAGACAAGACTAGTTTTAGAAAAATGGTCGAGTATATATTGAAAAGTTTTAGTAAAAGTCACACCAAATATCCACTCAAAGACTGAATGATACCAGAAAAAATAGGAATGTCGAGCAATATTTTATATTGGGATAACAAATCATAGGTAAAAGAGCTTGATTTAGAAGATCTCAAAGAATGCCAAAACAAAACATATGATGTATTTAATCTCCAGCATGAGAACCTTTAAAGAAGCCTTCCAGCTTACCCCCAAAAAAGTTTAGTGGGTTCAAAGAATCCATTAGCAGTATTTAACACATAATTGAGTTGGGGAAAAGAAAAAATCCGTTTCATTCAACTATCTCCAAAGGTGTAAATACGATGTATACAAGTCATTTATGGTGGGAGAGACAAACCTAATTCTAAATTAAGAGAGCATACACTAAACTATCTACAACATTTCAATTCATATATAACTAAATTTCAATCATTGCAGCTAAACTTAATACTCAATAGAAATGCAAAAATCAATCAATGAGCTTGCTGGAGATGCTAAACGGAAACACTTTCTGAAGAGGTAAAACAATTTATAAGAATTTCAAGAAAGAAACAGAATTAACAAAAATAGCACCAGAATAGAAAGCTACTTTGACTCACAGATGGGATCACAACTATTTTACTTGCCGAGAGGGATAGACCATTTATTGCCCACTCATGCTCATGTCCCTTCTTCATGGCATTGAATAATCCAATATATTCACGCAGCGCACCATGAAATAGGTTTAAGGAATCCTCTTGAATCTTGGCAATGCCATATCTCAATGGACAGGACTTCGAAGGGAATTTCTTTAGTGATTCTGAGTCATCGAACTGGAGGATAAATCATGGAATATAAGATTCTTCTAATAAATAAGACTCAATATAAGCATCTTCAAAATGGTGGAATGAAAAGCAAAAACTTAGTGACTGGATAAAGGCCCGTACAACCTTGTATGCACTTCCATGCAGGGTTAGAGTACGAGCAATGCGTTTGTTCTGCTCCAAATCATAAAGAAGACGTTCATTCAGTTCTTCACTTAGTTGACAAAGCCACGTTTGAACCTGCAAGTGCAGGAACAATTGTCATGAAGACAAATTTAATATAAGTATACATGCACTTCATAATAAAATAGATCAAAATAGCTCTATTAAATTCCAATGCTTCAATTAATGAAATTGTTAGAATCTATACATCAAATTAAGCAATGCATCTTAGGTCACAACGGAAACAGTCTCTTTGTATAATTACAAGGGTAAGGTTGTGTACATCTGAACCCCCAGACCCCAATTTAGTTGGGAATATATTGGGTAGGTTGTGGTTGTGGTACATGCACTTCATAAAGTAAAACGCACTTACAGAGGAGATCGATTTGAGAGCCTGCGGTCCAGGAAATGACTTCCCAGAACCATGACTCAGTGGAAGAAGACGACTCTTAACCTCTTCCCCAGAGACTCCCCTAGCAATATTCCATAACCAAGTACTGTAAAGATAATAAACAAACTGGAACTCAAGGAGAGAACCAATATTAAAATTTTAGGGATGTAGAAACTGAAGGAGAAACTAAAGATTTCCAACCAAGTTCCACTACACATTAAGGCTAAGCTTAGCAAGAATAACAGCTCAGAATTTCATGAAGATGACATTAGTATTCACCCCAGACCCTACTCAAGGGCGGGATTTACTGGGTATGTTTGGTTTGGTTTGGTTTGGTTTGGCTTATGCCATTAGTATTCAATACAAAGTTTGGCCCAGAAGAGAATTCCATAAATATCCAGACATAGCCAATTTGATGAGGGTATGAAAATTTTAGGAACCCTCAAAAAAGTGACACCATGTTATAAGAAAACAATATAGTTTGACGAACATTTTTTTTATCCATGCCACAGTAAACCAGTCAGATGCTGAATTCAAACATACATATGGACTAAATGTACTCTTATATCTTAGGCAATTGAGCTGTTCACATGTTGTTAATTGATTATTTAACGTCAATAGCCAGAAACGAGTATAACAATAAACCATATCTTCATGGACAACCAAAACTTCCGCAAAATCTAACAACTTAAATTTTCAAAGAACAACACAAAGCAGATAACAACCCTGTATTAATGCCATAGCGCGCTTGCAGTTTCTCCACTGAAAAGTGTAACAGATCACCAACAGTATTCACATCAAGCTCAGACTGCAAAGAAGAACCAAGTTTTCCCCCTAGCTGTTTCCTGAAACAATTTTTGATTAAAGTATTGGAACCAGGCTATAGAAGTCCAAGAAACAGCTCCATTAACTATAGCAATCATGCCACACATACCAATCAGAGTAAGAAAATCTTCATTAAGAAATAAGAAAGAAAGTGATTTACATTTTCTTTATTGGCAGAGATTCAAGCATATCCATAACAGATGATGAAGGCACGATAGTTTGTTGAGCAGGCTTGTTCATTCCACTTGCTAGTTTAGCCAGCATCTGGTCATACATGAAATACCCATTCAGAGTACTATTACTGTGACTTCATTGGGGAACAATAAAATGTGCTACAACCTAGCTTTAAGAATACTACCTCTGACCTTATTGTGAGCAATTCCAGCTGAACACGTAAATTCCGTCGCTTTCAAAACTTCAAGCCTAAGTTCTGCAACAATACGAGCTCCACAGGCTAGCAACTTATCATGGTGAGCCTCACAACTAACAATCCATTTCTTCACACTATCAGTAGGATTGGCTCCGTCCTAGGTTACATGTGAGAATTGAATGTAATAGCACCTGCGAAGCAGAAAAAGAAGAAGAAAGACAGAGAGGCAAATACAGAAGAAAGCCTCCTACCAAATGAAGTCCCAGTACATGAGACTTAAGAGCTTCATCAGTAACCGATAGCAACCTCTCAGGTGGATGTTCAGCTAACATTTTTTCTGCAGCTTCAGTAAGATCCAGGTAGACTTCATCAATTGAAGCACGCTCACAACGACCCGCCTTTGAAAGGATGGATACCACCTGCAGCAATGAAACTTTACTTAAGAGGTGTATCAGTTTAAAAGGAATGGTCTGTTAAGAGCCTATTGGTTACACCTCAGAACCAGCACTACGGTACACAGTCAAATCTGCTTTACCACGAGCAACTGGAACTTGCACAAGCTGAATATCAGGACATAATTTCTTCGCTTCCTCACCTCGCATAGAGCTTTAAGCACATAAAAAATAACATAATAAGTGCACCAAACTTACAAAAGCATTGCTACAAATGGACTTCCGAAACAGATTACCGTTTGACCCCATATTTACGAGCTTCATAACCAATAGCGATCAGCCCCCCTCCTTTCCAAGAGTTGTACTGTACCACGGCAGTTGGATGGCCTCTCAAACTTGGCTGTCTACGCTGCTCAACTAAAGAAGAATTGAAGATCATCATGGATGACTTTAGACATAAAAATCTAAAACGATCAGAGGATAGCATGCTTATGCATAATACAGGAGAGCTGCCATAGTAGCATAAAGAACTCATGCAAACCAGGTTTTGCACAAGTCGGAAGAATATTAACAGTGGAGGCTTACATCATAGCCAATTTCATTGAACAGCTTCCGAGCTTGGGGAACATCGAATAAACATTTCCAAGGTGCCATAGCAATTATGATGGTAAATTTTACATCAACAGAGTTTTTATAGGTTTTATAAGGATCATTAAAATTTCCAAGAATCATGATCACCCTTATCAAGATAATGTATACAAAAATCATGCTTTTAAAAACCACAAATACTCAAGGAAGAAGAAAAACCACACACGGAAAACCATATCTTATTGACTCGTCCAACTAAGAATCTGATAACAACCACAGTATTCAATGAAGAAGTTAATGCAATTCGAAGGATATCCAAAAACATGGGTGGACACAAGCATCCTCAAAAAAGAAAGCCATCATAGTTGCAAATGAGTGCAAATGTGGAGAAAAAGTGCTAACCTTGAGCCACAACGCAGGAAAATTAATAGGACTTCCAGCAATTTTTGAATTAAGAGTGAAGAGAAATTCATACAAAAATCAAGAAAATAGAAGTCTCATCTGTACAGGGATCAGCAAGCTATCTCAAGCCAATATATTGTCGGACAAAAGTATTCACGATGGGGTTGGTTTAATACATATGATACGCTTTGTCTTGAGTTTATTCAAACTTTCAGGAAGTGTAAGGTGAGAGAGACCGCAACCTTGGACATAGAAGCAATCCATGTCAATGTGAGCAATAACCCTGGCTCCTGATGAATCTGATCTGGCCACCGGCATCATCTTCGCTCCCTTTCAGTCGCGAACCCACCACGTGTTTTTATTTTGTTTTCCCTCCGGTTAACACGTTCTTGGAATGGAACGAGACTGGAATTGCCGGAGGGAAAAATCAGAATTGAGGGACAAGGGCCCTTCAGCATTTCAGCTTGATTATGATTTATGGGTCGCGATGTTGTTTTTCCCTTACAACAGCCATTTTTATTCATTATGTTGTGAATTAATAAATAAGGGAAAATGATATAGCTCACGAACGAACAAAATGACCATTTTGCCTTCGTGTTAAACATAGCGCCTCTATTTAATATAAGGGCAAAACGATCATTTTGCCTGTTTGTGCGCAATTCCTGCGCAATAAATTCGTGCGTTGTAGTCGCTCTCATAAATAAGTGCTAAATAAAATACTATAATTAAGCAATTAATCAAATCAAATATCAAAAGATGTAAGAAAATATTTATTTCTCCACTAATGACTTTTTTTTTCAAAAGATACAAATCTCAACATTATTAATGGATGTATATATAGCCATCCATTTGGCCAAAGTATTAGATGAGATATCAAATCAATTTTTCAACATCCATTTAATGGCAACACTATGTCATTTGACACATGACATTTCATCCCATATGATATTCACTCAAAACACTCTCCCTTGAATGTCAATCATATCATGCCTTATTAAAATATTACTAAAAAAATCATGTGAGAAAAAAAATCTTAGTAAAGGAAAAGAGTACATGATTTTATCATCTCCCCTGTTGAACACATTTTTTAGTTTCCTCAGTTTGATTCTTTTAATCAACATCTCAAAAGTTGCAATAGGTAATTCTTTATTGAACAAATCTGTCAAATTCTCACTTGATCGAATTTGCTGAATATTGATGTCGTTTTTTTTCTTGAAGATCATGTGTAAAGAAGAATTTGGGTGCTATATGCTTCATTCTATCTCATTTAATGAAATCTTATTTCAATTTAGCAATACAAGCTGCATTATTTTCATAAAAAATAGTTGGAATACTTCTTGATATTCAAGTTACAAATTCCACGAATATGTTGGGTTATGTTCCTTAACCAAATGCATTCGCGACTTGCTTCATGAATTGCAAGGATTTATGCATGATTTTAGGAAGTAGCGACTAATGTTTGTTTAACATAGCGGCACGAAATAGTTGTGCCTCCACAAGTAAATAATAACCCATTTAAGATCTAGCTTTGTGTGGATCTGATAAATATCTAGCATCAGCAACCAATTTATGGGTTGGATATGATGGGATAGTATAAACCCACATCCATCGTTCCTCGAAGATAGCAAAATACATGTTTGATTCCATTCCAATGCCTT
>JAOWBN010000020.1:340668-365887 GCA_028565015.1 Pinguicula moranensis | reverse complement strand
GTTTCTTCCCATGACATTCTTGTAGTTGATTCACCAAAACTTAGAAAATAGTCAAATACAAATCCAGGCATGATTTGAAAGCTAAACCAAGTTTTGAAACCTGAGAAGCGGTTGTATTACAATTTATAAATATACAGAAGCAATGCAAGCATGTCGAGACTCAATAAAGTATTTACCTATATGGATCAATGCCTGTTGTCGAAAATGCTACCAGGGCTTTAGATATAATATCATTCAATGCGCGATGCAAGTTCCTTGACAAGTAGCGTCCTTGTGAAGCAAAGGACATGACAAATTTCATATCCAGATAGAACTGCAACCAATTCAAAATTTAAATATACTGAACATAGCATGGAGAACAGAAGAGGTAACAAGATGAACATAATTTGCACAGACCTGCTGCAGACCCAGGGGGCCTAAAGACCTAGGCCCTTCCTCAATATCATCCCAAAAGGTTTGGTCTTCTGAAAGCCATAATATGACAGTTTCCGTGAGCCTCATTAATAATAATGTGGCAAATCTTTCCCGGCCTACAAACATATCTGCCATTATGCCAGCCATACGATTCAGTTTCACATAAAGTTCCTGGAAAGACAAAATATAGAGTAAAGCTTAGAGTCAAAACAATGATATTTCATTTTCTTATAAAATTGAAGCTCTAGAAAGTTTGAAGGTGCTCCGGATGGGAAAGACGTGCGTAGGATGAGTGTTTCATAATAACATACCTGAAATATAGGAGAAGGCAACCACTCTGCTTCATCCATGTTCCCATCCATGTTTATGTACATTTCTGCAGTTAGACAACTATGACCCTCTTCAGTAAATATAAGATCTAGAGCATGTTGGCGGCAGAAACTATCCTTCAACCTATCAACCGAATTCACAAGACGCCTCTTCCATTCTCTCTGCTCAGGATTACGATTTTGGCGGTCCATGGGCCTTCTTCGAGAATCCTCATTGTAATTGACCTGATTTAATGGGGTAAGCTTCATTGCTGCACGTGGCAAGAGCTCATCAGCTAGTAAGGATGCGTTGGCAAGCAACGCAACTTGTTGTGCTTCAGTTTCTGCCATTCGAATTATTTTATTTCCTGATCCTTCAAAGTTTGCCTCTTCTTCCATGAAGCCAGGCAATGCTTTTACAAGCATATTAACATAGGAATTGAAGACCTGGAACAGGCCATCCAGTGTTCTACCCCCCAACTGCATACTTAGGAGTGGTCCTACATCTTCAAAAAAGTCCTGCAAAGGCAGCCACATAGGAAGCATTCTTAGTCTCAGGTTTAACCGTGTATGCAAAAGCAATAACTCTGAACCAAAATGAGTTTAGAAATATTGCTAGAAAATACATGTATGACCCAAAGAACACTGACAGCTCAAAACCAAAAGGAGTAAAGCTGTGGATAAAAAACAAGGATTGCATTCCTCCACTTTATAATAATCCATGCTAGAGTACATGCCACAGTGGATTAAACACAGTTGAGATTGATGAAATACCTGCACCATATTATTGAAACGATGAGCACTACTTGAAAGCTTGTGCTGATATGCCATTGTGCCACCTGCAGCTGCACCAGTCCTTCCGGACAGTCGCATGGAAGATGGAGGATAAGTGAGCTCCCAGTCATCAGCAGCAGCTAAAGCAGCCGTACTTTCTTCAATCCGCTTCAAATTAGCATCCAACGCTTGCTCAACACTAGGTCTGAAGAGCTTCAGAAGCACAGGACAAAGGGCAAGACCGCGAGCTTCCAGCAATGAACAATGCCCTAAAGCTATTTGAACACATTCTGCAGCAGATCTCAAACCTCCAGCAGCAGCAGATGAACCTAATGCATGCCTTTTCACAAGAAGTGCAAATGCCTCTGTTTGTTTTGTAGCCCATGTTACGAGTTCAGAAGTGTAAGCTGTCTCTTGGCCAAAAATGGCAAACGAATCAGTAGCTGCTTGAGCAATGGCAGAAAATACCAGTTGTGAAAGCGCTGCAGTATATGCTCCTCCATAAGAAGTACTTGAGGAACGGAGACTTTGCATGTTGTGCTGATACCTCTGATAATGTGCATTGAGGAGTAAACTATGAGCACGAGGACCATCACCAAGCCTTTTAAGCGCAGTTATTGCAGCACGGAGCTCAGAACCCCTGGTGGAAGGCTGGCAGGCAGCTTCAGCAAGCTGGTCAGCTAACCTTTGTCTGCGTTCTGTTATAGCAGTCTGCAGTGGGAGAATCATGGCAGGAGGTATGGTTTTCTTTTCTTTTGCTTCAGATACAATGTGCTCTCCTTCATCAAGGCTGGCCAAAGCTTCATCAGTTCTCCTTTCAGCTAGCAATACATCAAGGAAATCAGGATATTCAACTGACCATTTTTCCATATCAGAAGGTTCTACCACTTCACCGTTCGACGAGCCAGTCATAGCAGAACCATCAGACACAGTTTCAGACGAAGAGTCAATATGAACTCCATCAGCTAAACTATGAACCAGAGTCGCCTGAGTGGAGAGCAAGTTCCTCATTGATGAAAGTTCACCCTCCAAATCCGATATTTCTTTAGATGTTCTGTAGATTTTATACATGATTTACTTTGGTAAAGATTTTTGAACTTGAAATCTAAGATATTGATCCAATGAAAAGAACCTTGCACATGATTACAAGCTGAAAATACTGACAATGAATGAAGAGAAAAAAAATATGCATTTAGCAATCACTTCTACGCCAGATGAAAATATGGATATGTATCAGTTCATCCTTATCTTTCTGTCCAGGATGAGGGGAGCTGGTTGCCATTGGATCTCAGCAAGCACACAACGGCTACCTGATGGCAGCTTCCAGCTATCTAAGTTACATGCTAGCAAGAACACAATTCCAAGTTTGAAGTTGTCTTCCATAACGTGAATTAAGATAAGAAGTACATACTTAGATAAAACTTAGCATCTCATTTCTCTGTCCAAACAACTCCTCTCAATCCATGACTATATTTACCATTTCTGACGCATGACATCAAAAAAATAAAAGAGATACTGTAATTATGCCAGGATACCAGTTTAAAGAACGCACCGAATAAAAGCCTTATAGTTAGCAAACACGCTTTTCCGCATTTCTTCAGCAGAAGCTCTCTTCAGATCCATGAGATACGAGCACAACTGCCTTAATTCCTGCAAGCACATCAAAACATTTATTACGCACAAGGTCCCATCCCATCTTTCTTAGCAGCCCCGGAGTCCGCTTATGGAGTTATACAAAGATCAATCAAGTTATGATTCTAAGATCACCTCCTGCCCAGTATGGAAACATCTTCTGAACTTACATCAGTCAAACCCCCGTTATATTCTCTATCACCATTAAGATCCAGACCTTCTCCAATTAAACAGCTGAACTTCACCCCCCAAAAAAGTCCAATTGAACAATAGAATAGCAAGCACCTTTTCATTAAGCGAGTGGCAGTTGGACTGCACATAAGCATCTGCATCGAAGTTGTCAGACCTGAAAACGTTGAAATTTTCCTCAAATTTCGTCCCAGCGTCTTTGGTACTTCCCTTTGCTGAAGCTCCAGGCTGTACTGCTCTTGAGCGAGAAGTTTTGGCCGAAGCCATGGCGAGAAGAATTGCCGAAAAATGGCCAAATCACCGTCAGATGAACCGCGATTCGGGATTCAGTTTCAGTAAGGTTTGCTGCGCGGAAATGATGATGATGATGATCGTAATGTTTCAGGAGGAGAGCCCGAATTCGCCATTGATGACAGTAAAAGCTTGCATTTGGGTGGGGTGGGGATTTGGTAGGCTGATTGGTACGCCTTTAGTGGTTGGGTTGTTGTCACTACACGTTCCTTCGCTTAGGAGTAAACTACTTGTGCCAATAGACGAAAATCAAAAAAACAAGTTATGTATGTTAATTTCCAAACTTAGCCCTTATTTTGTGCAGATTTC
The DNA here is from genome assembly GCA_028565015.1 of Pinguicula moranensis. Lineage (NCBI taxonomy): Eukaryota > Viridiplantae > Streptophyta > Magnoliopsida > Lamiales > Lentibulariaceae > Pinguicula > Pinguicula moranensis. The sequence goes on along the minus strand of JAOWBN010000020.1, from coordinate 361,970 downwards.
TTAAAATTATAAGTGGCTTATAAGCACGTTTTTTCAAAAAATAATTCTTTTATTTTTTGAAAAAAAAAAGTTTTTATAAGCCAATTATAAGCATAATAAGGCTGCATAAAACATCCCCTTACATAAATAGGACGGTTACATTGACATTATTTGTGATGAAACTATTTCTTTAAAAGTTTGTATTTAGCGTTTGTAGGGCTTATGATTTAGATTTTTAAATATTTAAGTTTTAATATTTATATTTTTGAATTTAGGACTTATGATTTAGAGTTCTGAAATTTAAAAATCTTAAACCTTAAAATTTATAAATCCTAAAAAATTATAAACCCTAAGTCCTAAATCCAGAAATATAAACCCTAAGATCTAAATATTTAAAAATCCAAACCCTAAATTCTACGGGACCCTAAACATAGACTTTTAGAAAAACAGTATCACAAATCGTGTCACAAATAATGTCAATTCATCCTTTCCCTACATAAACAGTCACTTATCTCATAATATTTCACATTCTCAAACCCTGTTTAGGGACATAATTTAGTCAGTATGTTTAATTTTTTTATATTTCCAAACTGTTAATTTTGGTAAATAATTTCGATTGACAATTAGTTATTTTAATTAAAAGGGGAAAGGGAGGGAGCGATAGATCGACCCACGGTAGGGTTGAGCATTCTTGAAAATGAGTTTTAGACAGACGTTAGACATCATATCTTTTGCATTCTCTAGAAGTTATTTTTTTGTGTGCTTATTTATAAATAGAGTTGAAAGATTTATCACGACAATTTTTTTAATTTTATATTAATAATAAATTATATCAAAATGATTATTAAATTTCAGTGCTTCAATTAATGAAGTAGTTGGAGTTTATACATTAAATGATGCAATATATTTTGGATCGCAATGTAAATAGCATTCTTAATATAATTTGAAGGATAAGGCTGTATACATCTCATCCTCACATTTCAACTTAATTAAAAATATACGGAATAGATTTCGGGTGGTATTGTACAAGTAACTTTTTGGGAGTTTTCAAATGTTGATTATGTTTCCGCTTTTGATTGTCTAAAATAAGTACTACGAAAAGCAAGCAAGGGTGAATGATGGTTACTTTTAACTTTATCCATACAAAATCATTTTTTTCAAAAGTGCATTTACAGCAAATTTACAAATACTCAAAATATAAAGGTACATTGTATATAGGCAGTGCAACCCCGCCCAACACAGAACATCAATTATTTTACTCTATCAAAAATTGTAACATCATACTAATCTATCATTCATAGAGGTTTAAATAAACTCACACATTGTCGTGGTAATCATAGCCAATTAGAAATTGTGACATCTGCCAAAGTCTCTTCGTATGCCGTATATCATCTTCAGTGTCTCAGACAGCTAGAACGATGTCCTTGAAATCTTGCCCTGATACGAGCCTTTCAAATTCGTCCAACCGTGAAATGCCACACCTATCGCCACATATCTCAATTTCTCTTATACCCCGCTATCCTCATATGTGCCATGTAGTGCGGAAGTGCCAAGTTCATTCTCACATACTCCTAGTCCATACACTTATATACTACAGTCCTAAGAAATTTCCTATTCAATGTAAAAAAATTTTTTTAATAATTTGGTCCCCGTTAAATACAAAATGCTTCTCCATTCGTAAATGTCTTGCATCTGGATGATTTGGTTTGTACCACGCATAAGCTCTTCGAATTAATTAACCCGAGTAGAGCTTTTTCCATTTTTTTTATACAAATCAAAAAGGAGAACCCACGTGGAATAGCAGAATTGCACTATATGCAGATTAAACCAAGCAACAATGCAACGTTAATTTCAATTTTTTTCGATAAGTACATTAATTTTAATTTGTTAGCATAATTAAATATTTATTTGTTAATTAATTCGAATAGTATATATTATTTTTACAATGATAAAATTATTTTTCATAGTTTAATATTTTAGTGGATAATTTTATTTGACATTTGTTATTACGAAACTGACTTGAAATTGTTATCTATGTATTGATCATAGTAACTTTTAAACATGATCGATATTGATAACAAAATAATTTAAAATAAAAAATAAAAAATATATTTAATTATTCTATTTTTTACCGTAATATTTAAATGCGCATACCCTTGAACCTAAGTCGGGCCGACCTACTCTATTTAAACCAAAAAAAAAATTGGCCCCGCTCCACTAATTTGTTGGCTCTTTTAAACAGATTTTTCATAAACACTCCTCACATGCTTTTAAGTACTTTATTCAACCCAATGTTTTTAATTGTTTTAAGAGCAAAAAAAAAAAAGCAGAAGTAGAAAGCAGAAACACAACCTAACAAAAAAAAAACCTTGATGTATTCTGAGATATAGTTTCTTTAATATGAGAAATGATATAACGCAATAAATTTTAGCAGAATTTCATAAGAATAATGGGCCTCGCGTGTTAAACATTAATTCCTTTATTAAACACCAATCTCAATCGTTCATATGGTGTTTAACACGCGGGCCAACTATTCTTGTAAAATTTTTGTCCAAAATTTATTGCAGTCATATCATTTCTCCTTTAATATGCATTTTGATATCTAGTCATCATCATTGAATAATGATGTAAAGAATCTACCACAGCCTGTCTAGTAATTGACAACAAATAAACAACTCAGGCCAACTTTACACCAAGTTGGGCCCTCACCCAATCACAGGAAGGTTTCTTACCAGGATCGAAAGCACAGGTTGCTTCACAGACATCTTAAAAGCACCAAAAATGAAATAGCGCACGAAAAAAGAAGCGTACGAAATTCGAAAATTGTGTGAAATGATCAAAGTACCCCGTGTTGAATTCTGTACCAATATTTAACACGAGGATGTGTTGGTCATTTCGCCCGATTTTCATATTTCGTACGCCTCTTTCTTCGTGCACTATATCATTTTCGTAAAAACCCCCCTGCAATAGGAAATTTCTTAGAATGAGTCAATAGGAATTAGGAAGAGTCCCCTTTGAATGTATAGTAAGACAGTTTAGGGGTGGGAAACAATTTAATACTGTAGTATAATTGAATGTTTTGTGCCATTTTTTTAAAATTATTTTTCTTATTATCTTTTTTTTTCAAATAATTTAAAAAATAATATTTTAAAATTCAACTTCAATTTTTACTTTTCTTTTCTTTTCAATCAAAACTCTTTTTTTTACTTCTAATTCTAATGAAAAATTTGTAAATAAATTAAAATTATCTTATTAAATTTAACAACGAACAATATTCAATCACCACAAAAATTTTTATTATAATCGTTATTTCAATAAATTTTTCAATTTTTTTTTCATATTTTACCAAACACTCAAAAATTATAAAATTAAAAGGAGAAGAATAATCAAAAGAAAAAGTAAAAGAAAAGAAAAATTATGAGTACAAAACAGTCACTAAGTTGTAATTCCAATATCATAGAATATAAATGGCCACTTTAACTCCATAACTTGGAAAATCATATTAACGTACTATTTCTTTTTTTGATAAGCACTAAAATAATATTAAAAACAATGTAATGAAAATGAAAATAAAACAAAGAGAAAAGGAAATGAAATAAAGTAAAATTAAAATGAACATATTTAACTGGAATATCAAAATTTCCGAGTGAGAAAGGTTGGGGGCACAATTTTTTTTTTTAAATTAATTATTTTATTTATAGGTATTATTTGGATAAACCAAACTGCATATAAAAAAAAAAATTCAGACTCGTAAGCCGGGTCACCTATGTTGGACCCTCCACATACAAAGTCAATCACACCCTTCTAAGCCCTAACTCCTGGTCTAATTATGAGGATATTCGCTTTGAGTAGTGAGGATTATAAGTTGTTGACCTGATTTTCCTGTGTTTTAGTTTTCACGCGAAGTTTGCAGCTGCATTCTATCAGCCCACGTCTCATTCTTGCACCTGGTCTGTCAATGACCATCATGAATGGCTCTTGTACTTCTGATTGCTCATTTAGTGTCGTATGATATATGAGAGCATCTTTCCAATCTGATTTTACCTCTTAATTCCTTATTCAGTTGGATAGCCAAAAGTATTCTTTATTCACTCGCTATACAATTGACTTCGCGGAACTGATGTTACACCCAAATCTGCATCCACGATGCCATGTGCGGAGCACTAATTGACAATGATAACAATCTGTTATAGTTATTGGGGGCAAATACTACAAACTATCACTTCATGAAACGACCCAATAAAAATGAGAAGTGATATAGCACACGGACCGTTCACACGAAAACGCAAGAATGGGAGCAAAATGATCATTATAGCCCATGTTATTTTCTGTGCCATTGTCCAACACGGGGTATACCTGTCATTTCGCACTCGTCCGTGCATTTTCCGTGCGCTATATCATTTTCCAATAAAAATGGTCCACTAAGAATACTATACTAACGCTTTTCGTGCTTCTACAACAAGAAAATTTCAATGTTAACCTGTTTCGCAGCAAAAGTCACTTTTATGAGAGTTTCCAAATGTTGTTTCAGCTTTTACTTGTGCAAAAAGAGAGCACGAAGTACAAAACACAACCTAAAAAAGAATATCCTTGATTCATCTGATATATAGAGGGGTGGGTGGGGCGGTGGGGGGTAATAATCATTTTGATATCTAGACATTATTATGAAATAAGAAGGTAAACAATCTGCCCCACCCTGTCTTACAATTGACAACAATAAACAATTCAAGTCAACCTTACACCAAGTTGGGCCCTCACCTAATCAACAAAGAGATGAACAGATTCTACTAAGTTTCAAACAGAGAACACTCATTAAGTGTATAAATTTATTGTGAGAATCATTCCAGATAGACAAATGATAGGCAAAGCTACACCCAAAAATCCATGTCAAAGCATTCACATTATTATCTGTGAGAAAGATGCTAACATAGATAAAACAGTAATTAGCAAAAGAATTACAAAGCACCCTTTTTCAGGAGCAAGACAAATACAGGGATGAAAAGAGGGAAGGCCTGAAAGAGGATTTCCTTTTCCAAATCCATCCTCATCCCTCAGCATTCTCCGAGCGAAGGGCTGAAAAAATAAACCGAAGAAGAATTGAATCAGGATAAAACATCATTCTAATTAATTGATTTGGAAAGTATCGGCTGAGTATAAGTTTCGAAAACAACCCCATAACTTATATAATCAACATCAGAAGAACTAGTATAAAGAGATGCCATCTATCCCCATATGTTCCCAAGCATTGTTTGACAAGGTCAGTAAGAATTCAGATCTAGCATCCTATGATAAAACCAGCAGTCCCTGAACCTTGGACTTTACCACAGATAACAATTAACAAACAATTTTATCACAAACCGAATCCATTAGCACAATGTATTAAATGATACATAACACTCGAGGAACAAATTAATGGATCATCTCACTATATATAGTAAGGTAAGGCATGAAGAAAGAAAAACAGGGATGCAAGTTATCTCCATCTTCAAACAGCTGGACTTTATCAAAAGCAGCCTAGCACGGTGGTATCTAATTGTTAGATATCAAGTTCAAAATCATAACTGAAAAGAGATAAAACAGAAAAGAAAACGTAAGAGACATCACCACCAACAAACATCAAAGATTAGCCTTCCCATTAAAGGTATCTGCAAAAACATCATCAATGATGTGTTTGTTTGTTTTTCTGGACAAAGTAACCACAAAACCAAAGCAAATACCGGTAATAGAGTCACAAACTCCAATTTCAAGACTGAATACAAGCATGAACCTCCAATCTCAATGCTCCATAACCACAAAATTTACATGATAATTAGCACCATCTCTGTTTCAGTCATACAAGTATATACCACACAGGGAAAAATTACTACTCACACCACACATTTCATTCTAATAACATAAATTCTCTCTTACCGTCCACAATCGAATAATAACAGAGAACAGTCAACCTAACAGAACGATTTGAATAAACTAAATGTTACCCCCAACTCTCAAATGATCGAGAAAATGAGAAAACAAAAACGTAGGCCGATCAAAACCAAACAGAAAATAGAAAGGAAAATCATGACGCGGACTTACCTGACTTCTCAGGTTTGCCATCGGCCCATCGAGATATATGAAGTCCAGTACCATAAATAATGACATAAATAATGACGCGGACTTACTTGACTTCTCAGGTTTCCCGACTTCTTCGTGGTTCAAATTTTGCAATGATTTCACTACACATTGTTACACTATCAAATTCATCTCCAGGACCATAAATAATGACATCACTTACGCCTATTGTGAAGATTACAGTCCGTTGGCAAGATTCCTGCTCCTGATTTGTAGAGTTCTTCGGTCGAAATCGGAGGGTTCTGACGCGAGATTCCGGGTTCGAAGGGGAGAGTCGTCCGTCGCCGAGCAGGAGGGTTGCCTCGGTTTTTTGTAAATCTGCGGGATTCCTGCTACCTGCCTTGAAGATTTCTTCGGCCGCGGGAGAGGTCGGGAGAGATTTCTTCTCTTGGCGCGATTTGGATATTTTGGAGCCGACCGAGACCGAGGGTTTTTTGTCGACCGCGGACTGCAATGGCGCGATTTAATCGTGGCCATTGATTTCTATGAAAATCAATGGGTGAGATTTGTTGTAACATATGTTGTAATATGTGTTGTGAACTGATCGTTGCCCTATATATATATATATATATATATATATAAAAGCATTTCATTTGGTCTATACTCAGAATAATTTATTTCCCATTATAGATATCGGGTACAATTTTATAAGAGTGCGATGGTTGTCTAATCTATTTATCCCTTGGCAACCTAATTTCACTTTTCCCAAGTCCCAAATTTGATTTACCTTTTTTTAATATTAAATATTCATTATTTATATTGTATAGCCAACCAGACTCCAAACCATTTATGAACCAAAATACATAATTTTCTCGCTTTCAAATAATTACTAATTAATGACCAAATATTAAATTGTTTCCTGTCCTTATTTACTGTACAGTTTGGACAAAAGTTTGGGAACCCTACTTTTACTTTTAAATTCTCATTTTCTCAAATCTCAGCTTCCACCGTTTCCAAGAACGTTGAATCTTCTTATCTTCCAAATCTCATTTATTTTAGAATAAATCAAACAAATTTCCCAGAAAAATTGATTCTATTTCTTGGTTAAGCTCCTCTCCAGAGTCCAGTCTCCACCCTCTCCTCCCAGTGACAGTGATTAAAACATTTTATTTTTCGGGTTCGATAATGGTTCTGAACATGACTTTGTCTTGAAATTTAGTATTTATTTCGCCATCAAGGAAGCTTTATGCAGCAGGGATGAATCTTGCCTGAGCTCTCTCTGTATATGGGTCTTGTTGATTCCTACTTTTGTTCAATTATTTATATCTGGATTTGTTCATAGCTAGTTCAAGTTTAAGGGTTGACCCGCGACCCACCGGAAAATTCACTTTTTCGGCGGGTTTCAGCCAGGCACGCGCGGGTCTCGGCATTTTTGTTTTTAAATCCGGATCTGGCCGGGTTACCCGCCGGGCTACCCGAAGGGTCCAGATTGGGCACGACCCTTCGCAGGCGGTGTCCCGGCGCGGCCTCGGTTTGTTTTGGGCGTCTCTATTGGATCACATGCTTTTTTATAGCCTCTGATTCGACAATAGATAGAGAAAAACATAGGTGGCTCACGGGGAAGAGAAACTTATCTCAAGGCTCTCTATGCTATCAAAATATTTAGGGTCATATGGTAAACTAATTAATCCTTAATAATCAGTGGATTTATGCATTAATCCACAGGCACAACTTTAAGTTGTTAATAATAGATAAGATTAGTGGAGTTGTGGAATAAGATTAAAACTATAACTCCTATCATCCCACAACTCTACTAACTCCAAAATTCCTAATATTTCTCCAATATGAACTTGACATACGATGAGTGAAAAGTTAAGATTTTGAGCTCTTTTCTATTGTTAACATAGTATTAGAGCAGCGAATGGTTCTTTAAACCGATCTCTAACTTCATCATTTACCAATCCATCCAACAAGAATGATGGACGATCCTAAAGAACCCGGTGGCCAATCTGCCATGGAGACAACTACTCCAACGACTGATCTACCTGCCCAGATTGTTTCAATCCTCAAACGAATACCACCACCCGAAAATAATCAACCCATCCATCTCAGTACAAAAGTTGCAGCATGATAATTATGCCCTATGAGCACGACTTATGAAGGTCGCCTGTGTCATATGACGGGCAAACCTCAGCCGCTGGTAGCCACATCCAAAGAATATCCACTATGGGAACAAGCAGATTTATGCATGTGCTCGTGGATCCTTGACAATATCGATTGAAACTTGGTCAATCAATTTGTCGAATACTCTATGACAAAAGATTTATGGTTGGGACTGGAGAATGCATATAGTAGTGAATCGGATGCATTCCAAATCTTTGATTTAACGGTTCAAGCTAATCGCTAGAGACAAGGTGATGGCATGCTTGAAGATGTGTACACAATCCTTCAGCGAATTTGGAGTGACATAGATCGGCAGGAGCCCACTCCTATGGTTTGTCCCACGGATATTACAACCTGCCAACGAATCCGATAAGATAATCGTATATATCAACTCCTTACCGCTGTCAGCACCGATTATGATAATGTAAAAAGAGATGTTTTGAAACTTACTCCGCTGCCAACCGTGGAAGTCGCATATGCTATGCTTCGCCAAGTGGAGGCTCGCCGCCAAATTTTTCAGCCACAAATTTTTGGCGACACTCTAACCTCCGGCGTGGGCAGCGGGCTCGCGGTACATGGGTAATCAGTTCGTCCAAAATCTGGGAAATCATCATCCCGCACTATACTGATTGACAAAACTAAGCTTTGGAGCTCGGATTGCCGGAAAACTGGACATACAACTCAAAAATGCTTCAAGAAACATGGGTACCCCGATTGGTGGTACGAGTTGCATAAATTGCCCAAACCAGGAAGTGTCGCCGCCACCGTCGGCCATCCAGATGAAACAGCACCAGACGACGACGGCTACCTCAACTAATCGACAATTTGGCAAAATTTCTCAAGGGCTAGAAATCGGGCGTCTCGGCGAAAATGACTAACATGAAATCTTGGTGTCACGCGAAATGAGGAATTTTGCAGGTAACTCGATTGTACCCTCCAATTATCCTATTTTTCCCCTGAAATTGCCTATGAAAAAGACTGTTACGCCATTGGAGTTGCCGTTATTACAAAACTACCATCGGCCATTTTCGAAGACTTCGCAATTTGGTCCTTCAAGTTCTCGGTGTTCCCAGCGCTGCCCAACATTCTCGACCAATATTTATTCTGCCCTCGGAACTTCCATTCCTTTGCAGACTCGCCCCGCCACGTCTGGCAATTTGCAGTGTCCGCCCAAAAATTTTGGGAAATTACTGGTTGATCCCAGCAGTTGCAGAAAGCACCCAGAACTTTGGATTGTGCATAATGGCCCAAGAATCGCTAATCCACGATTCTTTCGGCTGGGATGGTTCAATTTACCTAATCTCGACCCCTCAGATCCTCCTGATTGTTCAATTTTGTGCACGATTTTTGGATCCTCCAAACCCAAGAATCCTTAGTGGCTCCATGACTGTGGTGTCACTAATATGATGACTTATGCAGCAAGTGATCTTTGTGACCGCTCTTCTGCTATGAAAATCCATATTCAGACAGCTAATGGAGAATTTTCTAGGGAGCTAGATCTATCGAGATGTCTCTTACTTTAAAATTGTCAATTGTCTTCATGTTCCGTCGTTATCACGCAAATTACTATCTGTTAGTCATATAGCCAAGGAACTTAACTGCATGGCTCTTATATTTCCTATTTTCTTCCTGTTACAGGACCTTTGGACGGGGAAGATCATTGGGCAGGTACTGAATGGGGCGCCTTGTACTACGTGGATGAGGTGGCTCAACACGTGATCGTTGGGCTTGCTTGCAGGACGGCATGCATGCATCTTCATATATGGCACCAACGGCTGGGTCACCCTTCTTTAGGATATCTTAAAGTCTTGTTTCCATCTCTTGCTAAACATACTAGTTCTTTCTCGTGTGAAACTTGTATTTTAGCCAAGAGTCATAGACACTCGTACGGATACTCGTGTGGCACATGCTTTTCAAATTATTCATTCAGATGTGTGGGGACCTGCACCTCACTCGAGTCACAGTTCTTGTTGATATTTTTATTTATTGATTGATGATTTTTCACGAATGATCTGGATTTATTTCTTAAAATCAAAGTCGGAAGTACCAGTTGTCTTCTCGACTTTCTATAAAATGGTATCCACTCAGTCCCAGAAACAAATTCAAATCCTTCGTTCTGATAATGGGGGTGAGTTTGTCAATGACGAGATGAAAACTTTCTTCCGTGATAACGGGCTTTTCCATCAATTTACCAGTCTCAATAGCCCACAACAAAATGGCGTAGCCTAACAGAAAAATCATATCCTACTAGAGGTCCTCCACTACCTTTGGCCTGAAGCTACTGCCTCAGCAACTTAACTCTTAAATCGCCTGCCTTCTCGAGCCCTAAACATGAATACACCTATATCCACCTTGTCCTCTAAGATCACCACCTATACCCCCATCACTTTACCCCCACGGGTCTTTGGGTGTTCTATCTTCGTCTACATCACTTGATCTGATTGGACAAAACTCGATCCTTGTGCCTTAAAATGTATTTTTGTTGGGTATGGGGTTCATCAGAAATGGTATCGGTGTTACCATCCTTCTACTCGTCGACTATATAATACTCTCGACTGTAACTTCCTTGAACATGAGTTCTATTATTCTTCCTAATCTCGTGGTCAAGGGGAGAATATTGGTAATCCCCTCAGTTGGTTGCTACGTCCGAGGATGCTTCTACTGAACCACAAGAGCTTGCCGGAGGAACCACAGAGCTACCTCCCACGGAACTACAAGTTGGTCCAATGGCTGAGACTCCCCGAGCCAATACCTCTACTCCCAGATCACCTCCGTTCGAATCTCCAGATTTAGGGTCCAATTGCAACCCTAAATCTGATATGAACCAGAATGCAACTGAGTCTGAACCATATGTTCTCCCTCCAATGAGAAACCGGGGTATCCCAGCTCAACAATATGAACCAGATCATGTTCCAAAATTGTCCAAATATCCTATGGCTAACCTAGCCAGGAGGAAACTTACTAACCAAGCATAGGTTATTTGGATAAAAAAAAAAGGTTATTTGGCATCTGTATATACTGTGCAGGTACCACAGAACATAGCCGAGGCTCAAGCGAAACCAGAATGGAGATAGGCTATGCAAGGAGAAATGAAAGCCTTACTGAAAAATAAAACATGGGAATAGTTACACCACCATCCGGGTAAAGGCTCGTAGGGTGCCGCAGGGTATATGCTGTAAAATACAATACTGATGGAACAATTGAAGATAGAAAGCCAGACTCAGGGATAAAGAATTCACTTTGACGTATGACCTTGATTACTCTGAGATGTTTTTACTAGTGGCAAAAATTGACACGATCAGGGTATTATTTTCTATTGCTGCAAATCTAGAGTGGCCCCTACATCAATTTGATGTAAAGAATGCTTTCCTACATGGGGATCTCAATGAAAAAGTATACATGGAGCCACCTCCAAGGTATTCCTTAGTGTTTAAAAATGGTGAAGCTTGTCTCTTGAAGAAAGCTTTATATGGCCTCAAATAGTCACCTCAAGCCTGGTTTGGTAGATTTTCAGTAGCTATGAAATCATATGGATATATGCAGAGTAATGTTGATCATACTCTGTTTCTAAACGCCATGGTAAGATGATTACATGTCTCATCATTTATGTTGATGACATGATTATTACAGGCAGTGACACTGATGAAATCCAACAGGTTCGAGAAAACTTGTTACGAGAATTCAAAATGAAGGATCTTGGACAATTAAAATATTTTTTTGGGATTGAAGTACTCAGATCAAGTCAGGGAATATTTATCTCCCAAAAGAAGTACATACTTGACCTCTTGGCAGAGACAAAGGTTGCTGGACTGTAAGCCTATTGAGACCCCAATGATGGTGAACCACAAACTTAACCTTAATAACACGACAAGCCTTGCAAATCGAGAACAATACAAGTGATTAGTTAGCAAATTGATATCTCTCTCTCACACTAGGCCAGACATAGCCTATGCTGTAGGGGTTATTATTCAGTTCATGCATCGACCACAGATAGACCACATGGAAGAAGCTCAGAGAATAATCTACTATCTGAAAGGAACTGCATGACATGGAATTGTGTTTAAAAGGCCAGGGCATCTGGATATCGAAGGGTATACTGATGCAGACTGGACTGGAAATTAAGTAGACCGAAGATCAACCGTCGGATACTTTATGATGATTGGCGGTAATCTCGTGACATGGAGAAGCAAATAACAGAAAGTAGTGGCACTATCAAGTGACGAAGTTGAGCTCAAAGGCATAGCTAGTGGACTTACTGAAGTACTTTGGCTAAGAAAACTTGTTACAGAACTTGGGTTTCAAATCAGAGACCCAATATTCCTCTGGTGTGACAGTAAAGTGGCAATAAGCATCTATGAGAATTCAATTCAGTATGACAAAACAAAACATATAGAAGTGGGTCAACACTTCATCAGAGAAAAAATAGAAGATAACATTTTGAATCTTCTGTTTGTGCAATCTGAGGATTAACTAGCAGACATTCTGACCAAAGTAGTCTTAAGAAATATGTTTGACCGTACGTTGTGCAAGTTAGGTATTGGAGATCTGATGACCAAACTTGAGGGGAAGTGTTAGTTGTTAGTTATAGATAAAGATTAGTGGAGTTGTGGGATAAGATTAAAATTGTAACTCCTATCATCCCACAACTCTACTAACTCCAAAACTCCTAATATTTCTTCCTATATGTACTTTTTTTTGGTTAGGCCAAAATCTTCCTATATGTACTTGACATACGATGAATGAAAAGTTAAGATTTTGAGCTCTTTTCTATTGTTAACAACAACGTATTTGGTAGAAAATGTGTTCTTTCTCAGGACGAGGGATTGCAATCTATTGACCCGTTACTGTTAGGATCTATTTGGTAGACTAATTAATGGGTGATAAATGCTTAATTTTGTGAGTAACCACACACACAACCTGTTTGATACACACGTATTTTACTTCCGGGTTGAGGATTATTAATTCCTCGACCCGACATTGTTCACATATAACTCCAGGTTTCCAATCCCGAAAAAAATGGGCAGATTGAGTTATCCAACTTTTGACATGCATCACAGTTACCTGCTACCCTCAATTATTACCTCAGATTTACAACCAGTGTCATATATATAAAGCTTACCCACAACAAATCTCAACCCTAATTCCGGTCAAAATCTCTTCGCACTCTCGTCGCCCATACCATCTCCGAGATCTCATTGGCTTTTTCGTCCCACATTCGACATTGAATCCGTCAAAGACCCTGACTTTCCGACCTAGCGCCTTACAAAGAGACAATTATGGGGGTTCAGGGAGTCAAGGCAAGCCATTTTCAAATATCATTTTTTTCTTTCACGAATGTTTGTGTTCATTGAACTTTGTTTTTCTACTTTCCCGAAGCGGGACCTCGTGCCCGTTTTTTGGAAGTTATCTTGTTGTGATTGTATAAATTCAATATTGTTTTAAATAGCTTCATTTCAAACTACATGGATATAATCACCTCTGAGGAAGGTGAGCAGGGTTGTCTCTGTATCTTGATGTAGATGTTGAGGTCCTACCAATCTCCTATATTATGTTCAGACAAACATGTATAAGATTCACTATGGTTCTAATTTTTCAATATGGTTGTACATATTTCTTGAGTATTCTTTCTAAAGTAGCATGAGCAAGTTCTTCACCCATGCAGGTAGATCCTTTTTCTAGTGTTAGTGTTGCCCGTGATATTGGAGAAAGTGTTCGTCGTTAGATTCAACATTCACATCTTAAAATAGCAAAAGTCTTCGTACACATAGGTAAGTACCTTGTATGCTTCAGATTTTCTTTTACACCTCAATAGAGCTTATATAGTAAAGGTTCAAACTGGAACAATTAATGTGATGCTTGGTTTTTGCTCACAAGTTCTTTTTTTCTTGTAGAGACAGCAACTTCGCATTTCGTGGAAGATGGCATTAATAGCCAGAAAAATGGTGAACTGTCCAATGGTGAGTGCAATGCCATGTCTTTGTAGCAAGCAGATGTTGAATATATGTTCGCAAAGTTTTAGCACCCAGTTTCCTGGAGATGTGAATTGGTTGAATCACTTATTTGCCTTGCACTCTCCATTTCCTCCGTCTGGTGAAAGGATCCTTTAGTTCTCTAATAAAAAGAAGTCAGTCATTCTTCCTTGAATGTCTCTTAGGAAATGGAAGTCAAGGCTTGACTCGCCACTCATTGCCAGGGCAGATTTTTCTTGAAATTGATGTTTCCATGTCTCCTAAGATTCTAGTAATATGATTGGAATTTTTTTCTTCCAGTGATTTATATTTCTGATAATGCAAAATCAGGGAAGCTGCAAAGGTTGCAAAAGAGGTCGATCATGGAATTTTGGAGATAGTTCCCAACATTGCACATATCTCCTTTCGGCTGCAACTTGGGCAACCTTTGAATATGAGTTGCTGCTGACTACAAGAATATGAGATACCTGGGATATATGTATGTATGTACACATTCGCATGTGGTAATAGGAGGGTGTAAAGATTTGAGAATCCAGTGAAATTTGTTGTTAAGGGTTATTTTGGTAAATCAATAAGTTAATAGATAACTTGGCAATGTTTTAACACGTTTAACCTATGTCACCAAATACGTTCCAACTTTTTCTAGTAATCTGAAACGTAGTGTATCCATGAGTTCCTATAATGGGTCATTTGGTGTTTCTTTCATAATGAAATTATGACTGTCCATAGCAAATGGAGTTAAAGGTCATTATTGACAATTCTTTTTATCTTTGTGCTAATAATGGGCTAAAGCAAAATGATTCTATTAAATTATAGTGCTTCTCTTTAGTGAAGTTGTTGGAACTCAATACATCAAATGACGCAACACGTACATCTGAACCCCTAGACTCCAATTTAGTTGGGAATATACTTGGTACGTTGTAGATTGTAGATTCATAATGAAATTATGAAGTAAAGCACACTCTAGCATAAAATTTGTCTACTTCTTAATGGGGTAATAAGTAGCGTTTCTCAACACCGCTCACCACTAATTCAGGATTCCAAATATCCTCCCAATGACATTTATTGTTGTAGCCTGTATCATATTGAAGAGCTATTGTGGGTTCTGTGATCTCCTAGGTCCAGGCCCCCACTCCTTAAGGTGGTATCTTGTGGACCTATAGGGTATGGCAAAATAGTTCATATACCATCTGTTAGTGTTGTGCCATAAGGCCAATCACCTAGAGCCTTTGTAACTTTTATATCAATACATATAATATGTAGCATTCTTCATTCTTTGTTTTATTTACTATTTTATTGCATGACGAATAATGAAACCTTTGTATTGATAACTTAGAGTGGATCACAAGGAGTTGTTTTATGAGAAAACTCTAAAGAGTTATTAATACTGATTATCCCTAACCATAGTATTAGTGATACAGGGCATCACTAATACAAATAAGTAAGCATCCTCTAAGCTGCTTTCTTTTGAAGGTATAGTGACACCTAGGCTAGAACATAGATGTTTGTAGTTGACAAGTACATTGGATTGACCCAATTAGAATCACCATATTTTTAATGGTTGATACTCTAAAGAATAGTAAGTGTAAGTGATTCTTTCTTGAAATGGATAATCAAGGTGAAGGGATAAGAATTACACAGGAACAATTTCTTGAAATGGATAATCTCCTTACATGACTATTCTCAATACTTGAGTGACCATGACATATTGCTAGATGTCCCTCATGATTTATGGACATGAATTAATGACTAATGAATCAAATGAGTTTATATGTTAACCATAATGAGATTATGTTAATTCATGATCCATTGCCAAACTATTAAGAACCTATAGGGTCACACACATTAATATCAAATACTTGAGGGGCTGAAGTTGAATCAAGGAAGAATTTAGGGGCTGAATTTGAAGTATTTGATACTTTAAGGGCTAAAATATAGTTATGGGGTAACAAACATAAATATGAAAGGTTTGTGGGATGTATTGTATTACATCAAAACCTCACATTGGTGGGTTCCTAGTTGGAATACACTAAAGTGTTAGTGGAATGTTACAACACATACATATATGAGATATATAGAGTTAGTGACCATTTTCTTCCAATTAGAACACATGCATAAGATGCAAATCCATTGAGATTACTATGTAATGAGGTTTTCAACAAAGAGTTGTATATAAAGGTTGAGTAGAAGAGTTTTGCAAAACCATGCGACAAAACCAGGGGCAACTCAATACCATGAGCACATGTATGGTTAGGATCAAATTTTGATCCACTAACTTGGACATGTGTTTTCATCTCAAGTGATGTGAATGTTTGAGGCTCGAGACACACTTGTATTCTTGTATGGTTTAAAGTAGTTGGAATATGTGATGTGAATTATAGCAAAGCGCAGTTTTGTGGTTTTTGCCAATCGGAGATACAAACTTGGCCGGATCAATCTGAAAATTTAACTAGAGTCATAAAACTTATCTAGCGTCTTTATGACCTAAGCAGACCAAATTTGAATGGTCTGATTGTGATATATTGGTTTCAGAACAGAATGTTTTCTGGTCATTCACGATTTGTTATTCGCTATACTGCACAATCTCGGTTTTATTGGTGATTGGAGGTCTTAATGTTTTTTGATCGAACTAAAAGTTTACCCGGTGACAGAGGACTTATCAAGACATATTATGACTGAAGGAGATCAAATTTTAATGGCCTGATGATGAGATATTAGTTTCAAAACATACTTTTCTCAAAGTGGAAGTTTGCACGCGATTTATGGTGACCAAATCAAGCATATGGGATGTTGCACGTGTGGAAGGTCACGGCCCCAGCTAGAAGCTGCCAATGAAGGATATTAATTTTCTTTTAATTAAATTAGTCCGTTAATTAGTGAGATTTTTGAATTATTAGTTAATTAGGTAATTTCCTATTTTTAGGGATTACATTAGAATGATTATTTTGTTAAGAAAATTTCCTTTTTTTAGAATTTAAATTAGGGATGAGTCTAAATAAATCTAGGAAATAGAATCCTAGTTCTATGTCGAATCCTTGCCTATATAAAGGCAATTTTTGGGTTTTTTCAATAATCATGCTTTTATTAATGATTTATGAACTTGCGAGAAATCTCTTTGTTTTTTTGAATTCTTATTTTTAAGATAATTAGGTTGCATGCATCGGATTAGTGTAAATATTGATTATGTGATACTCATATTTATCGTAGAGTAGATCATCGAGTAGTCATTAAATTAAACTTCTGGTTCGCGTTAATTACTAGCGTAGTAGTTGGATAGGGGTTAATGTTCCATGTTTGATTGAGTTTTGACGTCATAATATGTTTCTTTACATCACTTATTATTATTTGGTATCTACTCTTCAATTCGGTCAATTTGCTATTTTCGTTTTTTTCATGTGTCATTGTGTGGAAGAATAAGTTCTTAACTTCACGTTTATTTTCCATAGCAAAAATTCACATCATCAAGACTATAGCTAACTCTATAAATACATTTATATATTCATATATGTAGAAGTTTTATGCATTTGATCTTTCTTCTCTACATCATCAAGACTATAGCTAACTCTATAAATGCGGCCTATTGTCTTGATGGAAGATTAAAGAGCCACTTTCTCTCTCTACCTGATAGTTTGGTGAAGAAAATGGGTAAAAGATTTTGATCTTTCTTCTCATCTTCTTGAACCACAAGTGAGGATCTAGCACTTCACATACACACATATATTGTTATACAAGGAATTGTATAAGTCTCCAAGATTTGTGGTGGTGTGGACTTCCATAGAGGGTGGTCACTTGAGAATCTCCAAGGAGACTACTGAGAAGGAACTCAGACAAAGCTCCAAAGAAGGTATAATTTTCTCCTAACTCTTGTTAAAGCTATGTAAATCACCATGGATCCTTGGTTGGAAACTCTTTAACTTCTTATTATGCATACACTCGTGTTAAGCTTCTGCTCCACTTACACGTAGTGTATCCATGAGTTCCTATACCCTCCGTCACACAAGTACTAACAGTCTGATAAAAATGAGCAAACTAGGTTAGTGTCATGCAAATAAACTTCGGGTTTAATTAAATTAGGTTAAAGAAAGGAGTGTGGATATACCTTGTTGTACTCTAAGTCCCGTCCTTCGACTGAGAGCATCCATCAACATCTGTGCATCTGCCACTGAACCATCCCAACCAGCAAACATGTACACAAATTTGCCTTGTGTGTAGCAAACTCCAAGCACATTGGTTGCCCGCTACCCAAAGCATCTAAGCAACCTTTCCACCATATTATAAAAAATGTTAGTAAGCAATAAATTTGCCACATCAAGCAAGTGAACCAAACTCTACCTAGAAACAACTCTATATTCTGTCATTGCACTCATTGTCTATAGCTTTTGGGGGCAGTGAGGAATATGCCCGTTAGTTTAATCACAGTCACTAGTACCTCATTAAAGGCCACACTTATTATTTGTCCACTCCTCTGAAAATATGTTTGTAGTGTCTTATTCTTCTGGTGGTGGGCTAAGATTTTCTCCATAATTGAAGCAAACTTATCATCCTTCATGTCACCCTCATCTTTAAACACCCTTCATAGCTCAGTAAAGGTTCTATTGTTCCCTTGGTTTAGTCTCACAAAAAAGGACATTTGTTCATAAATCTTATCTAGAATTAGGTACTTAGGTGGGGCATTGCGATTACATTTTATTTTGACCTTCTCATACTCCTCTTATCTCATAAATGAGATGACAATACACATGACAGACAGAAACACTAAGGTACAGACCATGATTAGAGTAGGGTCCATAACTTACTGTGCTGATTGCTTTAAGGGTATAAGATTTCAAACCACACAAGACAATAGTTTAATGCCAACAAGATTCATTCATGTATAACACAACGAGATAGGCAACATACACATAAACCTAAAAGGAGCAAGTAAAAGTTAGTAGACAATAATATTACATAGATTACTCACTGCATTTCTGTGTTCCGTATGGCTTGATGCAACAGAATATTCCTTGAACAGAATATGCAATCATGCATATTTCAGCAACTATTTAATCATACATATTTCAAGTCAAGCTAAACCTTATAAACAAACATTTAACTCTGCCCAACCAAAAAATCTAAAGATTAGTGCCTACAAGATTCATAGCAAGTAATAGAATTTTGGAGAATTTAAACGTGACCAAACATAAATGCACATGCATGCACTACATTTGAAGCAAAAAAGCACTTGGAGCAAAAAAGCTGGAAAAAAAAAATAAACTTACATACAGTCAAAATAAATCAAGCATTGGCAAAGCAACAGAAAATTACGGGAATTTGTTACCACAAGATGAACTGCTCAAAGCTCATATGCAATTTTAAAAGAACACTATACAATGTTCCAATACAAACAACCACATTCAGTAATCAAGTGTATATTAGAAACACAAATTTCTCCCAAACAACCAAACACTACATCTGAAGCAAAACAAAGAATTTCAGTTCTAAAATCAACCTAACCACATATATGCACTCATATTAATCTAGAAAGTACCCCAGATCCATAAAAAAAACTACAGCAAATTGGCCAAGAAATTTGAAACCGAAAACCCAAATCCTAGATCTGAAACAAGACAAATAATTTCAAATCAATGATGCAAACCACATATATACGCGCATATTCATCGACCTACCACTTTCCCCCAAATATAAATCACATTATACAAAGATTTGCAATAAAATTTGAAGATATTTTACCAACACCGTAGTCTAATTGAGGAAACGATGGGTAGAATAAAGTGTATAGGTGGCGATATGAAACGAACGGCCAAATCTGTAGGTTAAACATGCAATGACAAACACGTCAAGGAATAAGACGGCTGAAGAGTAAGAGTTCTGGTTGGATTTGAAGAACCCTTGCAAATCTGGAGCAGAGACAAAATGATAAGATAAAACAACGCGATGAAATTAGGTATAGATGTCATTGTGATTTGAGTCGGGATTGAACCAAGATAGCGTGATTCACCCATTTTTGGGACATATTGGAATTTGGGAGTATACGTGAAGGGTCTATTTGTTAATGGGATTAGAATAATTCTATAACTCCGCCGTTTGTGTCGTATTCAAACACCTCCAATGTGTTCGCTACACACCTTCTCAAGGCGTTTCAGATTACTAGAAAAAGTTGGGATGTATTTGGTACACATTGTCATTTTTCCCCCCTAATTGTTTTTTTGGCCAACCTAATTGTTTTTTTCTAGGACCGCCCTTGGAAGAAAACAAAGAATAATCAAACGCAAACTTTTATAGTGAACGTGGATCATAAACCCAGCATAACATTATAATTTCATCAATTCAATTCACATTATGCAGTACAATTTAGCAGTATGAGCATACTAATACAGATACTTAATCATAATCGACATGGATCATACTGAACAATTAGAATGGCAGCACAATACTCATATGGTTGAACCACATTGCTGCATTTGGAACTTGAATTGGAAAAAATCATAGATATATGAAACTGAGATTGAAGTAGATCCATTGATCCACATTACAAAAGCATGAACGAAATTGGCTAAGATTCAAAAGCATTTAACGATAGCAAAATAAACAGATTTGTCCAAAAATTAACAAACAAAACACAAAAATATATGTTCGAAAATTGTAAACATCGGGGATCTTCATCATCATATTCGTCTTCATATCCAGACGAGGCTTTGAGAAATCCTAACTCATATCCAATCAAAGCTTCGAGAAACTCAACCAACTCGATCTTCATCAAGATCGTTTATCCATCCATGCCAGAGGCATTTTACCTTGTGAAACTTCGGATCTCTCCCCACAATCAAAGATAGCTGCCAGTATTTATTGTTCTGTGAATGGTGTGATCCGGGCACCTTGAGCTAGGGAAGTGAGAGGTTTGAAATGCAGATTCATCATGCGAGGTCTTGGCCAAATAGGACTTGTGAATCTTTCTTTAAAATGTTGTACAAAGCAACTTTTGATCCCATTCAGGATCTGCAATCCAGGTGATTTCACTTCTTATACCGGATATCAGATTCTTTGATCTTTTTTCTGGATGCATTTGTGGAAATATTTTGTATTAGCATCTCCCTGGTGGAGCCATTTGAGTCTTGCTTGTTGAAAAGCTTGGTTGTCTAT
>JAOWBN010000020.1:311321-323814 GCA_028565015.1 Pinguicula moranensis | reverse complement strand
AAATTATTATATTAATTAATTTAATTTATTCAAATTATTATATTAATTAATTTAATTAATATTTAAGAGATTGGTTTTCTTATTGTGATTTACAAAATGGGCTATCCAATTCCGTTTGAGGCTATGTTTAGTAAATATGTCATTGCTTTTGTTTGGCTCAATTCCATCTTCTGCTAATCCCACCATTTGGTGTGCAATTCCGATAACAATTCCCTATTAATTCTCAAAATGGAATTGCTAGTAAACGGGGCCTAAGTGTTTTGCATATTGAACTCAACTCACATCTAAATATCTAATCCAAAATTTTAATGGAAAAATTTTAAGGTGCAATAAAAAAAATTACAGGATAATCAAAAAGAAAAAAAAAATTACAAATAATATTTTTTTGGGCAGGAGGACCGCCGAACCCCCACCTGACCCCCTAGATATGCCTACCATTACTTTCTTATTTAATTCAAATATTTATTGAAGATATACCTTTTTTTTTCTTCCTACAATGAATTCGCTGTTTTTTTAGATAATAGGGTCCACAACAATCGCTTCTTTCAAATCTACGAATCGATCGGAACCAACTGATTGGAGTACCTAGTCAAAACCCGTTCAAATCCACGGACCACCCTGTGATATCCCAATTGCTGCAATGAATTCGCTGTACCGTCCACCCACTCAAACACAATTCTAAATTTACTCAAAAAGTAATAAATAAAACGGAACTAACTTTCACAATCTAATCAATCCATTGTATCGATTATTACCATCGCGACCTTTTTCTGTAATATTCATGCTTTCGTTTCATCTTCCGCTCTGAATTTCTGCTTTTCGTGTCTGAAACTCTTATAATCATTTTCGAGTTAAACCGATCCACGACGCGCGATCCCGGGCAATTATCATACACAGAAAGAAGCCCTTTGGAGTTTTTTTTTATCAAGTACACGCTTCAGTGAATACAATTCAAGAATTTCCTTTCAGGTACTATCTTCATTTGGGGTTGTGATCCTTAAGAATTTGTGCAGGGTTTTCGTAGAATTAGTTCAGGTGAGTTTTTCATGTTAATTATAAATCTTTAAGTGTAAAAGATTGCATTTTTATTAATATTGCCGTTACTTTTTATCCTTATTTGCAAACACTAACTCCTCGTATTTTTTAAATTGAGTTCTTGGATATTTTTCTATATGTGTGTGTGTGTAAATACTAAATGTTTATGTGCTTAGTGCTTACCTGAGTTTTCTCTCTTTCATTCTGTCTTCGTTGCATGATTCAACCTCTCATGATTTAAGGAGTTGGCTAATTGATTCCAAGGTAATATGAAAGAGAATGCTTGAGTATTTATTTTGTTTTTGTTTTTCAAATTTATTTTTATTGCTGAGCTGACTCATTATAGTAAATCACCATTGTATTATCTTCAGTGAGTATGGTGTACATGGTACTTGCATAAATGCAATATTCATCTCTATCATGAAGACTGACTGACGATTCAATTATAGGTCCTCTTATTTTATAGCACAGATGCTAATGTGGTAGTGCCACTCGCAGTTTTTTTTAACCAAGGACATAACTATTAGGACATGGTTGCTTTTGCGTAGAGATTCAGACCAAACTTGAGTTGACTGTTATACTCTTATGCTGAATGTTGCTTCCATCTACTGGGGTTGGCATGACTACTACCATGGATGATATTAACTTGATCCAGCAAGCTCAGAGGCATCATCTTGTTGTCAGGGAGCTTGGCGAAGAGATTGATTTAGAAATAGGCCCTGGAGATGACGATCCTTCTTTTGCACATGATACTCTTCTTGGTGTTCATTCCCATGAATCACCTGTCAAAGAGAATGCAGAAAATAAGCTTATTATGGTTTCTCAATCTTCGAATGAGGACCCAGATATGTCAAAAACACAATCAGGGAAGAGGAAGAAAAAGGTTGTTAAAAGATGGAGGGAGGAGTGGGCTGATACGTATAAGTGGGCGTATGTTGACGTTAGGGATGGTACAGCTAGGATATTCTGTTCTGTTTGTAGAGAATATGGCAGGAAGCATAGGCGCAACCCCTATGGAAATGAAGGCAGTAGGAATATGCAAATGAGTGCTTTAGAGGAGCACAATAATAGTTTGCTTCACAAAGAGGCACTCCGGCTGCAGCAAGCTTCTAAAGAAAAAATAATGATTGACAAACCCATTTATGTGAAAGGTGAGTTGTTTTTATATACTTTTCTCTAGGTTACACTGTATAACAGTTTTATTCTCATTTTTTTAGCGATCTGCCTCATTTAATTACTTGTGCATTACCTTTTTGGTCTCTCGTTCTCTTTATCTGTATAATTTTTTTATGCCTCTTTTAGTATTTAGTTCATGAAGTGTGAACCAATTACTGAAAATGTCCCAGCCTTTACTAGCGAATTGATACTTCCTTTTTCAGAAGTGCTTCTGAAGAAAATGAAGCTAATGCATTCATTTGATTGATGTTTCTCATAATTAGGTTCCTACAAAATCTGGATTTTTTTTCTAAAAAAAAAACTAAAGAAAAGGTTGTCTTAGCTCTTACCGGTTATGCTCAATTTCGAAATGGAGTGTGGGGATTTCTGATTGAGCTTGCCTCTCTTCCTGGAATGAACCCTTGGTACAGCACTCATGTCGAAAACGGCTGGATCAATTGTTGAAGCTGCATTGAGAAGAGATCCTAATGAATCTGAATTCATACAATCCGTTCAAGAAGTTGTCCATGCTTTGGAAAGAGTAATTTCAAAAAATTCCAAGTGAGATCTCAATTTATTTCAAGAGACCATGGTTATCAGAAACTTAAATGCAGGATCATCATCATAACAAAGTGCCTTCTAATATTGCAGCTATGTCAATTCTATGGAACGATTACTAGAACCTGAGCGCACAATTATCTTTCGGGTTCCATGGATTGATGATAGAGGGGAGACACATGTAAACCGTGGATTCCGTATTCACTTCAACCAGACACTTGGTCCGTGTAGAGGTGGTTTGCGTTTCCACCCATCAATGAACTTGAGCATTGCAAAATTTCTCGGTTTTGGACAGGTCTTCTTGCTGTTACGTTTCAGCTTGTGTAATGCTTGCATTTTGCTTTCACTTTTTCCCTGGGTATGAACTGCATATTAAATCGTGGAAATTTAGCATTTGGAGCCCACTTTTTTTCTCTAATCTTTTCATCATAGAAGTATGTCACACATTCTTCTAATCACTTTTTATTTTTCTAGCTTTTTTCATCGAACAGTTGATTCGAAAAGTACTCAATATTGATAGAAGTAATATCGTTTGATATCCCATATACCTGAGGTCTTCTCTCCACAATGCTTCTTATGTGTGCAGACATTAAAAAATGCCTTATCTCCATACCGGCTTGGAGGCTCTTCTGGTGGAAGTGATTTTGATCCCAAAGAAAAAAGTGACAATGAGGTGGTTTATTTATTCTGCAGTATCATAATCAGTCAATTGAAACATAC
Source organism: Pinguicula moranensis (assembly GCA_028565015.1). Taxonomy (NCBI): domain Eukaryota; kingdom Viridiplantae; phylum Streptophyta; class Magnoliopsida; order Lamiales; family Lentibulariaceae; genus Pinguicula; species Pinguicula moranensis. The sequence continues at coordinate 320,346 of JAOWBN010000020.1, read as the reverse complement.
AAATATTGACCTTTTTCTTTTGGATAAAAAACACGTGTTTAGATCATGAGGTTTTGCCAGAGCTTCATGAATGAGCTGTACCGTTCTTTGGGTCCTGACAAGGTATTACAGGTTTTCACTTTGTTTTAATCTGCCTGCGTGGCATGCTTCCTTCTAACTCAAGTCAAACAATCTAGGATCTCCCTTCAGAAGAGATGGGTGTTGGAACACGTGAAATGGGCTATTTGTATGGTCATTATCGACGTCTGGTTGGCCATTCTCAGGTTGAAGTTGATTAACTTACTCTCATTCTTGGTGAAAACGTAACCATATTCCAGCTTGGTGAAGCTGGTTTCTTTATTTTAGCCAGTTATCAACATAGAAAATGCAGCTAAAAATGTAAAGTGATAACTCGTCTTGATTAAGACTTGTATCAGGAAATAGGTTTCTCGATGTCTAATCCTTCGTTATCAATTTTTAGGGTCCCAAACTGCAACTTAAAAGTGATCATTCGTCTTAGTTTTGACTTCCATGCGTAACATTTACAGGGAAGTTTTACTGGGCCAAGAGTAAACTGGTCTGGCTCCAGCCTCCGGACAGAAGCTACTGGCTATGGATTGGTAACTAATACTCGCTATGGATCGGTATCTTACTTTTCCTGTTTTTGCTCTCATCCTTGTTTTTTGAATTGTTACTTCTTGCTCTTTGCAGGTATTTTTTGCTCAGCTCATCCTTGCTGACATGAATAAAGAACTAAAGGGACTAAGGTTGTATTCCTTACGTTCATCACATCAGAGACTACATACAAATGCTTTACTAGTATGAAATCCCATACAACTTCTTTATTTACTTTTACATTTTTTTGGCATGTTTCTTGTGTTATGCCACACCAATACTGGCTTTAACACATATTCTGGACAAAAAGAGTGAGTGTGATGTCTGGTTTTACTAGGAAAAGATGGCTTCTCATTATATGAGGTTCATATGTGATGTGTCTGGCTTCAAAAAGAAATGTAGCGAAGGTCTTGAATTTTTTGAACCATCTAAATGCAAACTTATTCGCCTGGAGGATGTGATACATACTTTTGATGTTTGAGTAGAGTAAACAGCTAGTTTATTTTTCCAGTTTTCGAAACAGGAAAGATCTATCTTACCATTTTTCACTTCTGGCAGATGTGCAGTTAGTGGGTCTGGGAAGATATCAATGCATGTCCTTGAGAAGCTTATCGCATATGGTGCAGTTCCAATAACAGTCTCAGGTATACCAGACTCTTATCTACCTTTATTTGCTCCATGATATGCATCTATATTTAATTGCAAGATAAATGACGAAATAATCTTGAATAAGTTATTTTATCTTTCTATTACTGTTCTTGTTCCGATATTCTTTACTATCTGTCAACAGATTCGAAGGGTTATTTGATGGATGAGGATGGGTTTGATTTCATGAAAATATCTTTCCTAAGAGACATCAAGGCACAAAATAGAAGTTTGAGGTTTGTAACTCTTTGTCAGTCTAAATGTCAGTCTACATTAGCTTCTAAGTTGCTATTGCAGGGACTACTCTAAAACTTATGCTCGCTCTAAGTACTACGATGAGGCAAAGCCTTGGAATGAAAGATGTGATGTTGCATTTCCTTGTGCTAACCAAAATGAGATTGATCATGTCGATGCCATCAATTTGGTTAACTTAGGGTGCCATATACTTGTAGAAGGTAATGTCGAATATTGAGCTTATCGCCTTTGATTTACTACTGCGAGCAATTTAATCCCCATATGTTGTTGACTGTTGTTAACTACAAAGTGAATCTCAGGCTCAAACATGCCTTGTACCCCAGAAGCAGTTGAAGTTCTAAGAAAGGCCAATGTTCTTGTTGCACCTTCTATGGCTGCTGGAGTGGGAGGGGTATGAAATGTTCTTGGTTGCTCAGCTTCTATCTTTTGTACTTCTTTCTCAAAGCTTGCGCTATTTGGTCTTTTACGCCCAATGATGCACCGGCCTTGTGTTTTCATATTGTAGGTGGTAGCCGGTGAACTTGAACTAAAAGAATGCAACCTAAGTTGGTCTCCTGAAGATTTTGAAACAAAACTACAGGTAAAGAAATTCATTTTGTTTAAGAGCAGGATGATTCATGCATTCAGAGTCGTCTCACTAAAAGAAAGCTTCGTTCAATTCGACTCCCTGAAAATTGCAGGACGCAATGAAGCAGACATACCAGAGAACGCTAAAAGCAGCCGCAGATTTTGGCTATCCAAAAGAGTCTCCTGAGTAAGACTATTTTCTACAATACATGCCTCTCCACTTTCATGTGCACTATACTAGCTGTCATTGTGAACTCTCCTTAGCTGGACGTGCCTCCAATTGGGTTCTTGTTCTTTGGCATTTGATTCCTACATGAATACACATGTTTTCTTTTCTTTTCTTTTCCCAACAATTAGGGGTGTATAACGGGTAGCGGAACTGGTGAAAATCCATTACGGTTACTGCTACCGCTAAAGGTGGCAATGGCGGAAACAGTAACGGTTAGGGTTTTAGAATCCGCTAAAATAACATTAACTGTTAGGACCATTTTTAAGTAGTAGATTTCTGCAATCGCTATCGTTAATATATTGTATGAAAACGAAGTAGCAAATTTTCGTTACGGTCATTCCGTTATCATTACTGCTAAGGTAGCGGAATATCGGATGGCGGTAGCGGTAATAGATTCGTCATCTCTATCCGCTACCTTAGAGGTAACAGTAGCGGACACAGTCATTCCGTTATCGCTATTACCGTTATCCACCCCTACCAACAATGCATGCTCTTATCTTATACACTCACCCTACTGAAACACCATGAAGGCACTTGAGCTGTCTCTTGCATTCATGCTGTGTGTGTTTTTCTGCAGGTCATTGGTGCATGGAGCTGCCATTTCTGCTTTCCTAACAATTGCAAGTAGCATGGCTGATCAAGGATGCGTTTAGATATTCCAATTTTGCAGTGGAGTATGTTGGCCAATCTTGCTGTGTCATTTTTGTTGGTTAGGGTTTGAAAATAATTTGTTTAATTTTTACTCTTCTGGTTTGCACAACTCCAGCGAAGAGCTGCGATTCTTGATCCATGTATAGCTTTGGAGTTTTCGTTTTTTTTTCCATTTTGTGTTATAATAAAACTTGCACTGTATTCGACTGAAAAGCCAACCATGCATGCTTGGAAATACAACACTCATGGATGTAGTGACATGATTTTTTTTTTGGGTGTGGGTGTGGGTGTGGGTGTGTGGTGTGCATGTGTTTGTGTGTTCGTGTGTTTGACGAATCGAAGGTCTTCACGAAAACAGTCTTTTGATCTCTTTTTACAGGTCAGGGTATGACTGAATACATTCCACCTTCCTCAGACCCTGCCTAAAGGCAGAATATAGTGGGTATGTTTCGTTTAATTTGGATGTAGTGACATGATACAAACACAACTTGCATCCAATATTTACTTTTGATGAGTTCACAATATATCAAGGTTGAATCAAGCAATATTTTTTACCTGCCTATTCATGGAATTCATACACAATGACCCCACATAAACTTGTCAATGATTGATAAAAATTCCCCGAATTCAAGAGCTTGAGGTTCCAATGAATTATTCACTGAGGATTGAAACCTATACTGAGAATCCTAATCATTCACCCCTAGACCAATCAGTTATGATTGCCTTTGACTTTCTTTTGATAGGTATTGCCTTGACTATACAATACAGAGAGGATCCCCGGGCCACCACCCCCAAACGAATTTAATTTTTAGTTAACACAACCCTTTCGCCCCGTGTGCCATACTTCACAATAGTATTATTGGGGGCAAGGGCGGAGCGGACGTAGAAATTTTTTTTAGGGGGGGCTAAAAATTTTTTTTAGTGCAGTTATAGAAAAATTTAAGAGGAAGAAATAATTTTTTTAGGTGAGCAATATACATTTTTACTGAAATAAAAAATTTAATTCAATAGAAAACACTAAACTCTAAATAAAAATTATCAATATTTTTACTAAAATATATTCAAAAGAACTTAAAATAAAAATTTAATTAAAAAAACTAATTAAAACAAAAGTAAAAAAAAAAAATTGGGGGGCAGGCCCCCTGCCCCCTCCGTCCGCCTTGCACGAAACCGTAATTCAACTAAAAGATTTGACTGCAAGTGTGAGTCCGATTATTCTGGGGGAGAATGGTGATTTCCTTCAATACAGGTTGAAGGTTCCTTCTCTTTTCAATTTCTTTTTTAATAATTACTCTGAAGTTGAACGAACTTGCAAAAATAGATGTTGATATACTACGTTGCCAACAATGTGTTTGATCTTATTACAGTGGGGTTTCTGTGGGCAGATTTAACCGTTTGATTACCTGAAGATTATGACAGATCATAGTTATCCGCTTTTGCTGATGTTATCAGCATGTGAATCTCTTCTACATGATTTGCAGGTATTCTCATGTTAATTTCAACCATAGTAGCTTATATTTGGATAGTATCCTGCCTTGGCTTAATTCGTCATTCATTATGCTATCTAGGTTTTCATAGGCTTCTAATAATCCTCTTTTCTGTTGTGCCTGCTTTTCTATCTTTTAGATATTATGGGATGAGGTAGGGGAAGCTGATGCAGAAAAGGACAGCATATTAATTGAAATTCAACAAGAGTGTGTTGAAGTCTTCCGAAGAAAAGTGGATCACCGAGCTCAGCTGAAGCAGGAAATTGTTGAATCAGAAGCTGAACTTGCTTACCATCTGCTGTGCTATGGGAGAGCGACCATTGCACATCAGGCAGGTCAATCCTAGATCATATTTCTGGATATCCGTACTTAACATGGTCTTGTATTGTTCCTTCATTTTATTGTACGCGAACAATTGATTCTCTTGGATCTAATATACCATGAGTGTCAATTGCTATTCAGAGATTCTTGTGATTTGGTGTATCTGCATAGAATTTGGATTGTATTTACTTTTTTGATGTGTAAGTAATAGATACTAAATATGAATTATAAACAATTCTACGTGTCCATTAACTTTCAACCAAAAAAGAGCTTGTACCAACGAAAAACATTCAAATATTTTCCTAGATCTTCGATTTATACCAATATTGATGAGCTTTATTTCTGCAGTCTGAGTCTGATCATAACCCCCAAAGCCTAAAGGGTGAACTCAGAGCCATCTTTCCACAAATATAGGAGATGAGGAAGAGAAAACTTGATAGGAAGAACAAATTTATGGATGTTCTAGGGAAGATACATCATAATAAACATGACGTCTACAGATCCACTTATATTGATTCAAGTAAACTCAATATTGATGAAGCGGATTTGTCTACACAGGAGCTTGAAGAGCTGAAATTAGAGCTGCACATACTACAAAAAGAAAAGGTTTATTCATCTTTTATTCTTGCTAATATGATCTAAAGAAATTTTCTGCAACTCTACTTCAATATACCTGAATGGCCATTGCTATCAGAGTGAACGCATGAAGTTGGTGCTGGACTAACTGAACTGTTTGTACTCTTTCTGCTTAGTGCTTGGTTTGGATTTCGAGAAAATAGTGTATGATATTCATCCTAGTTTATGGGAAGCTGAAGGTTCCAAAGATATAAGTGATGGGACTGTAACGCAGCTGAGGACTACTGTAAACTCACTAAATGACCTTAAATTATATCGAATGCGACAGGTAAGCATTTCATGTTTATAAATTATTCTTATGGACTATCCAAGACTGTGATATCATTTTTATTGTTGCCAGTTACAAGACCTTGCAGCTTCTTTATTGGAACTCTGGAACTTGATGGATACTCCAATTGAAGAGCAGCAGATCTTCCATTAAGTTACTTGTCATGTGGTTGCTTCAGAAGATGAGATCATGGAGCCCATCATGCTTTCATTTGACTGCATCAATTATGTAAGTTTGATGTCTCATTTTGAGGGTTCTGCCGATGGTATAGTTTTCATTTTTAGTATTAAAATATTTGTATTTGGTAATCTCTCAAGTTGAGGCAGAAGTTTCCAGACTGGAAGACTTGAAAACAAGCATAATGATAGAACTAGTTCTGAAAAAGAAGGAAGAGCTAGAAGATATTTGCAAGAAGACACAGCTGTAAGAGACTTGCCGCTTGAATATAGTGCTCAGGGTAAGCCTTCTACTTTTGTAGGATGACAATTGATACAATGCAGGGAGAGGTGCTCATCTTGTATTAAAGTATGCTGAAAGGGCTCGTAATCAGAACTTCCAGGGTTTTGGGTTGTGATTTTACTATCACAGTAATGGTGGATATACTCGCTTCTCAAGTCATACGGCATATTTACTTATGAATGTGTAAGTACTGCACCATTATGTTTTACGTCATCTAGACCTTCTCTTCCTATTTCTCAACACTAAAATGTTCTTCTTTGACTACATCTAGTTTCGTTTTCTTTTCATGCTTGAACAGTACATGATTCAACATAAAGAAAAAGAACTAGAACAGATAAGGCAAAGGGTTCAGACACTTTTATCTTGGGTTTCGTCTTATTTATCTTGACTAGAACTCCATTTTTCACTCCATTCTCTATCTCAACCTCTTTTGTCTTGATCAGGTGATACCGATAGTCGGATTCATGACTCTGCCGATCTATATCGCAACCTCTTATTCTGTTTTCTGTCCCTTATCTTTTCTTTCAGTATAGGAAGAAAGTTCAGGGACAAATACTGGTGGAGCAGGAAGCTCGTAGGGTTCAAAACCAAGTCCCTTGAAAAACCTCAACTTAAAGCAAGGATCTTGATCATCCTGTGGTAAGGCAAGCAATAAAAGACTCTACCTTGGTGCACCTATGCTTCAGACTCCCAAGCCTGCTAAGCTTCATTCTGTTAATCCCACTCCTAATGCACGCAATGCCAAGAGAACTGAAGTTATGATAACTCTAGACCATCGCAAGGATGACAGAAATGCTGCTGCGGCTGATGGTAAGATTTCCCAACCGTTCATGTACTTTAAACAACTTTGCTAAAAGATGGTCCTAATGACCATTGTACTGCTATTTCATATCTTGTTCCGATTTCGTGATTTGCAGGAAAGAAAAAGTTTGACATGGTTGCTATTCCTGTGAAGCCCCAACCCCGCAGCTTGGTAAAGCCTCATGAAAAGGAAGTACCTGTGACGGCGGAAGCCAATCTCTCCCATTCTTTGCACAAAATCATCCAAACCAAACAATACAAGAAAAATTTCAAGTGATATGAAAGAAAGCTGCCTCTCACACTCAGAAGGTACTAAACAAACAGACACCTTTGTCTACACCTTCCAAGATCATTTCTATAGCTCAGGAAGAGAGTAGAACGCTCCCAAAGAATCAATACCAATGCTGCGGCACTTTCCACACCCTCAACAGCATCTCCAGTAGTACCACCTCTTCTCATCCTATAAACTGAAGCTTCTCTCTTCAGTTTTTGAGTAACTCGATGAGCACTTCAGTTCACATACTGAAGTTTCAGAATAAAAATGGAGGAAGATGCCAAACAGTGACTTACGGCTGAATTCTCCTCCGATTTCAATTAAGGCAAATTATTCACCAATCAATGGCTTTATATACATGTCTACTTGGCGCCTATTTATTTGTATAGTATAATACTGACTAAGCAAAATAATCGCGTAAGATAAAAAATGTGTTGCGTCTCTTCAAGTTGAGGGATAATCTGCTTCCGTTCAATTACATCCAATCCAACGGTTGAGATATGAGATTGGTTTCTCTTCGTTCATCTGCTCAATCTCTGGAACTACTCTGCGTCTGATACATGGTGATCAACACTCTGCTTGTCTTGATCTATAAACAATCTGCTCTGTATCTTCAATACCCCCCTCAAGAGGAGCATTCCAAAGGCTCATCTTGGACAAGAGAAAGTTAAAAGAGATCGCAGGAAGGCTCTTAGTAAATAAATCAGCAAGTTGTTGTGAAGAAGATACATGAGTGGGCATAATGACACCAGCCTTATACTGATCTTTCACCACATGGCAGTTAATTTCGATGTGCTTTGTTCGCTCGTGAAAGACCGGGTTGGCAATTGCATCCTTACTGTCGCAGAATAGTGGCGTTGGGAAGGGAGTATCAAGTTGGTATTCTGCGATCATATAAGTGATCCATTGGATTTCACGGACGGTAGCTGCCATGAATCTATATTCGGCCTCAGCAGAGGAACTGGATATGGTAGCTTGTTTCTTTAACTTCCAGGATATCAAACTTCCACCAAGAAAAATACAAAATCCGGTTAAAGAATGATGGGTAGATTTACATGATCTCCAATCCGCGTCACAATATGCTTGTAGGTGAGTGGAGGAATTAGATGGATAGAAAAGGCCCAAGTCGTTGTGACCAGTAAGGTACCTCAATAAATATGTAGCGGCCTTCCAATGCGAGTCATGTGGAGTGTGTATAAACTGACTTAATTGTTGTACCGCAAAGGTAATATCCGGCCTAGTATAGTTGAGATACAATAGTCTGCCAACTAAGCGTCTAAACTTCTCAGGATTGTGATACAAAGGGGATGTATCATTGTCAATGGCAGCAACCTGTATTCCAGAAGGTAGAGGAGTAGGCGCAGATTCTGAATTGTCACACAGCAGTTCTGTGATGTACTTTTGATGGCTAATGTAAAAGCCATCCGGAGATCTTGCTAGTTCCATCCCGAGGAAGTAAGTAGCTTCACCAAAATCACGGATTATAAAAGTGGTGTGAAGATAATCCTTTACCCTTTGAATCTGCCACATATCTGAACCTGTTAGCAAAATGTCGTCCACATAAACCAAGAGGTAAAAATGATGTGCAGAATGATGCAGAGAGAAAAAAAACAAGGATCATGAGGGCACTGCTTGAAACCATAAGCATGAAGGGCATCAGTAAATTTGATATTCCATTGTCTGGAAGATTGCTTTAAGCCGTATAGAGATTTTTTTAACAAACACACGTCATCCTTTTTGGCCATGGAATATCCAAGTGGCGGGTGCATGAAGATTTCTTCATCAAGACAGCCATGAAGGAAAGCATTGGTGACATCTAACTGATGAATAGACCAATC
>JAOWBN010000020.1:274258-284602 GCA_028565015.1 Pinguicula moranensis | reverse complement strand
AGCCGAATCCGAGAATTAATGAAAATAGAATCAGAGGCAAAGAGATCACTATAACCATCCCCATCTCTGTTCCTGATATAAATTGGTTTTATGGGTTCGTGTGTCTGGTGTTTGGAAGGGAAAATGGTGCTCCTTTATATACGAGAAAACTTGAGATATCTGATAGTCTAGTGAGGTAAAGAAGATAGTGGAGATTTGGACAGCTAGCATCGGCAACGGACAATCTTCTTTAACGGTCAACTTTCTAACGTTCAACTGTAGAAATACGAAATATTATAATTTTTCCTACCAACAATTTCACACTGTTCTAGACTTCAGATTATGACATTCGTGCTTCAAATGTTAAACATGTTTTCTAGTGAAAAAAAATTATTTCTAGAGTTCTTTTGTTGGGTTTACGTTTACCGTTAATAGTTGAGAAGAGAACCTAACTTGGGAGAGGGCCTTCCAGCACGAAGTACTAGTCTCTATTATTCCAAATGAACCACATTGAAGTTTTAAATATGCAAGCAAAAAAGGAAAACAACAAGTGCGAAATCTCAGGGAGAAATGGTTAGGAATGAACATAAAGCCTACAAAACAACTGGCTAATCAGTTTCTGCATCTGGGGCCTCCAGAGTTTCCTGCTCGGCTTCCTGGACCTCCTTTTCAGTCTTCCTGCCTTTCTTTGATTTGTAGTACACGCTCATGAAGGTGCCCACAGCTCCATATTTGCGCCTGGCATGCTCGTACAGACCAGCATCAAACATTCTCCAGAAATTCTTCTCGGAGAGCTCGGACACAGCGTACTGTGGCTGGAAACCGTGGTTCTCAATTAACCAGTCCTCCATTTTCATGACTGCACCAGCACCATCATATTCCTCACCTCTTAAAACAGGTCCAGGAGCGTAGTAGACTCCTACATCAGTGTACATTTGTGCGTATTGTGTATCGCCTTGCTTTGGTTGTAAATCGAATCCGGGTTCTGGATAAATCATTGTTTTCACTGGGAGGTTGTATAGCCTGTGTGGACAGAGCCAGAGAGGATACACCTAGAGAATATTCAAATGTTAGTCAACTAAAAAATGAAACCTTGAAATGGTTGTGTTATCTGAAAATGTGCAGAATTAGGACAGACCTCCATCTCTCGGTGGACCCATTCCAGCGCATCTCCAACCTTGTACAGTGGAACAAGCATATCCTGAATGACATGCATCTCATGATAATAGTTCCTGATGGCCTCTCCTTGAGTAGCCTTAAGGAGAGAAACCTTGGGGGGCATCAACCATCCAAGGAGAAACCTGAACCAGAATTGATCACCAAATGGAAGGATGAGTTTCCCTTCCCAATACAAGCATCTTGTATGCCTGTGGTAATACTGTCTAGTTGGGATATACTCCACAAATTCCCCCTTCTTCAGCGCCGTCTGCGCGTGCTGGTAAAACCATGGCTTGAACCACCAGCCAACATTATTTATTTTGTTACCCTTTTGCTTGGCTTCTTCCTTGGATGCATATCTTCCTGTCATGCAGACAGCTTCTGTAGGAGAATAGACCATTCCCTCAACAAAATCCGGAACCTTGGCAGGGTTGTCCTGATCCCCATCTCGTGGCGCAAAGGAATCCATGTATGCTTGTGCAAGCTCCTTTAGGTTACCCACTACAGGCTTGTAAGTTAGTTTCATGTATTCCTTTACAGGTATAAGCTTAATCTCAGCTGCAACAAGGAGACCCAGTGTCCCCTGGGACCACGGTATGGCATAGAAAAGGTCGGAGTATTCATTGTCCTTTGTAGCCCGAACCAAGCGCCCGTCGGCCAAGACAATTTCATATGCCACGACAGTGTCAGAAAAGAGGCCATAAATATGAGAGCTCCCTTCAATGCCGTATCCATTGATCAGCCCACCAACAGTTAGATCATCAAGCTCTGCAACAACCGCAAGTGCCAGATTCATTGGAACAGTAACCCTGGTAATCTGCCCCATATTGACCAAAGGCTCAACTCGGGCAATCATTCTCTCCTTGTCGATTTCAAGAATGTTTCTGAAGGCAGAAAGATCAACCTCAAAATGTCGAGCACGCTTATAGTCCACATTGCGCATTCCAACAGCAATCCACGGCTTACGGGCTGTGCAAACTAAACCATCCTTGCTGGGGTTCCGCTCCTTGAGGCGTTTCACAACTTTCTTGACATTTTCATCATGTTCCTTCTGTCGCCGCTTGAAGGATTTGGACTCAGACCTCACATCCCCAAGATAAGTGAAGAAGTACAGTGCGGAGGAGATTGGAAGTACAACGAAAATAACGAGTATCCATCTGAACTTAACAAAGTAGTCCACCCAAACCTTCTTCCTCTTTGGGCGCAGGGGGGCCTCAAGATCTGACATTGCGACAAATCAAATGCCTGCTGCTACAAAAAATAAATAATTAGCAAAAAAAACATTCATCGGTGAACGGCATTGTTTAGCTGACGAAAAGAAATGCTATGTATAATCTCAATCAAAAAGAAAAAACAACATCACTTGACTAAATTACAATCAGGAAGAATCTTAACATTTAATTTAGTCGCACGAAGATTTCTTGAGATGTCGACCTTAAAAATCACCATCAACAAAATAATTTCAAGCCATTAACTCAACGTCAACAAGCACTGAAATTAGCTATGAACTTAAGTTGAACAGGAAAGCACATAGCAGAGTAACCAAATCTGCAAACACATAGGAGCAAATGAAGTCACATTCACAACAACCAACTTCCCAATTTAACAGATCTGCAACAAGAATAGTCAAAATTACTAAAACCCCAAGGAAACCCACAAAATCGAACTCCATTTACTTTTCAAAAACCATAAGCACTCATAGCATCCATTCACATTCTCCGGCATTTCTCCAACAACATACAAAACAAAATGCTTGGTTAAAAGCGTCGAATCAAACACTTCGCAAATCTATTCAGACCCAAAAAAATCCGGTAGCTTACAAACCTGTGCTTAGACTGACACTGACTGTAGAATGACTAGAGTGGACCATGTGGAAATTAAACTGCGGATAGAGGACGCATATTTATGGCAAGGTCGTCGTCTATGAAAGGGCATTTTGGAAATTGAAATTTACGAAGCTGGCAGAAAACTGCGGATAGAGGACGCCAGCGATTTAAAGGAAAATATGATATGAGCATTAAATTCAAAAAGAAAAAAGATTAATAATACTTCAACGAATATTTCTAAATGTGGAATAAAATGGTTGGTGGCGTGCCAGTGTAAGCGAACATCTCAAGAAGGGATCCCACCACGATCTGACGGTCGATGTCACTGTAGGGGGTCACGTTCTGTCAAATGATATAGCACAAGAAAAGATTCCACAAGAAACACAAAAAATTGTGGGGCCCATATAAATAGATGATTGGGATGAGTTTATGTTGGTGGGCCCAACATAAATGGATGGGTGAGATGAAGTTCTTGTGTTTCTTGTGGAATCTTTTCTTGTGCTATATCATTTCTCACTTCTTCTATGCAATTAAATTACTTATGGAAATAATGAATAAAAAAGGAAGCTGGTTGGTGGGTCAATTTTATAATTAATGGGTCAAGAAATGACCTCCTCCTATCCTATATAGACCCTTCCACTCTATCCCCCCTTTGGATCACCAAGCAAAAAATGGTGTTTAAATTTGTCTTCTTCCTTTTCCTCGTTTTTGTTTCGTCGTTCTTCCCCTTGTCCGATGCCAATAGGGATATCTGGAAGGCTAAAAAACCAAGGAAGTTTGTCGTTGGAGGATCACAAAACTGGCGTTTTGGTTTTAATTACACCGATTGGGCCGTCAAGTCTTTCCCATTTTACGTGAAGGACACACTCGGTAAACGGATTCTATCCTGTTATCTCTTCATTCATTTCATTTCATTTCATTTCATTTCATTTCAACTGTGTATGGTATGGTATGTTGATGATCTTCAACTTCAATTGCAGTGTTCAAGTATGATGCTCCGAGTGGTAAGACATTCCCCCACAACGTCTACTTGCTGCCGGACTTGAAGAGTTTCCAGGACTGCGACTTTACAAAAGCTCGGTTGATTGCCAACGAGAGGAAGGGAGGGGGACAGGGATTCCGGTTCACACTGAGGCAGCGGAGGCCGTACTTTTTCGCATGCGGAGAAAAAAATGGACTCCATTGCAACGCGGGACTCATGAAATTTGCCGTATGGCCGATGTCGGGAAATTAGTCACCAGAATAATAACGACTCATTTCAGAAAGAAACTGCCTTCATGGCATTGAAAATATTAATGTTGGTAGTCTTCCTTATATCAGGGAAATTAATTAATAATGTTGGAACCAGGAATTATATGATATAGCTTGAAAATATTAATGCACCAGTTTTGGGGGGGACGGGCATACACTTTCATTCCAATTATCAAATCAGTTCAATACATATTATTTAAATAAATTCGAACTAAGGAAGAGTTAAGGGACAAAGGTCCCATTGGCCTAGTAGAGTAGTGAAAATGGTGTGCATGTGTTGTTTGTATTGGGGATATTAAGAGTTCGAGTTTTGGTATTTGGTGATTAAAAAAATAATAATAATTAAGGGATCGATTTGAAAGAATAAATACGTCTCTAAATTTGTATTATCCAATAATATTGAAAGATTTTACATAATCTTGTATCAATCAAATCCAACAAATTTTCAAATGCTACTAGGCCTTTTTTTTGGTACGTAAAGTAATACCATTCAAACTAAGTATTGTGGACACCCAAGGTGCCCTTATAACAATATGTTATGTACATCCAAGTCTTTCATGGTCAATGTATTACGTAATAAACACAAACTTGGCTCCCTACTCCACTCACCAACTCCCATCACCATGTTTATTAGAGAGTTAGCCTTGAGGAATTTCCAGAGCTTCACTTGAATCAGCTCCCATACTCTGCTAATGTCAACCTGCAGCTTTTGAAATATTCTTGCATTTTTGGCATTCCATAGGGACCGGTATCGTCGCTTTCACGGGCTATAGGGCATGCCAATGTGCTGCGTGGGTGTGCGTTGCAGTACTTAGCCCAAGCCATTTGTACACCTTGCACCATAACTTATGCGCCACTTCACAGTTGAGAAAGAGATGGTATGCAGTTTCTAGCTCTACCTCACATGACGGAGGCATGCTGCTCAAAAGCAGCAAGTTGCATTACCCTTCTTATGAGATTGTCCTTTGTCAGCAGGCAGTTTTGTAGAAGTTTCAAGGTGAATGCCCGAACTTTAGCCATTGTTGGAACAATAAATCTGGAACAACAAAGTCAAAAGTAGCTCACCAGACAAGGAAACAAAGTAGCACACCAGACAAACACATGACACATGCATGCGTTGTATTAATGATGGCTTTCATGCGTGCGTTGTTCTATTATGCACACTTGTTGTAAACCTCCGCTATAAAACGAGGCAGATGTAAGGAATGAGGAAGATGATTCAATATACACAATATTAATTTCCTTCTACGTTCGTTTTCCATTTTACAATATCCATCAGAAGTTTATTTTAGGCTGACCTAGCAGTGATGTGTACTTCCCCGACCCTCCACTCTTTCTGCATCAATTTTGTGTACATCGACTTAGCTTAATATGTGTTTGGCGGGACTGATGATCACTGACAGCGTCCCCTCTCCTCTATTCTTGGAGGTGCTATATTGAGTAACTGAGTTAGTTCATTCAACTTTGTCAACTCCCATCCCTGCAGGCTTCGGTTCCATGTTCACTACCAGTGCCAGGTTTGGCCATCAAAGAAGCCGTTCTCCCCTACTATGGCAGTCTTGTCGCACACTGCATTATACAATCTGGCAAAGCACTGTGCAAAGCATGAGTCATCAATGCAATTGTCAGTCCAGAAGCGAGTATTTTTTTAAAAGCAAAATATTTGTATATTACTATTGAATAATTATAGAGTTATTTACATATCAACAAAATCTCATCGCTTGATCAAGGCGGATCATATACACCCAGGCATCCGAGTGGATTACTCATCAAATCACTCAAGGAGTATACAAAATTTCCTCTCTCTCCGTGAGCCTTCCACTAGGTCCACAATGTCCTTTGCAGCCGCTGAAAAATATCTTCAATCTGGATTTTAGTGTTATTGAAATGTACCTGATTATGAGTATACTAGACGGTCCATGTCAATATTTCCATTATTGATTTCCAGAAGTCCTTGTTGATGTGTGTAAGGCATATTTCGATGAACTGGTTCAGTGTTGGTATTCTGTTTCCTGTAAGGGGAAAGCCGAGCCACTGTTGTACTAATTCTAGATTGATACACTTACTATGTATTCAGCAAATAGGTGCATTTCATCTTATCTTTCATCTTTGCAAAAGATGCAAGGTATAGGTTGATCCTGTGCTACTACACCTCTTCTTTGTGAGTTTTTCAAAGTGGGAATTCTGCCCTATATTAGGCGTCAGTTATGTATGGCTACCTTCTTTGGGATGCATTTACCCCATACTTGTTGCAACTTGCCTTTTTCTTGAGTAGAGAATGGGTTTTGTGTTTGCTGTAAAATCTACCCGTACGCTGCTTGGACTGCATATTTTCCTTGTGGATGATTTATGTGGATGTATCTATCCTTCACTGTTTCCTGCAAAGATATGTTAGAAATGCAGGTAAGTAGTTCGGCTAGTTCCTGTTCCTCTCTGTCATTTAATTTTCTTCTTCATCTCCATTCCCCTGCATCCCACTCCCCATGATCAACCACCTTTTTACTCCAGTAATTGTCTACACGGTAAAGTTTGGGAAATCTCTCTGATAGTTTAGAGTTCCCTACCCATTTGTCCTCCCAGAAGTCTACTGCCTTTCCATTTCTTGTTTTCAATCCAGTGATTTCTTGGAATCAGTCTTCATTTGCAACTTTCAGAATATCATCCCAGAATTTCGAATGTGGGACTGTCCATGTTCTTCTATTCGATGTTATGTCTCCTTCTGTGTTTGACTCATTTAATCCTCTCAATCTTCCAACTGATAAAACATCATCTTTGCCATACTTGGATCTCATGATTTCTTTCCACAGTTCAGCTTTCTCACCTAAAGCTCTTGCCCCCATTTACCAAGCATTGATCTATTGTATGCCTCTAGCCTTTTCAAACCGAGTCATCCATGTTATAGTGGTAAGCAGACTTTTTCCCATTTAATCCAGCTTATTGTTTTTTGTTTAGAGGTCTCTCCCCCAAAAAAAATCCTCTGAATTTTTTCCAGCTCTTTGATTATGGCTTTGGGAGCTAGAAAGCTGGCAAAGTTGTATGAAGGTAGAGCTGAGAGCATTGAGTTGATTAACACAATTTTCCCTCCCACGTACGGACTTCTGTTTTCCCAAGATTGCAGTCTCTTGTTGAATTTCTCTATGATTAGTTTCCACAAATCCGGCTTTCCTTGGATTGGAACCCCACGGGTAATCCTAAATAGGTGAATGGTAGATCTTCCATTTGGCAGTTTAGATATGCATCCATGTTTTCTAAGCTCTGGTGTGATACATTCTGCCCCATTAGTCTACTTTTAGCAAAGTTAATCTTCATACCTGACATCAACTCGAAATTATGGAGAATGGCTTTGATGATTCTGACATTTTCCCAAGTAGCTTGTCCAAAGAATATTGTGTCGTCCACGAATTGCAAGTGTGAGAGCTTGATCTTCTTGGTCCCTACCTCCATAGGTTTAAGAAGTTGTAGTGTTACATCTTGTTGAATCAAACCAGAAACTCTTTTTGCAGCTATGAGGAATGAAAATGGCGACAATGGATCGCCTTGTCTTAGCCTTCTTTGGGGGCTAAATTCAGTTGTGGGGCTTCCATTTACCAAGACAGAATTTGATGCTGATTGCAAGCATTCTCGAATCCACCAAGTTCAACATGTTGGCAGACCTATCTTACTCATTATGTCTAACAAATAGCGCCAGTTCACCATATCAAAGGCTTTTTTCGAAGTCGATTTTGAAGATTATGGCAGTTGTACCTCTCTTTTGTAACTCACAGATAGTCTCGTTTGCAATCAACACTCCATCTACGATTTGTCTTTTCCCAATATATGCCATCTAATTTTGTGAAATTACAGCATCAAGTTCTCTGCTCAGTCCAGTAGCTAGCACCATGGATATGATCTTGTAGGTAGTACCAATCATTGTGATTGGCCTGTAGTCTGAGATTTTCTGCGGGTTTATCACCTTTGGTATAAGTGTGATATGTGCAACATTTCCTCTTGGTATTTTACAATTTCTGTAAAATTCCTGCATCACTTGAAACATGTCTTCTTTCATCAATTCAAAAAGTGTTTGATGAAGGCAAAGTTGAAGCCGTCCGGACCCGGACTCTTGTTACTTCCACAAGACTTTATGGCTTTGAGTATTTCCTCTTCAGAAAATGGTTTTGAAAGCCTCTGCTTGGCTTCAAGAGAAATATTCTTAATCTGCATAGTGCCTATCTTTGGTCTGATCAAGTTTGTTTCCGAGAGTCTTGTTTGAAAGTGATCCTTGATGTATTCTTTCACAGCTTTCACCTCATCCAACCATTTGTCTTCTTTCCATATCCTTTGTATATTGTTTCTTGCCTTGTTCTGTTTTACACACTTGTGGAAAAGGGAGGTATTCGTGTCTCCTTGTTTCAACCAATTTATCCTGGATTTTTTAAAGTATATACTCTCCTGCTGCAGATTCAATTCTTGTAGTCTTCGCCTAAGTTGAATACTCTGCTATGGGTTCTTGCTTATACTAGCTTCTGCGTCCTTCTCCACGGTTCTTAGTTTTAGCATCAGAACAGTTTTTTCAGCATTCTGGTTTGCTATGTTTATCTTACTCCACAATCTGATTTCATCTTTAAGCTTTTTCAGTTTTTCTTTTACCATGTACCCTGAGTTTCCAGGTATGTTTGATTCTCTCCAGACTTTCTGCACCAACTCATTAAAATCGGGCAGCTTCAACCAGTTGTCCCACACTCTCAAGGGTTTTTTCCCCAATCTTTCATCTGAATTCTAAGTTTGATGGGGCAATGGTCAGAGTCTTCTTTATCAAGGCCTATCTGCACCCAGTTGAGGTAACCAAGCCACTTGTTGTTGACTAAGAACCTGTCGAGTCTACTCATGGCTGTTAAGGAGTTTAAGTACCAAGTGTGTTTCCTCTTGACATCATCAGATCTTGTAATTCTATTTTGCTGACAAATTCTCTGAAGAGGCTAATCTCCCTCCCATATTGAGCCCTTGTTGTTGTTCCTTTTCTTTCTGATCTATCCAGAACTGCGTTAAAGTAGCCCATAATGCACCATTTGTCACTTCCACACTCAACTCAATTCTTCACTCTCATTGCTTACTTACTACTCTACTCTCTCAATTCAAGCTCTTACTCTTACATTACACTCTTACTACTTACACGATTTTTTTCACCAATTTGTTTTTGTTCTTCTACAATTTTATTTCTTCAAACCATTTTTCATACTACACTTATTCACTTCAATTTCACTTACCTACATCTACATTACACTATACTATATTATACTATTCTCAAAGTCATGTCTAAGAGAGTGATTACTCCCAACGATTTCGATGATGATATTGATTTTCATAATTTGATCAATATGAATTTTGAGTTGCCCGAGCACGACTATAACACCTCGCCGCTTGTACCGATGACTTTGGGTATGGAAGATTTATTATCACCGACGCCACCTTCTTTAATTCCTCGAGAATGTGGTAGACGTGAACGAGAACGACTAGCCCCTTCGGCTCTACCTCCAATGGTTCCGCAAAATCAACAGGAGGGAGTTATATCTCAAAAAATGAGTAGCTCCCGTATATTTACAGATTTGTTTGATGAACTTCCAAATCTGGAGAGGAGACCCGACTATTTTATTGGCAAATGTCGATTATGTTCAACTTGTTTCCAACACAATAAAGGTACGTTCTGTAATTATTATTTAACAATTTATTTATTTTTATTTATTTTTTAAATTCAAATAAAAATATATTTTTTTATATAATTTATAGGTGGTGGTTATGTATCCTTTTCGAGACATATAATGAAAAACCCAAGTGAGCTTGGTATAGATGCTACACAAAGTCAAATTTATAGTGATACTTTGTGGTCTGTGGCAAACGCGAGTGGATTCGACACTGGATCTGGATCCGGAGATACGTCTTCTAACTTTCAATTATTTAGATATAATCAAGCAAGAAATAGGGAAGGTCTCACGTATATTTTTGCACAAAGTTAAATTTAGAAACTTATGTACATACGTGTTTACAACCCGCATATACTAAAGTTTCACGTAAAACACTCACTAGAGATGTTGCAAAAATTTATGCTAAAAGAAAAAGTAAGTTGTGTGATATTTTTTCATCTTTAAGCCATAAA
>JAOWBN010000020.1:227014-242392 GCA_028565015.1 Pinguicula moranensis | reverse complement strand
GCAGATTATATGTTCCTGTGACCTATATTCCCTGCTTATCAACACATTCATTTTGGTCAGTATCATCGAGATCATGCTCCAAATTGTCTACCTTCTCAGGACTTCGTGGCGTTGGAGTTGGGTCCGGGATACTGAGCACGGCGGACTGTTCTTCTGTGGAAACTGGCTCGGTGGTTCTTGTAGTAAGCTCTTGTGGTACAACAGGCCATGACAAGCTTGAATTATGTAACTCACCGAGTGGATCACTTGTAGTCTCCTCCTGTCCACGAGGTTGGGTAGAGTAGAAAAATTCACTTTCGAGAAAGTTACAGTCCATCGTGATATGCATTCTATGAGAAGGTGGGTGATAACATCTGTATCCCTTTTGGTTTACCCCATATCCCAGGAAGATGCACTTTAGGGCACACGGAGCAAATTTGTGTCGGTCGTGTTTGGGAACATGTACAAAGACAAAACACCCAAATACCCTAAGAGGTAATGAGACAGGAGTAAGTTCAGGAAAGTGAGAAAACAATGTTGTTATTGGGGTTGCAAACTTAAGTATCTTGGTTGGAAGGCGATTAAGGAGGTACACAGTGGTTGCAACAGCTTCTGGCCAAAGAGATTGAGGTATGTTGGATGAGAGCATGAGGGCACGTGCAACTTCAAGGATAATTTAATTTTTTTCTCTCAGCCACCCCATTTTGTTGTGGACTGTTAGGACAAGTAGTTTGATGGATGAGACCATTTTCCTAGGAAAAAGTGGTCATTGTTTCATTGACAAATTCCCTCCCATTATCAGACCGGATGATTTTGATTTTTTTTCTGGAATTGGGTAAAAATCATATGATAGAAGGACTGAAAACTTTTTGGAACCTCAGATTTATTTTTCAGAAAATATACACAAGTTATTCTGGAAAAATCATCAACAAACAGCACGAAGTAGCGAAAATTACTATGACTTGAGTTTGGAGCATGCCCCCACACATCAGAATGAATGATATGAAATGCATGAGTAGTACGTGTGTCTGAAGAAGGAAAAACATGACGATGACTCTTAGCTAAGATACAGGTTTCACACGCCAAAGTAGTCTTTGGGCTAACTAATTTTGGAAATAAAATTTTGAGATACCCCAGGGAAGGATGTCCCATTCGACGGTGCCATAGTTCAAGTTGCTGGGTGCCGTTCCGCGAACAAGTTCTGCAGTTCCCTGTTGAGTCAGTTCTTCCAAGTAGTACAATCCACCTTTCTCAGTACCACGCCCAATGATCTCCCCCGTACGAGGCCTTGTAACAAGCAGAAGCTAGGATACATCAGTGCCACACAATTTAATTCTCTCGTGGCATGACTTATGGATACAAGTTTGCAAGATAATGAGGGAACATGTAAACAATTAGAAAGTTTAAGTTTTGGAAATATCTCGACAGATCCAGCTGCTTTAACTGTGGAAATACCCCCATTTGATGTCTGTATATGGGCCCGGTGAGATATTGTAGATGAAACAATATCTGCCGCATCATAGGTCATTGAGTCTGTCGCACCACAATCCAATAGCCATGCCAGATTTTTTCCGCATGAATTATGGAGCTTGAGTATACACGGGGTAATAATGACTCCTCATATGAAATTGGATCATTATCGAAGCATCTCGGCTTGAAATAGCGAGGGTTATTACTCTGGGGATGATTCTGCAATTTTTGAGAAGTTATAGGCACTGATTGTGATTTTTCAAGAAATCGGGGGCTATTTCACAATTTCTCAGAACCCCCAGGGTCATACTATAATTTTCTGGAACTTCCAGGGGTTGATCATAAATCACGAGACATCTGGGGGTCTCGTTGCAATTCTTTGGAGTGCCCGGGCTGCTTTGGTGATAAGACAGAATTCCGTGGGTCAACTTGCAATATAGTATAACTGCTCGAATGGCAGTTTTATGATTTTGGATAAACCAAGGGCAAATTGGTACTTTCATATGGCGAATTTTGGGGTAAAATTGGAAAAGTGTTTATATGTATACAATTCCAACCTTCTCCTGCATTTGCACCGTGACTCACGCCTGTCTTCTCGTCTTTCTTGCCTGTCGGTGAAGAACTTCCAACGGTAAGTCCACCAAATCCAGCAACTTTGTCCGTCTGTTGACCATCACTGGAGTTGTCCGCTGACTCAGCTTGGCCGACGGTGGTGGCGACACTGGTAGGTTTCGAAATCTTATGTAGTTCGTACCACCAATCGGGGTATACTACTCTTTTGAAGCAACAATCAGTGGAGTGGCCGTTTTTGTGGCAGTCCGAGCACCATAGCTTGGCCTTGTCGCCGGCGCTCATCCGGGATGATGATGGTGTAGTCCCAGTTTTGGGCTTTTCTGACCGGGTCTGGGTTGAGAGGCCGCTTCCAATTCCGGTAGAGTTACCGGAAGTATTTGTGACGCCGGAGTTCAAGATTTGACTCCGGGCGTTTTCTCTCCAGAGGGCTCCATACGCCACTTCCACAGTCGGTAAGGGATCCATCTTTAATAAATCTTTCTTGACATTGTCGTACTGTATTTTTACGGCGGACAATAATTGGTATAAACGTATCTCTTGTTATCGTTTTTGGTACACAACAATGTCTCGAGCGCACGTCATTGGATTTGGGTCTCTTCGATCCACATCTCGCCAAAGTTTCTGCATCACGCTGTAAACGTCCTCGAGGGTACTGTCTCCTTGCTTTAATCGATTTGCTTGTACTGTTAAATCATATATTTTGGAAGGCATCGGAACCACTGTAATATGTGGTTTCGAGACTTCGCCAAAGATCACTTCCAGATGGATACTCAGCATATAGATTTACCAGATCTTTGTGAATATTGTCGAGGATCCATGAAAATACGCACAAGTCTACTTGTTCCCATTGTGGGTACTCTTTGTCGGTCGGTTTAGGAGCTGGTGGGTTGCCCGTCAAGTGACGAAGGCGACCTCGTCCTCCAATGGCCACCTTCATCAAGCGTGACCATAATGGGTAATTGTCTTTCTCTAATTTCACACTCAGGTTGATAGGTTGATTATTCTCGGTTGCTGGAATATGTTGGAGTAAGGCGGCGATTTGAGATGACAAGTCTGCTGGAGCAGCAATCTCCATGGTGGATTTGTCGTCATCGGCCTTCGAATCTGTCATGGTTGACAGATTTTTAGATTGGTAAAGGATGAACTATATTTCGATCAAGAGGATCGCAATATGCTCTGATACCATGTTAACCATATATTGAGAGATATTGTTTTGAATCAATTCTTGTTATTTTTCATTCCTTCGGTTCATGCTTACATATAGAGGATAGAGGGGGATCCCTTCATAAATGCTACTACCACATGTAAGTGTTGGATGACAATATTAAATGGCACATCTCGGTGGTTAGCACATGTTGGTAGCTAACATGGTGGCTGGCACATGTTGGTAGCTAACAACAATCTCCCGTAGAAAACAGAATTTGAATCCAAGAAAATGAGGCGATAGGCAGCAACTTCAGAGACATGTTGGCAGGCTGACTGGATGGCTGATCGGCTCTGTTCGAAGTAGGAACCCCCGAGTTGTCTTTTGTTGCCAAGACAGCTCCTTGGTGGGGTGATCTTTGGAGTGAGGGACAAGATTTTGTCGAGCGAATGGAGCTGAGGAGGTACTGCAAGGTGTTGAGGCGGATGTAGAGGCGTTGTGTGTCGCGGCTGGTTGCCTTCTTCAGGGGTTATCTGGTTGGCATACTCCGCACCTGCGCTGCACGCAGCTCGTTTTCATAGCTTGAAGAACTTTGAATCACGGCTGCAGCGTGTGAGGGGAGGAAGTGTGAGGAGATAACTCTGTTTTGAGCCTGAAATGTGGAACATAATTGTAAGACCGATGAATCAGAACCTGTGCTCATGGCCTAATCATTGTAGGTCACGGCTTCGAGTACAACTGTTACTCACCACATGATAGGATGAACGTAACGTAGTCTCCGAGAAGATGCTCTATTCCATCTGTTAGATCATATACCAAGTTTTCTGATACATTCACTGGGAACTCAAAGAAATTCTCTATGGATTCCTTTGCAAATCTGATAAGCTCTGCAGCTGAATGAGCGTATGGCTCCGTCTTCGACTTGGGATTCCATGTCTGCAAAGAGTTACAAGTTTAAAAGTATGCACTCAAGGGAAGATTGATCTGTTAAATCTTACTTCTGTTTCCTTTGATCTTATGACATACTCCTTTCCAATCTTCAGCCTATCATGAATCCAGTCTTTCAGCAGTCTGAATATGATCGAATCGACTTCGTAAGGGACCATCTCTCTCACAACCGCCCTACCTCCATCTTCACATTCACTAGAATCCTCAACCACCATCTGTATCAACCCCTTCTCAAGCTTGCCTGCTCTCTGGAGAATCAAGATTGTTTCGTTCATGAGAGACGATAAGCCTGTGAGACAGTGTTTGAGCAGGGCTCCATAGCAAGAATGGAGGGCCACAGCAGAAACTCCAGCAGCAATCGGGTGCCATTTCTTGAGAATGGGACTGAAAATATCCTTCTCTTTGGAGGCCAACTCTTCTGTTTCTCTTGCCAACTTGATCAACATCTCACTCACTTTCTGCACATCGACTGGATCGGTCTCGTTGATGTCTTCATCTTCTAGTATCTGAGGATTTGTTTTGCACAGACAAGAAGCATCTATTAGCAACCCATGTAAGCAGCATGATTTAAGAATGTAAGGAAAACAACAAACCAACCTTGGCGAATGCATTTCTTGAAGATGATCTGATGTAATAATCCACCTTATTTCCATCTTCATCATCGACCACTTCTCTCTTTCCCTCTGGCGAAGAAACATAGAAAGGAACATCTTCTTCCAGTATCTTTCGAGCCAAGAACACCAAAGGAAGAATATTCTCCATTAGGCCAACATTCCCCTTATCAAACCAAGCATGATAATCCAACAATCTCTTCTCGCACCACTTCTTCATCTCAGACAGAACACAAGCCAACATCTTCACATAAACTTGCTCTCTGTCGGCTTTCTTGGCATCATTCGCCACCTCAATCAACATCGTATGGGACGCCACAAGAAGATCCAGCTCCACCTCTCCCGTCGCAACGCATTGCTCGAAGAGCACCCAGGTGAAACACAAGTTATGAATCGACTTATTAACACCCAAAGTAGACCATGTCTTCTTCATCAGCTCAAGCAGTTCATCCACTTCATCAAGAACCATGGTCTCATCTTTGAGGTCGAAAACAGAGTGGAGAAGAGCAAGATAGATTTCCACGTTGAGAGGGTATCCATCCGCCCAATGGCAAACATCAGTATCTCCTCCGTCGGGGCTCCGCCATGCCAAGGAAACAATACAGTTGCACAAGGCTCTCATGATGTCCGAATTCTTGCCCGTGTCTATAGCTTTCGTCTCTGAAGCTTGGATGATTTCTCTGAACTTGGCAGCGTTCTTGTCGGATTTGTCAACTGGGATAGAAGGATGGAGGAGAAGGCCTATCTCGAGGATCTTTAGCTGGCGCTTCTGCCATAGATGGTACTCTTGAGCATCGATGAACTCTGATGGTTTCAAATGGCGGAGGAGCTCTAATGGAAGAATTATCGTCTCGGCACGTCTGCCCATCTGAGAATAATGCAAAAGAATGTCAGAATTTAGAGCCACACGAACCCTTTTTCTTATGAAATGTAAGAAAACAGCTCATGATGTTCGTCTTCTATCTGCATGAGTTACAATCTAAACACTTCATCTTGTTGTAAATGTTTTGTACTAGAATATGTTTCTACTGCTATGCATGCAAAATAGTTGACGCACTTGTCCCACGAGAGTCCTCATGAGGGTCTTCCTCAGCCTGTTGTCACTCTGCTCCGTCACCCGCATCTGCTGCCTCATGATCTCCGCCGAAGTCATCGGCCGCCTCGCCCTACCACCGGCCAGCACCGTGAGCCTCATCCTCGGGCTCCCCGACCCAGGCGACGACGGGTTCGCCCCGCACGAGCTGCTCCGCCTCGACGGCAGCGGCCTCTTCAGCATTTTCAGCCCCAGCGCCCTCTTCATACGGCTCGTCACCGCCATTCCCACACCCGGAGGCTTCACCGGCGACCCGGGACCAGAGCCGAACCCTGCCCCGCCCCCATCCCCTCCCTCATCCAAATTACTGCCGTAATAGTTGATCGCGCCCCGGCCCCCAAACCCCGGCGACGAGCGACAAGCCGTGAAGAAAACTTCATACGCCGCCTCCCGGAAGTCGTCCCTGTCGAGCCCGTCGAGGTCCGGAAATGGGGAGACGAGGTCGTGGGACGCCGTGCGGTGGTGCCCGTGTCCCGTGTCTGATCTCGGAGAAGGGGTGCTCGGGCTGCTGTTATGGCGGAGATATTGGGCCATGAAAGGTTCGGTTCGGTTCGTTCAGACAATCCGGCGAGAATAGGACGGCGGCGTCTGGTATCGGGCCGGAGAGGGACGAGAGAAAGGTGGTGAAATTTTCTTTCTCTTATGTCGTCAGAATTTTTTTTTGACCAGAATGGCGAGAATGTTAGTTGGAGGAGAGAGGGGAGACCAAAGGATTTTGGTGGTGAAATGCGAAGAACGCGAGAAAGGGAAGGGCTGTAAAATGATGTCCAAACAATTGCAGTTCCAGTTGTATTATTGGAAACAGAAATAGTAAAAAAATTTAACACACCCAACATGCAAAGTGAACAAGGTGGGGTTGGAGTTGAGAGCTGCTACAGCACACGAATTTATCGCGCACGAACTGCACACGAATGGACAAAATGACCATTTTGCCCCTATGTTAAATAGGGGCACTGTATTTAACACGAGAGCAAAACGATCATTTTGCCCATTCGTGCGCAGTTTGTACGCAGTAAATTCGTGCGCTATAGCATTTTCCATTGGAGTTAGATGGAAGCAGCTTTTTCTTATAATTATACAAAAACAAAATCCATTACGACCCAATATTACATCGTTAAATGATTGAGTTTCAGTAACTTTATTAAATATAAGAACTGAAATTTCAATGATGTCTCTTCCAACTCAATTTACAATAAACACCTAGCTCTAAAGCCACAACGAATTATTTGCACTTAATAAAAATTGAACCTGAAACTCTCAACTAATTCAACTTTAAGTCCACCTCATCCGTCACTAAGCCAACCTGTTAGGTTCGGAAGCATAGTAACCTAATAATTATTGTTAATTATTAAGCACTTTACCTATCAAAAAAAAAAAAGTTAAGCACTTTAACTGCTTACAGTTAAGCAGAAGTTAACCCGGAGGCACGACCAAACTACTTAGCCTGTGAGTATGAGGAAACGCTATTAGCCTATCTGGACAAACAGTTTAATGAACCAAACATCCTATCTGTATAAGTATTAACAGTTTCCATCACCCAACTTCTAGAAATGACTATGCCTGCCAGCTTCTAAGTTCTAATAGCAAAGATGATGCCTTTTCAATTGCATCAGCATCATCGACAAAGGAGATGAAAGATAGAGACAAAGGATAAGAGAATAACGCACAACTTACGACTGCTACTCTCTCAATTGCAAAAAAGCTTCTGAAGTTATCAACCTAATAAGAAAGAGCTTTACAAAAATGGCTCATCAAGAAACCAGTTTGCTAGGTAGATTAGGATAAAATTGGAGAGGGTAGAGTTTCCTCCCAACACTCTAGTCATAAACGAGATACATAGCATGACGAGTACTAGGCTCACCACCCTCCAAGACTGAGATAACCCCGGGGTCAACAGCTGCAGGGCGTGCATCCATATGAGGAGGTTCGAGGTAAAAGCATCATGCCAAGCCACTGTCACTTCAACAGTTCCATTCCATGCCAAACACGTATAGCACTAAGACCGTGTTTAGCTTGAGTGGATACTTGAACAACCTTAGCATACCAGCATCTCCACTCCTGTACAACACAAGGCCAAATACAGGGCGAGGATTATGCCATTATCAAATTTTATCTACCACTATGTTTACCGCTATCCATTACGAGACTGATCTACCAGAAGAGGTAATGTTTAGCTTAGCTATGAACAGATTACTAAACGGAACAACAGCTAACTACTGCTAAAGTCTTCACTAGTAGCCCATACCCATCCTCGTCCAGAAAGTCTGTAGACTTGCCACCACTTGTTCAAGAACTTCATTTAATTTATTCGAAAGCAGCATTTGATAGTTTAGAAGTCAGGGATCTACATTACAACAGTATTTGATATCATAGAGCTTCGAGATCACACAAAACATGAGAAAGAAGGCAGAAGATAAAATGGAAAATTAACATCATTATGAAATAACTAAAAGGAGCTTAAGTCACAGAGAGAACAGTGATAGAATACTAAAACTGAAACATTATGATACTCAAAGACAGCCAAACATATAAGCTATAAGCAAACCAAATTTAACACTACAGTTGAAAGGAAGCCAAATGAGTAATGCTATCCATTAAGTACGACTTATTGTGGGCTAGCAAAAAAGCATAGCAAACAAATGACTCATCAAACCAAGTCCGATAGTCTAGGTGACATGGTGCAAGAGCCACCTACTCTGCACCAGAAACGAGGGCACGCAGAAGAGTAAGCTCCGTCCTGCAATGCAAACCAAATCAAACAATTAATCACTGCTGCTGAGCAGGTCGAATGGAAGTACTGCCATAGCCTCCTCCATAGTTAGCAGAAGCTTGTGATGGATCAGATCTCCAGCCTGGGTTTCCATATCCTGCATTAGCACCTCCATCACCATAGCCACCGCCCATGTAACCACCAGCAGCAGCTTGAAGATCTCCAGGAATGCCTCCATTTGTAGCGCTTCCTGAACGGCCACCAACAGCACCATAAGCAACTTGGTTTCCATAAGTTCCATCACTTCCACCATACCCACCATAGCCATAACCTTGATTTCCGTACCCAGATGCACCACTGGGAGATTGACCAGTAGCAGCACCACCACTACCAGGGACACTACCACCAGTGGGGCCACCCCACTGGGGGCTTCCATAACCATACCCAGTTGCAGCCTGTGAACCCCATGAACTCCTTTGAGCATTTGGAGGACCACCATATCCAGTATTGGGTGCATTGGGATTGCCATAACCTCCACCGGCGGGCCCACCATAACCTGGATTAGCACCACCATAGTTCCCATATCCATAACCCATGCCATTATTTGTAGGGCCATACCCATAACCAGGCATATTATAACCAGATGAACCATAAGAAGGATACACACCTGCAGTATTTTGTGACTGCATGTACCTATTTGATTCCGTTCTAGTATCATATGAGCTTGAGTTGCCAACAGAAGACCCATAACCTTGGTATCCTCCGGTACTTCCCCCAGACCCACCACTCATAGAGCGCCCACTCCCACCAGGATTGGCATCCTTAGGAAGTGCACGCTTAACCTCCACTTGCTTACCATTCAAATCGTGGAATGTCTTCTGTAAGACCCTATCTACTGCATCCTCCGAATCAAATGAAATGAACCCAAATCCACGGGGCCGATTGGTCTGCTGATCATACATTATTACCACATCAGTTACCACACCAAAATTTTCAAAATACTGACGAAAGCCATCTTCATTCAGAGTAGGAGGGAGACCCCCAACAAATATCTTCTTAGTCCTGATGCTTCCTCCACCTCCAAAGCTTCGTGGCCCCCCAGTGATTCCAGTTCTTGAACCGCCCTGTTGTTCTTCTCTAGATAAAGCTCTCTTAGCCTCAACCTGAAGGAAGGAAACACAATTGAGGCACAAGGGAAACACAATTGAGGCACAAGGGAAACACAGATCCTAAGAGCACGTCATACCATAACTCAATGTTTGGGGAATGGTAAGAACTTCTAATTTAACAAGAATAATTAAGGAATATGCTAAAGCAAGAACACAAGTTCACCAATTCTCGATCAAAGTATTGCCAGATTCATAGCTAAGCTTGAGGTCGAGAAGAATAATTTGGGATGAGGCGCAAATATACATCAACATAAACTAGAATCCGGCAGAAACAACAAAACAGAATGGAAATATATCCATCCAAATAAACTGCGAGCTCAAATCTCAATTGCAGAAAGCTAGGAAGTTTACCCCAAACAAGCGCAAGTAAAGCAAAATAAATAAATAAAATTGAGGGCATCCAGAAACAGAAAAGAACAAGCCCCAAACCAAACTGCTTTCCAAACTTACCGTGCGGCCATCAATAATATGCCTATCCTGAAGAACGGCATCGAGAACGTTTGGATCTGCAAAGACGACAAATCCGAACCCTCTGGGCTTCCCAGAAACTTTGTCTCTCATCACCACAGTCTGCACCACTTCTCCATACCCTTGAAAATACTCCCTCAGCTTATCCTCATTCGTCTCCCATGAAATCCCACCAATAAACAACTTTCCTTGATCGGAATCCATTAATAAATAATAACTCTGCGCGAATTGGTTCCCTGCGTGATTCGCGTCACGAATTTGAGACAGGTTTTCCAAAGGGAAGGGTTTGGGTTTTCAGTGTGTGGAGACAGCCAACTTGCTCAGGAGAAAGCAGAACGGGAGCGACTGAGAGCTTTGTTTTATTGCTGATAGAAACGGACGGATGCGATCGGATTGGGAAACGGGTGATTGAGAATAGACGGCTGAGCGTGAAGGATTTAGAAATTGTATTTCGGTGGAAATTGAAAATTTAATACAATTCCCGATTATTTGGCTAATTCTTTTATTCCCATCCTTTTTTCATTTTTTTTTTTTAATTTACATATTAAAGTTTCTAATATGGCATTAGATTAGATCATTAGAGACTTAATTACTGAAAATCAATAGAAATTACTAGCCAGTCAACACTACTTAAATTTGGGTCAACTTATTAAAGTAACAAAATGAATTTTCCAAAAAAAATTGAGGTGTCATTATACCAATTTCCTTTTATATATATCAGGGTCAGATCTAAGTTGAATTAAGGGAGCGGGCACCACTCAAATTTTTTTTAGTGTAATTATTTTATTTAAAAAACTAATATAAATCGAATGTGTCCCTTGCCCGCCTTACGTATGCGTCTTGCTCCCGGCTCCCAATATGTATATCTCTAATCCAAAATCTTGGGTCCGCCCAGCCCATATACTGTGAAATTTAGCAGACCCGGCCCAATAGTAAACGGGCACGGGTTCGGACCCAGCCCAATAGTAAACAGGCTAGGTCCCTGGGTGCGAGTGCGCATACGGGCCAACTTACAATTGAATGTGGGCTACTCTCATAAAAACCTTAGTACCAAGGTAATTGATTGTAAACCCACAATCTCTTATAAGTTAGACAATATTATCTTCCACAACCCGTGTGGGATATATTCTAACAGTATGAAGGGGGTCGACGTTCGCCGAAAAAGAGTCGCTTGTCGCGGAAGTCAAGCTTCATCGGATGCAATGTCACAGGTCGATTTTGGTTCTTGAAGCCTTAGAAAATAGGAAAAGAGTTCTTATAAATACGGTGACATGTCGTAAATAATTAGAAATACTGTGGCATCAACATGATGCAGACGGGACATGAGGCAGGATTGCGAAATCCACCAAATTTTTTAGGGTCATATTTTACGGAGTTATCAGACTACTATCCTGAGCTGAGGCAAAATCCTTCGGGCCGAGGGATTGCCATGGTACGTGCACCAAACTCTAGATAAAGACGGATATCTCATATCTGTCACATTTTACCCGCTTACTAGCCGGCTACCAAATACTGTATTACATGCCAAGAAAACAAAAAAAAAATACCCCCCTCCAAAACTTTATCCTCCCAAAAATAATTTTCACCAAACTTTTTTTTTTTGATAAGTAATTGCCAGGGCCCCACGTAATGTGCTGACGGTACCACTTACAGTGGGCTTTTAACCGCTTCGCGGATGGTGAGAACCAGCCTTACCACGACCTACCCAGGTATCCTTCGGGTCCTTTGGGCCCTCCGACTATTCCCACGATAACAGCGAAATTCCCCCACTGGAGACTCGAACCCTCAACCTCTTGACTTGAGGGCCGCATGTTTTCACGTTAGGTTAGCATGCATCGTTAAAGTTTCCATCAAACCATCCCACGCCTCACCCGGGTGGAAGTGGAACTTATATTATTGTCTCGTTCCAACGTCAATTTGTGATGATTGATTATTAATCATGTCACCAACTTTAACTTCCACTCGACAGTTGGCAGTTGTGAATTCGCAAACTGATTTGTGTTGGGGACAAGTTTCCTTCCATTAAAATCAGGACCACAAGTCTCGAGAACGTGGTGGTCCGAATCCAAGAACAACGGTCACCATCAGCAGGCCTCTCTAAAGTCAAACTGAGTTGATTTTTAATAGTAATTAGATAATTTACTTTATCAAAAAAAATATTTTATTCAAGCAAATAAAATTACAGTCTTTTGATACTTTAGTGGTTAATTTATGATTATGTTTCTCTTATTTTAACACAAATGGATCTATAATTTTTTTTACTAGGTACGAAAGTATAATTTTATAGTATTAAGATTAAAAATAATTTAAACAATAAGAGTAAAAATTAAAATTAAAATTAAAAACTTCAAACTTGAGGTGGTGCCACCTGCCCTTACAAAATCAATCCCTGTATTTTAGGTATCTTTAGTGTCTCTAAGATATAGTTAAACAACTTAATGGAAACAAAACTTGAACGAGTATTTTTGCAATCATTTCTTTTAATCTATATCTGCAGCAATTTTTGTAACATATGTCGCGCGGAATGTAATTGATCCTTCAAAACTTACCTCTTCATTAGATTTAGGATTAGTATTTATACTACAATAGTTTCCTAACTTCTAGGATGAATTAAGGGGTAGTTACCGTGATTTAAGGGAAAGATTTGATTCTTTCCCTTATTACAAATATATGGTAATCTTCCCCTTAATTCATCCTTATCATATGCTAACACTCCCCCTCAAGTTGAATTGGAGGATCTTCAATTCCTAACTTGCACAATACATCTGAGAATGCTTTTCTTGTCACAGCTTTGGTTAGGATATCGGCTAGTTGATCCTCTGAATGTACGAAGGGAAGAGTGATAGTATTGTCTTCCAATTTTTCTTTGATGAAGTGTCTGTCCACTTCAACATGCTTGGTTCGATCATGCTGCACTGGATTTTCTGATATACTGATTGCAGCTTTGTTATCACATCTGAGTTGGCAGGGCCCAGATGGTGGATAACCAACTTCTGATAGTAATTTCCTTAGCCAGAGTATCTCAGTCAATCCTCGAGCAACTCCTCGAAACTCTGCTTCTGCACTGGATAGAGCCACTACTTTCTGTTTCTTGCTCCTCCATGTTACTAGATTCCCTCCGACTAGCATAAAATATCCAGCTGTAGATCGTCGATCTACCACATTTCCTGCCCAGTCTGCATCTGTGTACCCTACAATGTCCAAACGTCCATGTTTTTTGAAGGTGATCCCTGTTTCAGGTGTCCCCTTAAGGTATCGAAGGATCCTTAAGGCAGCTTCCATGTGTTGTTCTTGAGGTTTATGCATAAACTGGCTGATAGCTCCAACAGCATAAGCAATGTCAGGACGAGTGTGAGATAGGTAGATAAGTTTTCCCACTAGATGTTGATATCTCTGTTGGTCAGCTGGAGTTCCTTTTTCATCAATGTTTAACTTTAGGTTCAGCATAGCAGGTGTTTCTGCAGGTTTACAATCCATGAGTCCTGTTTCAGCTAGAAGGTCCAGAATATACTTCCTTTGTGAGATGAATATTTTATGAGGAGTCCTTTGAACTTCTATCCCCAGAAAATACTGCAACTCCCCTAGATCCTTCATTTCGAACTCATTGAATAAATTCTTTCTCAATTCTGCAATCTCTGCCATGTCACTCCCGGTTATGACCATATCATCCACATAAATTATTAAACACGTGATCTGCTCCCCATTTCTTTTTAAGAATAGCGTGTGGTCGGAGTTACTCTGCTTGTACCCATATTTTTTCATTGCGATCGTAAAACGTCCAAACTAAGCCCTTGGTGATTGCTTCAATCCGTATAGTGCTTTCTTCAGCCTGCATACCTCATTTGGTCCAAAATCATTAGAAAAACCTGGTGGTGCTTCCATATAAACTTTTTCCTTCAATTCTCCGTGCAAGAATGCATTTTTTACGTCGAACTGATGAAGTGGCCAGTCTAAGTTAGCTGCTAAAGAAAATAGCACTCGTATGGTATCAATTTTTGCCACCGGTGAGAAGGTCTCAGAATAATTAACCCCATAGGTCTGGGTGTATCCTTTTGCCACTAAGCGGGCTTTGTATATTTCAATTGTATCATCTGCTTTGTGCTTGATAGTAAAGACCCATCGACATCCTACTGCACGCTTTCCTCTGGGCAATTGACATCGATCCCATGTTTCATTTTTCATCAGTGCATTCATCTCAGTTTTCATTGCCTGATACCAGTCTGTGTGTTCTTGTGCTTCTAGTACCGTTGTTGGGATTTGATCAGACTGGAGCTCTCGATGTCATTTCACAAGATTTGCCACTGGATATTAGCTCATACCGTCTTGGTGGGACTTCCCTAGTGCTGCGGGGAGGCAGGATATATCTGGTACTAGCAGTATCCTCTCCTATATCCCTGTCATAAGCAATTGTAGCAGGTATATTGTCAGTGCTAAAGTCCGGTTCAGGGTTGCATACCTCAGGGATATCAGACAGAGCAGATGATTCTGAGGTCTGTATTATGTCAATTGGTGATTCTGGTGGAGGCAGAGAATGCTACCCAATGGAACCTTTGTCCAGCTCTTGGAGATCAACAGACACGTCCAGGCTTGGTGGGATAACGAGCCAATCTAATGGATCCTGAGTATGAATCTCCCCCTGACCAATGGATTGGTGATGATAATAGTACTCGGTCTCTAAGAAATCGCAATCCATGGTGGTATACATCATGCAAGTGGGAGGATGAAAACACCTATACCCCTTTTTGTTGCCGCCATACCCCACAAAGACACATTTAACAGCACATGGTTCAAGTTTAGTGCGTACAGATTTATGGACATGAACAAACACAGAGCACCCAAATACCTGAGGCTGTAATGATTGGGGTAGAGGAGAGGTAGTGGCGAGAATGTCAAGGGGGGTTTTGAATTTGAGGACCTTGGTGGGAAGACGATTGATCAAAAAAACAGCAGTGGCAACAGCTTCGGGCCAAAGATATTTAGGGACTTGTGATTCAATCATCAAGGCTCTCGTAATCTCAAGGATGATTCTATTCTTTCTCTCAGCGACCCCATTCTGTTCAGGTGTATGGGCACATGTGGTTTGATGAACTAACCCTTTTTCTTGGAAAAAAGTTTGCATGGTATGATTGACAAATTCCCCCCGTTATCCGATCGAAGAATTTGGATATGTGAATGAAATTGGGTTTGGATCATATGATAAAATGCAATAAATT
>JAOWBN010000020.1:213502-223868 GCA_028565015.1 Pinguicula moranensis | reverse complement strand
AGGCACCCAAGTGCCCAAACATCCGCCTCCGTCCCCTGCTCCCCGCCTGTCACCATCTCCGGCGAAATGTATAACGGTGTCCCCCTCAATTCCCATCTCGAATTTCTCCTTCGAATCTCTGTGGCCCGCTTGAGAATGTTTTGAAGCTTGAAATTGGCGGACTCGGACCTCGCGTGCGGCTTGAGAATTGTTTTGCTTTAGGCTGGAGGAGAATACTAGCATAAAATATTTTTTTGATAATTATATATACATATAATATAAATCCATCGGTAGGACAGAGATCAAAAAATAAAATTACATGTAAATAATTTTATTTAATCTTTTTTTATTTGAGTTAGGGACAAAAATGAAATTTTCTTACTTTTTTTTAAATTGAATGGTCCAATTCCTATTTGATGCTATGTTTAGTAAACGTGTAATTATCTTTTTGACCCAATTCCACCTCCATCACAATCCCATCATTTGGTGTACAATTTCGATAGTAACCCACAGTTCATTCCTAGTAAGCGGGGCCTATATCCATGACTCCTCGACAGTTTATTGCACATCTTTTCCCGAAAAAAATACTCAAAAGACAAAACAATAAATTCGATGCCTAATTCTTTTCTGAAGAAGCGTCTTTTCCGTCGAACATGAAATTTGACTTTACTTTAAAACTCGCATAAGAAAATGGGTCGAGTCTCTTGCCAATTATTAGACCCACAACGACACGTCGGGGTGGGATGACCCAAAATTAACAGTATCATAGGGACTAATCAAGTCACTTTTATTTTCAATAGTGCCCCTTTTAGTTATAGTAAATTTTAATTTGAATTAGGTCTTCATCCATCTCTCAGGGAGTAATGGCTGATTTGACAGAGGAGGGATTAGAGGTGGGTATAATCTACTTCAACCGCGCATGTGGATATTTTATAAACGTGTGTGTAAAAAATGCATATTTTTTTAAATGTACGTGCGTGCCTAATATAATACGCATAAAAAAATATATCGTATCAGGCTAGTCCGCATACAAATGGAGTAGGTACGTTTATACATTTTTATTTTTATTTTTTTTATTTTTTTTGAATTATTTAATAAAAATAATAATATAATTTAAATATATTTAAAAAAAAATCAAGTGCGGGCTATCCCGCACCGCACGACACACATGCTTTGTGGGCTGAATTTTCAAGCCCGACACGCGCACGTTTGTCCATTTCTATAAGAGATCTATCATTCACCACCCAAAAAAAAGAGAAAAAAAAAATTGGCATACCCGGTACAAACTTCCCTCAATCATACTCCGTACCAAATCTTTGTTACTTTATAGTGAAAATTGAAATAAATGAAACATGCGCAAGTACGTGCCAATTAAAAATTAAGTTGTAGATCATGGATGAATCATGTGGGACCATATCTCATGGTCATGTTACACATTTTGCCCTAGATCCCATGGACACTCTCCATGTGCTGGAGATTTTTCTAACAATTCTATTATTCTTTATTCTCTGGGTCAGATTTGATTTTGTTTCACACGCATCAGAATCAGATCCTCCTCAAGGGGTCCCAAAACTATGAGAACTGATGTAGCGCAAAATTGTAGGGGGGCAAGAAACACAAAAAAGATGGAAGCCGTATGAATGGACGGTTGGAATTTTTGTTAAACATTCGAGCCCCACCTTTCGTGTGTTTCTTGGTCCTATAATTCTTACGCTATATCATTTCTCCAAAACTATAATTGAAATGCAACATGACTAAAGAAGAAATAAGAGATACATAAAATCAGAGTCATGTTACAGAAATCAAATATAACCTTTTTCCCAGAAATTATTGTGATATTCTATGATGCCAAACTTTAACAAAATTCTATTCAATTTCTCTGAAGCTTTCACTCGTGAGCCAGAGTTTCTTCTGGATGATGAGTACAGATTCCTCTCCTCCTTCCTGTCCTGTTTCTGGAGATGAATCAGAGGATGCAACTACTTCCCAGTGCAATGCAGATAGAAGTTGCTTTACAAAATCGATAACCGGTTGGAGATCCCGGATGATGACAAAGCCTGTAGGCCTTAGAATGCGGTCTATCTCAAGGAGAAGGTCCTCGCGGCTGCAGCCCCTCTTTTCGATGTGAGAAAACAGGGTCCAGGCATGGAGCATGTCGTAAGTTCTGGGATATGTCGAGAATGATTCGCACCTGCAGATGAACGAAGATTCTAACCATCAGATTCATAATTCGGGATGCTGAGTAGCCAGCATGTAGGATGATGAAATGAAATTTCTACAAAAGTGACTGGTAAGAAAAAGAGGAAAGAAGTCTATGAACTTGCTCACTGTCCTGTGTTAAGAGTTTTAGATTTAGTAGCCGACCCTCTGCGTTCAATTTTCCGACAGAGTCGCCTTTGAGTAAAGAATTTACCAGTTATGAGTAGTGCCAATCAAGCCCCGATCGTAGACTATCTTAAGTGTATTAGGCCCATCTTCAGGTACCACATTCATCACCCATACATCCTTGTCTTTCAGAGCTGCTGCGAAGGACCCAAAATGCGCCTTCATATCCATCACGTTCCTCACAGTATCAGAACTGATTTTGGTACCCAAAAGATTCCAATAACTATCAACCCTCTGCCTCCATAGTTCCTGAGTGAAACAAGTTAACACATGCTTCTTAGTTTGCCTGGATAGAATATGCAGAATATGAAGCATAGTGGAAAAGAAATGAGAAAGGAAGCTATGTGCTATGGTTCCAGTACCGTGTCCCTGTCAAAACTTTCACCCGAATAGCCCAGATCCGCTAGACGTGGAGGAGGGGAAATTAGTCGCTCAGGCCAGGGAGCCAGACCGCTACCTCCTGTTTTGTGATCATCTGATGATACCAAAGAAAACATTAGATAGACAAAAGAACTAATACAGCATTCTTGATTGCAAAACTGTAATATGTTCACTCTACCTCAAACTCAATTATGTAAAATATCTGGCCTATTATCAACTAGCAAAGGGAGTCGGTGAATGGTGAGGATAAGCATGTCTTGAACTTATTTTCTCAAAAGACAAAGCTCGAAAATCGTTTAAAGTGATATGAGAAGAAGATTCTCTAAATCCTTGACTACAGTTTATGAAATCTGAAGAAGTGACGACACATAAATTATAAGAAGTAACAAGGAGCTCAACTCACGCTCAGAATAAGGTGTAATGCACGCCTCCATTGCCACGCCCCACACTGCATCAGGATCACTATCAGATTGACAGAGAGGAGGCTGTGTGCCAGGCTCTCTCTCCAAATAGCAGTCATTTGTCAAAGGCTTTTGCCAAATGACAGTTTGGTTCCTTTTAGCAGCAATTGTCCAGCACATGCGTTCCACAAGCGCACTCATCTTCTTCCATATTCGTAAATCCTCTTCATCCTGAGCATAAGCCTCAGGAGACGAGTAGGCAAAATATCCCCCAGGCCTAAGCACCCTATCTAGTTCAAGGAGAAGGATCCCATCCCTCTGCAGCCAATCAATTCTACAACGAGAACAGTGAGCAAGTTCAAAAGATCTGCTTGGGTAAGGAAGTCTCTTTGTCCCAAGAACGCCGAGATATGCGGGAATTCCTCTCTCCAATGCAAACTGGATCTGATTTTGGTGCACATCATTTGGTGCCAATGACATTGCAATGATATTGGATGCAAGAAGGTAACCACCAAAACTTGCAACACCACAGCCCACATCAAAAACTGTGCGCAACCTTCCCTCATTGTTCAAGATATTATTTGAAAAATTGAGCATCTGCAAATGAAAGAATGATGAAAACCAGAAGAGAGCTTTTCGTGAAAATGAACCTTCAAGCTATTAAATCCCTAGTTAACTGCCAGATTGATTAGTACTTGCAACCTAACTTGCCCCAGTTAACAATTGAAGTGATAATTTTTTCTCGTCAAAGCTCAGATATCAAATCTTTTGAAACAACTACGGATCCTTTGCACAGACAATAAACTAAAGAACCCCTCTAAGCCATGCAGGTTAATGAATGCTAACGATTATATCTCAAGAGAAAAATACTCACATTCGCAATATGAGCAATATATTTATCTGCTCCATAATGAAAGTGGGTGCCTCCTCCAGGAAAATTAATCTTATCTCCTTTTACAACCATCCAGTTTTGGTCAGATTTCTCATGTGCAAGGTGTGTGTGAGGAATGTTTGCTTTCCAAACTTCATCTCTACTGTTTGGCCACTTGATTGGGATCTGCAGTTCAAGGAACGAGGAGAAAAAATATGGAACAAGAATGAACAAGCTTTGATCAAGAAGAAATAATTTAAATATCAAAACCAAACATACTCAACTGAAGCAGTTTCTCACCTTGTATCCCGCTGGCGGAGGAATTAAACAATTGAATCGCCTTTCAGGCAACGGGCAATGTCTTTCATAGTGCTCCATCAAAGATAGATCCAACTTTAATCTCATCTGGTAAATAAGATTTCTGTCCAGACAGGGGATCAACTCCGAATGACGATCATCACAGACCTTATAGAATAGATTAACTTTAAGTCCTCAGTCACAGTCAGGAAGTAAACAGAATATACATGAATGGGCCTTTGCATTCAAGTGCACAGTGTAAAAGTTTATCCAAAAGTGTGAAAACTCACCGGAAAACTCTTTGGGGTGATATTATTTCCCCCCTCATCTGGATCTGACTTGCTTGAAGATTCTTCTCTCTTACCAGCATCAGAATCTTCATCTCCACTCAAATAAGATGAGCCAAGTCTTTTCAAGGATCGGCTGCCATACTCGAGAGCAGACTCTCCAGAGTTCCTAGAGCCGAAATAGAAATACAAAAGAACAAGAAATACGGCCAGAAGGCCAACGGAAGTCAACAATCGTTTCTTTTCTGCTCCATCTGACCTTGCTCTCGTCATTTATCTTTCTTCAGTAAACCTAAGAAATTTCTTCCAGCTCAGAGTTTATACCTTATAAAAAAAGAATGGTCTCATGTTGACCTACTGCCGTCCTGTTTGAGAGAGAAGACAGAGGTAGAATCGATTAGAAGCTATTTGTAACATAGTTACACACTGAATTAGCATAGTTTGAATTGTAATGAGATTTATTCTCTAGTAGGTACTAAGAAAATCTTCAAAACAGTGAAAGTTCACATTTCAAGTAAAAACAATCTGCAAAGTTTAGAAGTCAAGACTACACACTACATCGAAAGCAAATAGTGGAAGTGCATCTTTCAAGTCAAAAATTTCATTATGTGATTTCCAGTAAGATGAAAGTAGAACAAGCTAATTCATAAAACAAGCAGTTGAGGGCTAATAAATCTGATTCCTTCACCCATACTGGTCATCATATTCATTAAAGAGATGCATCTGTAATTACAGTATGACTCAAGATAATGATTGATTTCATGGAGAACAATAGAATATGAAGTCCCATCACTGGGTTCTAATAACAATATAGTCCTGCATAGCCCCCAAACAATAAAGAGCAAATTCTTTGCTGGTGCAATATAGAGCGAAGGATCAACATTCTTAAAAGATAGCTGGCCAATAAAGTGACAGGTAAAATCAGTGTTTCTCTAGCAGTTAGATTAGCAACAAACATTTCCCTTCCCTAACCCAGTAGAAAATGAGAAAGAAACAGGGCAAATAACAGAAGGATATTATTCAAAATGTCAACTCCAGTCTCTTTAACTTGGAGCCACTTCAAATCCACGTCCACACAGTCCGTCCAATGAGCAAAAAAAATGATTCAGTGATTAAGTAGCAGGACAGGGAATTTGTTGTTCAAACGGGGTCACACCGCATCATAATAGAATTCAAACCCATTTCCCTTCTTTCTTTGGAACAAAAATAATGTCAACAGATCCAGCTTGAATACCATTTTTAATGCAATCCAACACACATCAAATAGAAGGCATATTCAAGCAATCCCAAAATCCTGCAAGCAGATATAAAAAGAAAAAAATCTCTTTTTTTCCTTACATCGACTCAAAACGACATCTCGACGGCAGATCAACAAAATCAAACAACATCACAAACTGCTTATTCAAATCACACTGAATTGAAACAATACCAATCAAACAACTAGATAAAAGCATTGCAGGAGAAGACGAAAAAAATCAGACTTTCATTCCTCCAGCAAAAAGCAACACAATTATCAGTAGGAGAACAGATAAATCATCACATGACAACTGCAAATCACAATCACATCACGTCCAAAAGTGCTTACAGAGAACGAGTATCGTTCTGGGCCAGATCTGAGCGAGAATGCCTGACGAAACTTCACCTCAGTTAAGGTAAATGCAGTGTGGGAACAAAACAGGTAGATCAGAACCAAGATTTGTACGGCCTATTGATAGGAATAGGAGGGGTTGGAGGTTGTCCTATATACCAAAACTGGCCAATACAACGTCAATCCTACGGAAACAGAGAATAAATGCAATGAGGGTAAGGGAAAGGGTAGATCTCAGTCTCGGGCTTCTGCGATTTTACTGCGTGAGATGAGAGGAGAGTGTGTGGATTGTTTTCAAGAAGTTTTTACTATTTGGGGGTAAGAAATTAGAAAAAGGACGAAATTCAAAGATTAGATTCCCACTGCGTGTCACGTTCGATAGCGGCTCTGCCGCTCTGGTGCTTTGACCCTACAGAGATCCGTAATTTTTTTTTTTTGTTTTTATAAGTAATAAGGATAAGAGAGACTCAGACCACAGTATCGGGGTATTCTTTGGGCCCAGAGATCCACCGACAAATCCCTTAGAAGTGACATTGAATACTCCCCCACTGGAGCTCAAACTTTCGACCTCTAGGCAAGCCCTGATAATCGAAGGTCGCACGCTCAACCGTTAGGCTAACATGCACCGTCACAGAGATCCGTAATTCATCTCGCTGTCTGTCAAAATATGGATCTATATTCGATTATTGAATAATTGATTGAGATTGGTTATTCTATATTTTGGTTCGATATTGATATGAAAATTTTATACTGATCCTTAATCGATGTTACCGTTTATTCGATATTTGATATTCGATGTTTATTCAATAATATCGATTGGTATTCGATAAATATGCCAAATTTAAAAAATAAAAATAATAATAATATAATAATAATAATTTGTATTCGATTCCGAATACTGAATCGAATACCAAAATGCCAAATTTTTTTCAATACTTCAGTTCAATTTTTTCGAATACGAAAAATTTCAGTTCGGTTCGGTATTATCGATTACTTATCGGTAATACTGAATAAGCACCCTATCGCCGAGAAAGTCAAACATTAAAAAACATATAAACAAATTGATCAAATGAAAATTAATTAATAATTGATTAATTAGTGTGATCAAGTACAAACAGGGTCTGGAGCTGGGGGACATGAAAGAAAGATCTATGGTCGCTTAAAACGTTTCGTACAATTAAAATTATTTTTAGTCTCTCAAAAGTTTGTTTTTCAACTAAAAACAAAAATAGTCAACCACAAATTTTTATTCTTAGCTGCGCCACGAGTGTGAAAAATCATATGACTTGAGAGACTTCTTAGCTCATGATTAAATTAACTATGCTAAATGGTTTCGTTGTTTTGTGGACCCACAAATACATTTTAATTATTTGAAGAAAAAAAAGTCGTAATTTTTGTTTAGACAATTTGTGGTGTCGGCAAAAAATAAATAAAAAATCATTCACAGTTGGCATGATGTTGACCAATATTAGGGTCAAATGGAGAGGCCCAAAACATATTTATTGTTATCGGGATGGCCCAAGATAATCCAGGAATTGGCCCAATTCATATTCGAGTGTGGCCTAAGAGGACTAATCAATTTTTTGCCCAATTCCACAAGAATTGGAAGGCAGGCAGAAGAGCAGAAATGCTATAGCGTACGAAATTTGTGCCACACGAACGCAAGAAAATGAGCAAAATGATCATTTTGTCCATGTGTTAAATAGGGATGTTGTGTTTAATACAAGGGCAAAACGATCATTTTGCCCCCTTTCTTGCATTTCGTGCGCTGGGATTTCGTGCGCTATATCATTTTTCGGCATAAGAGACCAGAGAGTAGAGACAGCCTGATAAATTCTTAATAGTCCTATGTGGACAGGAAAAGTAATTTCGTATAAATAAAGACCCCTTCCTACTTTTTTTTAAAGATAATATAGGGTTGGATAATGGATAATGAAACTGGCATAAATCTATTACTGTTACAACGATAATGGCGGAAATGATAACAATAACATTTAGGGTTTTTCGCTAAAATAATAATAACAATAATAGTTAGGGTTATTTTTAAGTAGTAGATTTTCGTCACAACCAATATATTATATGAATATGAAATAGCGAATTTTTGTTAGCGCTATTTCGTTACCGTTATCGTTAAGATAACATAATAACGATAGCTAAATAGCTGATTATGGTAGCGATAGCGAACATCCCTAAGATAATCTAATCTTTATTGAAGAATAGATAAGTGCCCTTTACAGTTTATATATTTGCCTTTAATTACACGTGTAAGACTCAGTTTATGATAATTTTACTTTATTTAATCACAATAAGACAGTTTAACTAATAATGATGCCTCGTGAACACTTACCTTATATCCTATAATATAATTAAAAAATAAGTTACTTCATAAATATTATTAAAAAATAAATCACATTATCAATTTTAAGTAGTCTCATTTGTATGATTTGTTAAATAAAACCTAACTATGTGGACTCCTAATCTAGTCTGATTTTCAGCGTCTTATAATTATTACTTTTTAATTAAATTTAAAAAATAAAATAACATCGTTTCATAAAAACTGACGTTCTAAATAAAAGGAATAAAGCGGATTTCATTTTATTTTAAGTTGATCGATAAAAATCAAAAATTGAATTAAATAATTTCGGTTAATTTTTTTTGAAAACCGAATCAAAAATACCAAAATATAAATAAATTGATAATTCAATTTCCGTGATTTTATTGTCACCCAAATATTTACTATGTGTTTCTTTCTTTAATAGGTAATTACATTTACCTCTACGGATTGCCCTAGTGGTCAAGAATGTCCACATAATCTCTTTACATGGGATAGGTTGTAGGTTCGACTCCCACCAGATGCACAAAGTAGGGGTCAGACTCCGATTTTATGACAAACCTTGTTTGGTCAGCCGTTTGTCCGATCTGCCCGGAGAGTGGTACGGGTAGGTCTATGTGGACTAGTGACTTCCACCAAATGCACAAAGTAGGCGATAGACTCCGATTTTATGAAAATACTTGTCTAGTCAACCGTTTTATGAAAATACTTGTCTAGTCAACCGTTTGCACGATCTGCCCGGAAAGTCGTATGGATAGGTTCATATAGATTAGTCGATAATAGTCGGTCATAAAACAAAAAAGGTAATTACATTTTTTATGAAAACAATAACAAATAATAGTGGGGTCCTTGACTTTGAGTGCCCATCTTCTACAATTCTCTCCCGGAGATTTCGCCGGGAGTTCACAGAATTCCGACAGAATGGATTCAAATAATAAAGCTATCGTGTATACCGCCGGAGGATGTTCTCCTAGGTGCGTTGTGCCACTTTTATTATGCGTTTCTCTTCAATCTCATCTGATTTCGTCATCTCCTAACTCAGAACACTGAGTTGATGTGTTTCTTAGCAAATTTTAATGGAGGGGGGTTGC
The DNA here is from genome assembly GCA_028565015.1 of Pinguicula moranensis. Taxonomy (NCBI): domain Eukaryota; kingdom Viridiplantae; phylum Streptophyta; class Magnoliopsida; order Lamiales; family Lentibulariaceae; genus Pinguicula; species Pinguicula moranensis. Next base: position 214,256 of record JAOWBN010000020.1, on the reverse strand, counting down.
AGTGGCCGCGACAAGACAAGCCACGATTGAATGGTTCACGTCAACACAGAAGATCGCAGAACAGAAACAGAGGGCATATATCATCCCACGTGGCAACATCTGGGTGGGCTAGATGGATCCCATTTAAGCATCGTGAAAAGACAAGGAAAATGGGGTGACTATCAGATACGAATAGCCACGTGCTGATGGGACCTACTGCTGGAACTTTAGGACAAATTTGATCTGGGTCAGCCACAAGTTGGAGCCATAACCAATCACATTTATGACCTTAAAAAATATTATTCAATATATAAAACGACTAATCTACATACCAATATAATAAATTATAATACTAGTTTTTTTGTTTTTTGTTTTTATCGAACTATGTTCCAATGTTTTCCTAACTAAAAGGATTTCAGCTTTATTTCTTGTTAGAAATTTGTAGTCTTGTTTTGCAAGATTCTTAAATACATGATTAATAAAGTTTGGATTTAATACAAAATATTGTATAATTTTGAAAAATTAAAGAAACACAATTTTTAATGTTCGTGATTCAGCATCTTCTTATATTCGGCTAATCGACGTTGAGTTAAGAATTGGTGCTCTCGTAACTTTTATTAAATCTCAAGAATTTATACAGATTTACAATATATCATATTTTGAGAGCTATAAAACAACATGCAACTTAAAACAGTAAATCCAATCTAATATGTAACAAGAATAATTAAAGAATAAAATGAACAAAACTTCACATGCAACTTAAAATAAATAAATC
>JAOWBN010000020.1:148061-163606 GCA_028565015.1 Pinguicula moranensis | reverse complement strand
TCTTGGATCCATGAGCTAAAATGAAATGGTTTGCTAAGTGGTTTGCACAAACCATGGAACAAGACAAGAGAGCTATTGTGTATCAGTTTGTTTTGAGTGTTATTCAAGGGATCTTCGATGAGTACAACAAGTTGTATGGCAATTCATCATCCAATTAGAATATAGCGGGGACGAGTGGGATGAGTGGGGAAGCAATTTTTGGCTTTGCTGGGTATGACAATTTCATGGACCCGATAAGAAAAGTTGAAAAGAATTTGGAGCTTGATATATATCTGGTTAATCTACCAATATCAACAAAGCTTGACTATCTGGGAAGGTGGAAGGGCAATGATTCTGTGTATCCAGTTCTAGCAAAAATCGCAAGAGATGTGGTTGCCATACCTATTCCACTGTGCCCTCTGAAGTTGTCTTCAGCATCAGGGGACTAGTATTGGATTTTAACAGGAGTTTGTGGGCTCTCACCACCATTGAGACACTCATCTTATCCCAGAATTGGTTGAGGACCTCTACTGTCAGCATAGAGACGATGGACAGTACTAGGGATCTTGAATCGTACGAGATCGATATAGGTAACAATAGAAAATTGTATTATTCATTGTTATTGTTTTAATATGTCTCTAAATTTGTTTTATTGTGATATGCAGAGTTCAATCAAGATTATTGAGAATTCATGAACCATTTTGTACTTTGATTTAATGATTTGATTCAATTCAATTCTCGTTTTGTGGTTTCAATTTTTAGGATTATTCATTATCTGGTTGATGGAATTTGAAAACTTCTATTTGTGACTGAATAGGATTTCTTGTATACGTTTCGCAACTACGAAAAAAGTGTTCGAGGAAGCTGATCATTTGGAATTGGAAGTTGGGATCCATTTTATTTTGAAAACTTACAAGTTTCTTTTCGTGAATGGAATGGAGATTATTAGCAAAAAAGTTTCTCAATGAGTGATTAGCACAAAAGTGATGGAACAGAGATTGCTTATGTCACACAGGGATTGAAAGTTTCTTTCAGTTTCATATAGGGATTATTAGCAGAAAAGTGATGGAACAGAGATTGCTTTAGTCATTCTCGTCTCTCGATATCACACTTTTTTTTGCTTTTGTAGAAACTCCTCTTTGAATTTTGACTCACTTCCCTAAACTTTCTCGATGAGTCTCAATATAATTTGTGCACACTCACCATTTAACCAAGATTTAGGAAACCGTTGTAGGACAACAAGACTGACTTAGAAACTTGACACTTTCATACGTAGCCTATGTATTTGAGATTTTGTCAAGTTCTTTAAGAAGATGGCTAAAGAGCATTATTCTCATGCAAATGCATCAGTTTTCTCCAAGTTTTTTCTTTCCACTTTGCCCTGGCATTGAACAATGGTAAAACAATTAATCTATACAGAGATACGCAACACAATATACAGATCATATACTCATGAAGAGAAACAGAGAACCTGGTCAATCTTTACGATCAACACTGTTAATTTGGTTCTGGGGAAACATTAGGTGTGGAAATCTGGCAAGTGAAATAAGTCACAATTGATTAATCATACACCAATGGCACCGTCGTTGGCACCAGCTTCACCACAACTCCCTAAGGGAAGACAGTAGGGAGATGGCTGAACGAGCGAAGGGAAAAGAAGAAAGAAGAAACCAGAACGTTGAGTGCACAACTACAACGTGGCCATTCCGTCGCAGGAGTGGCCACTGTCATCGTCGCCATTGCCATCGCGGTCGTCGTTGCATCCGTAAAGGGCAAAGACAAATAGATGGCTGCATAGACCGGCAGAGAACATGGGAGCCGACCTGGATCACCCAATGTCCGCAATTTCCTCCTTGCCAATGTCTGCTCCCTTATGTCGAGTGTCAATGGTTCCGCCACCGACACAAACATCACCGACAACCGACACCAGTCGGTTATGGCAGTGGCGGAAGAAAAATGTACCACCGCCACTTTGTCAGAATCGGTCATTCTTCCACCGATACTATCGATTCTTACCCCTACGTGTGTGGGCAGCGCATGGAGGTGGGATCGTCGTTCGTGGGTCGAGGATGCCCAAACCGACACGGGCAGTCAGTCCTGGAGATAGCTGGATGGTGATTCCTATTTCTCAGGCAAAATGGCGGAGCATGGCCTGGAAAATCTGGCAGATCTGGAGGTGGGAGGAATGGAAGTCAATAGGAACAGCCATTTCTGACCTCGGGTAGTCTTCTGCCAGGTGGCGCAGCGCAGGATGGCGGGCTGGTCTCGTACCCGCAAGACACCTATGGCGTGCGAACAGGAACCAGCGATGGTCGCAGGTGCAGACACAGGCGGCAAGCAGAGGCAGAGCCAGGCAACAACGGGCGGCAAGAGGCATACGACAGGCGCGGCAAACTCGACAAACGATGACAAGCTTCTCTCTCCTAAAAATAGCGACGGATTTGAGAGAGAAGCGGCTGGAAGAGCAGCCGAGCGAGAGTCAGGCGGTGACGCGATGGACAGGAGGCTGATGGCAGCGCGACAAATGGGAGGCAGGCGACAGTGCGGTGGATGCGGACGTCAGATCTGGAAGTAACGTTAAGTCTGGAGCATGATACGACATAAGACGACGGAGGGGCGTGAATTTTTGAATTTTTTTGGCTTCAGCGCCCCACCCGGGCGACGGAATTCAGAGAGAGGCTCTTTAAATGCCAAAATTGGCTAAATTATTTTCGGCTCTGCCAAAAAAGTGATCATAAAGAACTTGTAAATTGTGCTACATGTGATAAACTTCTCGAAATGGAATGGGGAAAAAGGCATCGGTATTTGTGAACTGATTGCCGTGACCATAGGTAGTAGCTAAGTCCTCTTCATAGTGGTGTTAATTGTTCCGTGGTCTTCATGCACACAACAGACCCCAACCAGTGATAGGAAGTTGTTAAAAATTGCACCTCTATACCACTATGTCACCAAACAAAAAATTACTAATATCCCGAACGTTGCGGCATCGACCATTAATATACAGGGCTTGTCTAATGAGATCAGGGGTTCGAATCTGGCTGATGTCAATATTTGGCTTATCATCTCTGGATTAGTCTGTGAGCCCAATGGGCCTATGGGATACCGAAATGGGTCAATCTCTGATTACCTACCAAAAAAAATCCCGAACGTTCGAATAATTACTTAATACGACAGGAATGCAAAAGTTATTTTTGTAGCGGGATTAAAACTATCTCGCTGTCAAACTGGCCCAAATAGTATTAGAAACTCTACAAGAGGATCTATAATCTGCTGCCAAACATTTTGAAAGCAAAAAACAGGCTCTAGCAACCAAATCAATCAATGAATAACGTGTGACGCACAAATCCCAACGTCGATCGAACTCCTCAATATGGTCATGAGGCTAGACAACTAGGAACTGCCATGATTTATTGTAGGACGTACAAACGCAAAATGGCAGCAACAGGCACACTTGGGTTGGAGATAATACTATGATCTACGTAGATGAGTGGTATCAAGTACTGCACATGCAATCCGGAGCTGGATATGTGTATATGGACTGTTTTGATTTCCGTTGTCGAAGTTGCCCTTGCCTGCTTTTGTGCCCTCCAACAACCGCAGCTTGGAATTCTGGCCAAGTCAGGCTCTTGTTCAGGAAAAGCTGTCCTAACAATGACATGTTAGGCCTTATCGTCTTCTTGTTCTCATATGTTCTATGTCCCACCTGGTTCCCAAATCATCAGACAAATGGGATCTAATATTAAGACACGAGTTCATTCTGAAATAAGACTCAAAAAAAGATATAAAGGCCAAAGGTTCTACACCAAACTCATTGTTAGAAATTGATCGGAACCTAGAAATTACTGAAGGATGGAATGCCACTCTATGTTAAACTTTGCTGTAATAATGTGTTAGCATTGTCATGTTCTATTTCCCATGTAACCATTGTAACTTTACAATTTTTTTGCAGACACTTATGCATCATAGTACATGAAAGGGAATGGATAATTTGACAATGCTGTCTAGAACTAAATAATTCTCTTGATTTAACAGATTTTGTATTTTAGTTCGTCATTTATCAACAATGTAGGTGAACACGATCTTTTTCGAATATGCTAAATAAGTATAGAGATGCTTACCACAGCATTGTGCATATTCCCGGGTGAAGCAGAAATGAAGATGTCACTTTGCATGCTGACATAATAATCAACTGCAGCCAACAAAGATGCTTTTCCTTTAATTTGAGCTCTTTCCTCCGAAGAGGCCAAGCTTTTCTTGTCTCCCATCAGAGGGAACAAACTTCTCAAGGTGGAAATCCGCGCTTCACCACCATATACCTGTAACAAATTAATTGAGTTGAAATTACAAATTTCAAGTTGTAAACTAGCATCTCAGATATCCTTAAGAAGAAAGAAACATTGAGGTTCGACCTTATGGGAAGCGAGATACAAACAAGTAGTGTTATCAAATCCCAAAGCAGCCAGCAACAGTCCAATTTCTTCAGGGGTCAAAGGGCACCGTCCTTGACTCCTCAACTCCTCATCAGTAAATTGAGAATTTAATACTCTTCCTTGCCAAATTACTTGACGATACTTGGCTAGGGCTAATTTTTCAGCTTTGCCACCACCAAAGTCGCAAGCTGAGTGTGCAGCCATATCCTGTGAAGATAAACTTGTTACAGCATTGAATGTGCAAGTTCACAATGCTATATGAGCCCTGGATTATAGTAGAGATCCAGGTTAAACAAATCTAGAAGAATGTGAAAAGTGTAAGATCACAAATGCTATATGAGCTGTTTTACAGAAAGAAACCACATGAAGGAAAATTTCATATTTGAACAAGCATACCTTGTCAAAACGAAGATGGAGGACAACAAACTTTCCTGTCCCTTGGTTTCTTTTTGACTCACTGACTTCTTTCAGGTAAGTAGTTGTATCGACTTCATCTGTATTTGGAGGATGCCTAAGACGATTAACAAGAGCCTCACCCAGAGCTCTGATGTGAGGAACAAAAACTAATGCTTGAAAATTGACTTTGCATCGCAGTCTTTGGATTTCCAAAGGTATATTGTCAAAAGCCAGGCGATGAGAGAATGGTGCAATTGCCGCAATTCCGTAACTGGAGAATGCCAAGACACTATAGTTAAAACAATAATTAAAATGAAATACTACACTAAAAATAACAGTGTTGTGGACTTTTTGTGCACAGCTAAAAATTATCTCCATGAAATTGTGCTTATCATACAGACAAAGGACAGAGAAACTAAGCAAGATTTCTTATTAGGTAATTGTATTTCCTCTGAAGTATGTGCAGTCAAATGAGTTGCTAATAATGGTTATTGGAGGAGAGGGAAAAAAAATAAAACATATCATACACAGAAAAAATCAACAAAGTCTGAAAGTTACAACTTGCAGCCAAATGATTATGACAAAGAAATGACATGCTGGATTTATTCTACATAATGATACATTATTTCTCACCAACCTCTGCAGAACCGGCAAAACATTTTCTTGATACCAATTTGCTGATGCATGAACAGGTGCCATTTTCACTCTGGTAGCTCGAATTGCTGTAGCATAATACTCCCTTGTGCTCCAAAAGTATTCATCGGGTAACTCTTTAACAATAGATATATCATCTTTCAAAACATCGATGAAGTGATCCACATCAAATATATCCATGAATGTGCTGTGGCAGAGAGAAAAAAAGGGGAAAAGCCAAAGGCATAATCTCATTCAGCACCCAAATATATTCTCATTCTGAGGAAAGAAAAAACAATTCTGAAGAGTGAACTGGTCAAGGATAAGGATTGACCTTGAGTCTTGCCAAACAGGATTCACTTCAAGATACGGAATCACGAGTGTTGCATTCAATATTTTAGCAACAGCCACTGCATCACAAATCTTTAGGGGAAAATACACTATGTTAATTAGGACTGATCATCTAGTTTTTTTAGACACGTAGATAAAGATATCACTTATCACGCCAATGTCTGATAACAACTTTAAGTACTTACTCCCATTCTCTGTTGATTTAGTCCTCCATCCAGAAACACCTGAATATACCCCTGATATCTCTCTGGCAATGTTGCTTCACACAAAAAGCAGATGAGAAAGGCGACCAATCAGACTTCTTAAACAAAAAATAGAAGCCAAAATATTGTTTACTAATTCTGCCCTGTATTTCTTACTCATATAATACTAATTCTAAAGGGGGGTCCTCGAGGAGGAAGAGTTAATTGACTGCTCGTTTATTGTCTCAGGCTAAGGGGAATAAATGAAATGAAACGAAATTCAGTAGAAAAGTACGAATCTAAGAACATACAGGATGAACTGTAACCCGCACAAGATTTCCATCGTTGGGGCGCTAATGGCATCCACAGGTCAGCTTGATGTTCATCAGACTAAAACAAAAGAAGGGTAGGATTACGCATCACTGACAAGGAGTGCAAACAAAGCCGTAGCAGTGGAAGATGTGCAATAAAGAGTAAATGTTGCTCACATTTTGGTTTTGTAGAGCACTTTTAAGTAAATGAGAGTGCGCAGGTTTCGGGGCATTCCACTCCTGCATCAATATCAAGCCATGCGAATGATAAATGAGAGGTCTTTCATATAGAAGATAAGATATGGTCGTAACCCGTCAAAAAACGTATAACCATGTCAGACCTAGCTTTACTGGAGATTCATCCCTTATCAGTTAAGAACTTGATTGATAGAAGTACAAATGCATGCAGGTTGTCTGCTACTACTTTCCTAACACTTTCTGGCCTGAGCAACTTACCCCTTTTATACCATGCTTCCCCACTCACACCCAGATAGACGAATACCATCTCAGATTATATTTTCTCTCTAGAGAAAAATCTACTTGATGAACTATGATGCAAATCGCTCATACTCTCATCATGCTGAACCCAGGAATATCACCGTTATATATAGGAGCTACTACATAGAGTCAGGAAAATTCATATCCAATTACACACAGAATACAACTCAAATCATGAAAGGAAGCAAACTAGATCAGTAAACCGCCACCTTCCTAAGTGACTGATTCTGGGAAAAAAAGAAACTGTATCCCCAACAGTACCTTTTAGCAGAGATGGCATCATTTTAAAGACGATCAAAAAAATCTTCCCAAAAGTTCAAATTGCATCAAAATGTGAGAAGTACAACTTAATTGAATAAGATCAGCACCAAAACAAGTTTCAATAAACACTGAACAGAGGGCAAGCTACAATAAATTGTCTCTGAGAAACAAAGAGCCAAACTTCACAAGACACCACACACCACAGAGGTCAAAAGTATCTTTCCCCTTATTCATCTATAGGGAAACCCTGATATTACAGAGGTCGGCAAGATAATGAAAGGGAAATCCAACATATAGGGTAGTGCAAAATGCACATAGATCACAATTACTAGATGAAAAAAAAAAGAAATCAGAAAATAACATGTAGTTGAAGAACATACCGAGAGAGCAGAGGGAAAGGCATGGCTCAAAGGAGTGAATAAGCTAGGAAACAAGAAGGGCAGCAGCAGCACAAGACTACCAGCCATGGCTCCTCTGTGGATGTTGTAATTGGAAGAAAGAGAGTGCTGCCTCATGAAAGCTTCCCTTCTGTCTTGTAGTGCAGATGTACTATGAAGAAACAAATGTGCTCCCACACCTTAAAACTCCACTAGTTAACTTTCACGAAGGAGAGAGAATGCGATTTAAAGAATCGCCTTCTTTATTATCAGCCTCAGTAAAAGCATCTTTCTTACATTTGCATGCCTACCTATCTCAGGATGTACAGCAATAAACACAGTAAATTAATTAAGATTCAGTACCAAAGAAGTCTATTTCAGCATTTAAGCTGCGGAATTCCAACTATCCCTTTTTATCGATTTTCACTGACAACCAATTAATACTCCTGAAAAACGAAAAGACTCAATCTTGGTGAAATCGTAGGCAGCAAACAAGCTACGAAATGAGACGTTTAGAGTACACGAACACATATATACTACTATACTAGATCCATTCCAAGAAGCAGGTAATTTGCAAATGTCGAGTAGTTAATTAATTATACAGCTGGGTTGTCGTCTTCAGAAGGGACCTCCAACGGTTACATTTCGTGTAGACAGAGAAAAGGGGCATGGAGAGGAGAGAAGCACCGATATGCGTGTTTACGTGTCGCAAAGTTGTAATCCGTGCGAGTCGTGGGTCTTCCGGAAAAGTGTGGGTTTAGCTGACGCCTGCAGGTTTCGAGTGGGGCATGTCCCGATTCACGAGGCGTCGCCGACAGACTCTACGAAGCCAGGATCAAATAGCACGTGAAGATGACCACAGAAATTTGATCTGATCGTAACATTTCAACAATTTATTGTACACTACAGAAAAAATGTGAAAAAATAATATTCTTTTCATCGACTGTTCCTATTGAAAATTCATGGTCGTAATTTTTGTTTCTTTTTCAATATTTCCCACATTTTAAATTTTGGGATGAAATTCAAATATGATTTGTTATGATGGCCACTTACCTGGATTTTATTGGGCCAGACTTATTCATAACCTGACCCACTGAGCCCACGAAAACGTAGTTAACATTTTAATTTTTAACAAGAGAATGGGCAGGGCAATTGCCCGTTCTGCCCGATACCCATGGGCCATGGCTATAATTAGAAAAACCAACTTCAACAAGAAACATTGAATTGACTGCATAGGACGGGAGGGAGGGCCGCCACTATCTTATCCGATAAGATTAACACGTGGAATCAATCAAATACTACGAAGTTGCAAAAACACGTGGAAACAGTTCGACAGGGGTCGCTCGAAATCTGTAGTGTTGGCCTTTCCTAAATTTGGCATCATCCATTGTCTGTCCTTGCTGAAGCATTACCCAGAGTAAGGGAGCCTGAGGGGATTTGAAAAGAGTTGTCTTTCATTGACAGATTCATTCATTTTACAAAAGGAAGATCTGAGACTCACCCCAGCTTAAGAGAAGTATCCGAGCTTTCGTAATCTTGTGGAGGGCCGATGGAGTTGCAGGCGTTGATGGATTCCGATGATTGGCCTTCCTCGTAGACCATGTTGAACGAATCAGCTAATGATATGCTTTTGCCGGCAGTTGACATACCCGCCACCTTTTGTTAAAACAACAAGAGATCGATGCTATAATTAACGGATTTGGGGCAAAGCCAGTAAATTATTTTAGGGGACAAAAAATAACAATTTGTTTTTTTACTGAAAAGGGTGCAAAACACAAGTTGAAGTTGAGAAGGGGGGCGTCCGACCCCGCCTCTATTATTCCCTTCGCCCATGAATGGATTTGTTTGGTGGATAAGTTGTTATAACGAAGTTCTAAGATGAGTGGTACAACCTGTTAATAGCCTGATGGCCTTGTAAATATTCTGATCTTTTAATGAAAGTTCAATTATCAAAAAAAAAGTTGTTATAACGAAGTTATACCTGTTGTTTGAGTCGTTCGTTTTCCTCCATAAGTTGCTTTCCCTGCATGTTTCAATGTAGTACAAAAGAAGTCCATTTAGCTGAATATCCAAGTCTAAGAAGCCAATATGGAGTATAACGAGGAATAAACGCATGAACAAATAAAGGAACAAGAGTTTCATATTGCCGCACCATTTATGGTGTAACATCGAATTGAACGTGCATACATTACCTTTTCCTGAAGATCTTTGATTTCGTTGAGGATTTTCTCTCCCTGTCAAAGATCAAATAATGTTCGTCATTCCCAAGTTGAACAACAATTTGGTCAATCCTCTTCTTGTTTTATGGTCACACACTGACCTTTTTCTCAATGACACGACTCAATCCCGCTTCAAGTGACTTTTCAAGTTGCTGCAACTCCTCAATACTTAATCCTTGAAGCTCCTCTCCTCTCATGCGCCTATTAATACTCCATCAGTTTCGTGATACTTTGCACTAAACTATTATACAGCTTCCATAGTTCTTCAGGAGGATAAATAAACTTGTTGTATACCTGAGCTGATGGCTTCTGTCAGTAACTTCTTTGCTTAATCTGGTGAAGTTACTGTCCTCGACTAACTGTGTATTATAATACACCCCATTCCTACAGTAGTTCAAGAAAAGCGAATGACAATCTCAAAGGAAGGGAAGGCTGAACCTGAAGTTCCAGTGATGGTTGTTCTAACTTGTCCAGGTTCTTTGCGTGCAAGTTATGCCTTTCAAGTATGTCCTTCATGCTACAAAAGATCCACAAGACGGAAAACAGAAGGAAGGAAAAACATTAAGCAGGAGAACAGTGGGAAAGTTATGATCCAAGAATCAATATGTTCGTGTGTGTCGCGTCCCAAACTCTCACATTTTTATGATTTTATCTTGTCCTAGAGCACTCATAGCGTGATCTTTTCTACTCCAAAGAATCAACTAAGTAAAATATATCATGCTTGAAGTACTTGAACTTCTCAATGGTCTCTACAAGAAATTAAACACTTTGGCGTGTAAAACTTTCACATTATTTGAACATTGTCCTCCTCATGTTCCATATGCTCTAATGGTAATAAATGAAAACAAAACAACTTGAAAACTCGAATTATAAAGGTTTAGTAGACCTAGTTCCATGGGTTCGGTCCTGTGTGGGATAACTTATAAACTGACTGAATGTGTGTTTGTAGCACTATGTTTCCTTATAAGCTTGTTTAGGAGTGTTTCTTCAGATTTGAACTGTGTATTTAGTTTCTCTGGATCTCAATGATTACATTAAAACTGGCAGAGCTCATCTATCTAGGTAGGTAGTTTAGATTTCTGTGTTTATATCAAAAAGAGACTAGCATATGTTGATATATGTTTATATTCTAACCAGTTTACAAAAATTAGGTGCATCATTTAAAGTTCCCATGAATCAAATAAGCAACGAGAAAACAACAAACTAACCCAAAAAGAAATAGAAAAAACCCCACCGGCTTCTGCAACCAAATCCGAAACCATTTTCGACTCTTTTTTTCTCACCATTTACGATTTACACATACATTAGAAGAAAATCCGGAAGAACAAAGAAAAGGCGGTAAGATAAATCTATCTATACCTTGAGCTCGCATACTCAAATAGCTTTCCCGTGGATGAGAAGATTATTAGTGCCAGATCAGCATCGCAGAGAACGGCCAGCTCTTCCGCTTTTTTGAACAGACCCCTTCTTCTCTTGGAGAACGTGACCTGGCGAGCAGTGGTGTTGTCGATTTTTCTTATCTGAATCTTCTCTCTCGCCATTTTTGTGGGTGCCAAATCAACAAGCAGAGCACACTAGTACCCGACAGGAATCAAGATCACGATGAGTTTGGGCGTGTTGGACAGCAGCAGGGTTTCTAAATAAAGCGTGTTTCAAGAGAGAGAAAGAGGGGGAAAAGGCGAAAGGTTGCCATTTTTAGAGGTGAGCAAAGCACGAGAATATTGGTCGAAAGACAAGAAAAGCACCGGATTTAGACTGTCACCTCATTCGGCCATTGTTTGTCATCCAGATCCAGATCATGAGAAAGAGAGAAAAATCGAAATCGAGGAACTGAGCGGGAGAAGATGATTTGTGTTTAGCACAGAACTCCACGGCTGGCACCGTTCCCTGTTGGCCGGTAGCGTGGCGGCGAATGACAGAGCAAAGTGTTTGTGTTATTGTGTACAGTGAGGAGAAGGAAAAGGAGAATTATAATAGTAGGAATTAATATGGAAAGAAAAGAGGGCCTTTTCTGGTGACACAACTGGCCAGCGCTTAATCATTGCATTAATTATTTACTCTTAACGCTATAAGGATGTCAAAATAAAACACATGCTTCTTAGTTGGGCACTTTGGGCTACTTATTTAAATTTTTTGGGTTTGAATAGAATAATTTGGATTGACTTCAACAAAAATTTAATTGTTTTTGGGGATTTGAGTTAAATATATATATAAAAAATTAATAAATTTTATGTAAATATCTAAAAGTATATATATCTATTAAAATTTGTTTTGTTTACCTCTATATAAATAATATAACCAAAATTATACATATATGTTAAATTGTAGTGGTTGATCCATGGAAATCCAATTCAACAGACGACGGTTCAAATCCCAAGTTTATCAAATTTTGGATTTTGATGACTAAAATTGTATTAAAAAGAGGCCAAAGAGATTCAAACCATGTTCCTAGTAATGAAAACATGTCACCTACCCGCTAAACTAAGTAATCATTTATGTATTTATATGAGAACAAATTTTATTGCATTATTTAGGAGATTCAAATAAAAAATAAAAAAATTATAAATATATTTTTTTAAAATTTTAAGAGGGATCATGGCCCCTCTATCCCCCGCCTCCTCCCCTGAGGGTGGATAAGATAACGTTCGGGGTGAAGGTGTGAGTTTTATGCTATTTTTTCTTAAAATTTAAACTAAAAAGATATTAGGGCTAGGCACCTCCCCCGGATCCTTTTTTTGGTAGGTAATCAGAGCTTCAGTGCCGCACGTTGGTTTAATGGGTCCCCCGAATCAGCCGACAACCCGCAATTGTGGGCCCCTACCCTGATATCCTTCGGGGTCACTGGACCCTCCGACTAATCCACGGGTGTCAAGCACCCGCACCAGTGTTGCCCAGCGGATTCGATCCCCCGACCTCTAGGCAAGCCCTGAGGAACGGCGGAACCACTGGGACAACTGACGCTCGACACACCTCCCCGGATCCATCCTGACTGTGTGATTCTCATCTTAAATAAGTAATTTTTTTAGAATTTAATTTTAGACTTCATTTGTCTATTTTTTTTTAACTTTTGTACCTTATTGAGAAAAATCAATAAAAGTTATTTTCAGTGGATCTCTAATAAACCAATTTAAAATTTTTAAAATCACTGAGCGGTATCCAAAAACAGTGCAGTGAAGTCAATACAGCTTGTGGAAAGATAGGATTGTGGGTCGGATGGGGACAAACAAGTGCGAGGAGCACCAGTACGGGCGGGGTATCTTATCTTCTTTCAATTTTTATTTCCGTTCTAATCATATCTTTGACCAATTAAAAATGGCATAGTTATTTTTTTTGGGGGAATATATAATTTCCTCATATATTCCAAATAATAAATGTTTGGGATATTCTAAATAAAATTATTGGTGTACAGAATTTAATTTTTCCTTCTATAGTTACCAATGCAAAAAGCAAAGTAACTAAGTTGGGGTCTGGGGTTAGATGTACGCAGCCTTATCCTTGTAATTATACAAAGATGTATTTTCGAGATTGTTTTCGTTTGCGATTCAGGTGGTATCGATGACCTACATGATCTTCTGTTGTTGCCAATGCCATCTTATTTATTGGTCCCCCACGAAGGTGCATTTGCACCCTTGATAACTAACTCATCAAAGTTTGCAACTGTGGACAAACGGCAGCGCACGGAGTAGGGGCCCAGGCCCCCCACGAGCTGCATGTATTCTCCTACAGTTTTGAGCAGATTATCTACAGTAGTTTTTCTTGCAAATTGTTCCGATGAGTCTATCAGCGAGCCGTACCGAGTACAAGTACGAAAGCTGGTTTGCTCCAGAAATTACGGGGTCAGATGTCTAGGCCATGGGAGATTAGACTGACGTGGCACACTCAGGTTCAATCGAATGGATTAGTAAAACTTAAAAGATGGAGATGCGCCTGATAATAATGTGCGAGCATTTGTTGCAAGGAAGCCTTTTGTATTATTGTCGTTTGTCCAAATCGTGGGGGTACAATGTGCATTGATTTATTTAGCGAGAAAGGAGGACAATAATTTTTTGAAATACTGGGCAAGATTGTCACACGGTCACATTATAAATTAAGTTCAAATTCAATAACATTCAAAGAGGCGAATTTATCTGATCAAATAAAATATGAAACTCTCAAAATAAAACTACATGGAAATTTCTTTTTTTTTTAATCATGCCATCAATTATTATTCATTTATCACGTGTTTGGTTTTATTCAGTGCCAAACAGTCTCAACAAGGCCCCCTTGACCGTGACCATCTTCGGTCAAATTGTTAAAATGGCCACAATCGAGAACTACAAACAAAGATGGCTGTGGTCCCCCCCCATCATATGCGGGAATCTTTTTTACTCTTATTATGGTGAGGGTGTCGAAGATGGTTTTAGATAATGGTCGAGAGAAAGTTACAGTACGCAAAAAATTAATTGGAAGTGAGATAAATATTAAAATAAAAAGATAGCCATCAAGTGCCAGTGATGGATATGAATGCTCGAAACGATTTTAACACACCTATAAAATGTTGAAGACACAGCCCACGATTTTAATACACCTATAAGAGTTTCTGCTGAGCAATCCTTGCAGCAACGGGATGTTCAAAATATCGTTATATATCAGCCACCAGATCCTTCTCATCGAACGGTAGTTAATATTACATTTTTGATAAAGCCGCACATACAATTTTATTAAATGATGAAATAGGTTTGTAGTATTTTACGGTACAATGAAATGACGCCAAATGGACGCATGTATAAGAAGACTGATTGGCAAATTGTTTGCCCTAATTCGAAGTGATAGAAATTTGAGGGAAAATCATTGTTTCTCTTTCCTCTTCGAAAAGCTCAGTCAGCGAACTGAGGTTCAATAAATTGAAAGTCACACATTTAGTTTTTATGGTATCAGAGCCACTAAGGTAGATCATGGGGGCGAACAACTTTATTGAGGAACAGCTCCAGGTTCATGGTAGCGATAGTCCTGGTACTCAGATCGTTGGGGATCTTACTTGTTAGAATATATCTCACACGAATTATGGACAGAAATATGAACTAACTTATAAGAGAATGTGGGCTTACAATCAATCACCTTGGTACTAAGGTTTTTATGAGAGTAACCCACATTTAATTGTAAGTTGGCCCTTATGCGTACTCACACCCATGACCCGGGCCCGTTTATTATTGGGTTGGGTCCGGGCCCAACCCCGTTTATTGTTGGACTGGATCTACTAAATTTATCACCTTCTTCGTAAGAAACATACCATACAGACATAACTTAATGTGATTTGAAAAGAGATGTAAGATTCAAGACAACACCCTTCCAGTTAACAATTCACAAATCACAGACAAACCTGTCTGTCTTTGAGATATCTCATACTTCACTATGATTGCTTTTCTTTAGATATTCCAGCACGAATTTTTTGCATGTTAGCTGTTAGGTACTCAATGAGATCTTCCAACAAAGAATAAATTTTGTTGAGAAACAGAAAGAAATAAAGGTAGAAGGAAAATGATGAGCAAGTGTGCATACAGACTTGGTTGCATACTCTAGTTTTGTCCCCAAGGGTTGCAAGTATTCTGTATGAACTCTCCTAGGAAAAGTTTCATTACAACCAAATACAGTAGAGAAGAACATTCATCATATATCCCAAATGGATTCTAGGTACTGAAAACAAACATTAGTTTTGTGTAGTACATCCTGCAACATAAAACTATACCTGACTCTTCTCTACCAGACAATGCTGCAAGTGCAGTAAATATATATTCTCCGGTTCATTTGCAGAAGAGAAGGAAACAACATGGACGCATTCAAAAACAACTCCTATAAGAAAAGGAGGAAACAGAATGGATTAGAACAAACAAACTTCTTAGTTCTTACCTAATTTTGAGAGAGTGCAGAT
>JAOWBN010000020.1:108543-118599 GCA_028565015.1 Pinguicula moranensis | reverse complement strand
CCCCCCGACCCACTCCTATCTCGTGAGATTCCATGTAGAGAAGGGCCAAGGGGCACTTGACCGAGGGGGAAGTTGACCCCTCTTGGAAGTGGAACACATGATGCCTGTGAAGTATATAAAATGAGGGTTTTGTTTTTAAACCAGAGAACCATTTTCTCTTCTCATCTCTGTTTGAGATTCAACTGGAGAGAATCAAGCACAATTTCTCTTCAATTCTCTCTTGCTGTTTTCTTTCGTTCGACCCCTTTCTGGGGGTTAATCTGCTTCCCTTTTCGATTTTGCCTTCCCTCTGAGTAGAGAAATCAAACGTAGGGAGGGACTTGCATATTGAGGGCAAAAAGACATGGGATCTGAGAAAGCTATTAGCCTTGAAAACATCAAGAATGAGACGGTTGATCTGGTAAATTCATCTTCCTTCTCTCCTCTGTTACTGTTCTTTGTTTGGATTGTGATGATTATGAGCTTGTTAGGGAAAGTCAAGAACTGGGATTTGCCTATAGCTTTCCTTATCTGAATTTGTTTTTGGGCTTAGTGACAGTAGAAATTTTGAAAAAAAAATGTTAATTTCTTATGTATTTATATTGAATTTTGCTCTCTTATGTGATGAGAATTAGATCATTTGCCTCCACAATTCCACTCTCTTAGGTGATTTCTGTTTCAGATAATGAAATACTGATCAAAGGTGAATTGGATGCATATAATTTTTATTTATTTATATAGGAATATATTGTTCCATGCCTAGAAAACTGAATTTTTGTTCAGTAGTGTTAATTAGTAATTAATCTCTTTAATGATGGTTTATTAGTGTAATTAATGATATAATTTCATAATTCCTGTGAAGCTAATCTCTTCTAGACACTCTTTGATTTAAAAAAGTAAACTTTTGATATTATAATATATTGTCTTTAGTGGCTGCTGGCTGGCTGGTGTCATGAGAGCTGAAAAAGCTGACTTTGACTTTTGATATTAGAATAAACTGTTTTTAATGATGTAATTAATAGCTATTTGTGTTACTATTTAATTTTAATTGGATATTAAGAATTAAAAATATTTTTCTTAATGTTTGGATTTTATATTTTAACAAACTTTCAAATCTTTGATGTTGAAATAGATCTCAACGGTTAGGATTTTATTTTGTTGTTTGTTTTTGCTTGCTGGGGTTGTACGATGCAGTACAATCCCGTAAGGCGGGGTTACTTTCGGCGTGCAGCGATGGTTTGGAAAACCAAGACCACTCTGTGGGGAAGTAGGGAGTCTCAAAATGGGCCCACTAAAAGTCAAGCTTTTTATCCAGTTGTAACCACACACGTGGCCGATTGCGCCGTTCATGTGAATAACAGTTGGACGGCGCATTGATATAGAAGCAGTAGAGTTACTCATAGTTTATTTACTTTTAAAAATGAAAAAAAAATATTAAAAATAATTTAAAATCAACTTATAAATTTAATAAATAAAAATATTAAAATAAAAAATATATATATATTTAAATACTTGGAATGTTCTCCAGTCTTAACTTTGTAAGCTTTGTTGCTGATCAAGACTGTAATTTTATTGCGGAAACTAATCTAATGCTCCTAATGTTTTTCTTGTCTCCAGTCTTAATGTTTTTCTTGTCTGCATAACAGGAAAAGGTTCCTATTGAGGAAGTCTTTGAGCAGCTGAAATGTACTTCGGAGGGTCTGTCTACTGCAGAAGGAGAGAGCAGGCTCCAGATTTTTGGACCAAACAAATTGGAAGAGAAAAAGGTCTCAGTTTTGATAATTTTTTATGTAATCTTTACAGCATTGGAGTTGTTATAATTCATTCATTGATGAGCATGTTTTTTCCTCTTGATGCAGGAAAGCAAGTTTCTCAAGTTTCTTGGGTTTATGTGGAATCCTCTGTCATGGGTCATGGAAGCTGCTGCTATTATGGCCATTGCCCTGGCGAATGGAGGCGGAAAACCACCGGATTGGCAAGATTTTGTTGGTATTGTGTGCTTGTTGGTCATCAACTCCACCATCAGTTTCATTGAAGAAAACAATGCTGGAAATGCTGCAGCAGCCCTCATGGCCGGTCTGGCTCCTAAAACAAAGGTATCGCCTCTTAGAATGACGAGAGTTTTTTCATGGATATTTATATATTTTTTTTTCTCTTTTTACTGCCTGTGAAGAAAATGGTGAAGTGCTTAGTTTTTTCTGCTCCTGAACTGAAAAAGTTGCTGAACTTCTAAGCGACTTATAAGATTTACCCATTCTTCATATAAAGTTCCATCTCTTTTCTGCTTCCAAAAATGTTTGAATCACGTAGTTTTTCTTGTCCTAAAGATGGTTACTTGTCAGTGTATTTGATGGAATAGTAAGATATTCTATTGATGCCAGAATCAACTTGCCTAATTTAGATGCTTATGTTGAAACTTTCTTGTTAATAGGTACTCAGAGATGGTCAATGGAGTGAACAGGAAGCAGCCATTTTAGTCCCTGGAGATATCATAAGCATCAAGCTTGGCGACATTATCCCTGCCGATGCTCGTCTCCTTGAAGGCGATCCTTTAAAGGTGGATCAATCTGCCCTGACCGGGGAATCACTCCCCGTGACCAAACATCCTGGCCAGGAAGTATTCTCGGGCTCAACTTGCAAGCAAGGTGAAATTGAGGCTATTGTTATTGCCACTGGAGTTCATACTTTCTTTGGAAAGGCAGCACATCTTGTGGACAGCACAAACCAAGTGGGACACTTCCAGAAAGTGCTCACCGCCATTGGAAACTTCTGCATTTGCTCAATTGCCATCGGCATGCTGGCTGAGATTATAGTGATGTACCCTATTCAGCACAGGCCATACAGACAGGGTATTGATAATCTCCTTGTTCTCTTGATCGGAGGTATCCCCATTGCCATGCCCACAGTGTTGTCCGTCACCATGGCCATTGGTTCCCACAAGCTTTCTCAGCAAGGAGCCATCACCAAGAGAATGACAGCTATTGAAGAAATGGCTGGCATGGATGTTTTGTGTAGTGACAAAACGGGAACCTTGACTCTCAACAAGCTGACAGTTGATAAATCATTGATTGAGGTGTTTGTAAAGGGGGTTGATAACGATTATGTGCTTCTTACAGCCGCCAGGGCCTCGAGAACTGAGAACCAAGATGCCATTGATGCGGCCATTGTTGGCACTCTTGCTGATCCTAAGGAGGTTTACTCCTTTTCCATTCTTCTTTTATAACGTTTTTTTATTGGTATGCAAAGATAGTGTTTTTTATGTGTTTGTTGGAATGTTTAGGCAAGAGCTGGTATACGGGAGGTGCATTTCTTCCCATTCAACCCTGTGGACAAGCGCACTGCTCTAACTTATATCGACTCAGATGGAAATTGGCATCGGGCTAGCAAAGGTGCCCCTGAGCAGGTGCTTAATGTGATTTCTTTTCATATTTCCTTCTTTTTTCCGACATATGGATGGGCAGTTTAACTTTGATCTTGTGCTTGGAATCAGATCTTGACCCTGTGCAACTGCAAAGAAGACCTGAAGAAAAAGGTTCATTCTGTCATTGATAAATTTGCCGAGCGAGGGCTGAGATCATTGGCGGTTGCTAGACAGGTATGAGGTCCAACAAGTTGAACCATTCACTTCAAAGCTTCATCATCTGAGAAGCTCTCTAATGATTCAAAATTTCATATATATTTCAGGAAGTACCAGAGAAATCAAAGGATTCCGCTGGATCTGCGTGGCAGTTTGTGGGGCTTCTATCACTTTTCGATCCTCCTAGGCATGATAGTGCTGAGACAATCCGCAGGGCCCTTAATCTTGGTGTAAATGTCAAGATGATCACCGGTAAGCTTATCGAGCATGGAGCTGAATATATTAGTGTTTTTGTCATTTTATCTGATCAAATATGCGCATTTCATGCAAATGTTCTAGGCGATCAACTTGCCATTGCTAAGGAAACTGGTCGGCGTCTTGGAATGGGAGTCAATATGTATCCTTCGGCTTCTTTACTCGGACAACACAAAGATGAGGCCATAGCCGGCCTTCCTGTGGAAGAGCTGATTGAGAAGGCCGATGGTTTTGCTGGGGTTTTTCCAGGTAGGCTATTTCTATCTTTTCTTCTCATCATATGGGTAGTTACAATGAGATTCAAACTCATTCTGCTTTCGTCTTCTTCCCCATCTCAGAGCACAAGTACGAAATTGTGAAGAAGTTACAGGAGAGTAAGCACATTGTCGGTATGACTGGAGATGGTGTCAATGATGCACCCGCTCTGAAGAAGGCCGATATCGGTATTGCTGTTGCTGATGCTACGGATGCTGCAAGAGGTGCCTCTGATATAGTGCTCACAGAGCCTGGTCTAAGTGTTATCATTAGCGCCGTGTTGACCAGCAGAGCCATTTTCCAAAGGATGAAGAACTATACAGTTATTTTCTCTGCCACTATATTCTTATGTTTAAAACCATTTGTTTTGTTGTGAAGCAAGTCTGAATGATTCTAATTGTTGTTACGCAGATTTATGCTGTCTCCATCACCATCCGTATTGTGGTAAGTTGAATGTTTCCATTATTGTACATTACTTTCTATCTTTTCTCATAATGCTGGTGAAGTAATCACTTGGAATTCACTGTATCTTTGCAGTTTGGTTTCATGCTTATTGCTCTGATATGGAAGTTCGATTTTTCACCATTCATGGTCTTGATCATTGCCATTCTCAATGATGGTAAGAGATCCGTACTCTCCTCTTTGTCTCTTTTTCATGGAAACGTATGGCGCTTAACGTATCTTTTATTCTCATACATTCAGGTACAATCATGACCATTTCCAAGGATCGTGTGAAGCCATCTCCATTGCCAGATAGCTGGAAACTGAAAGAAATCTTTGCCACTGGCGTTATTCTTGGAGGCTATCTTGCTCTGATGACTGTCATTTTCTTCTGGTTGATTCACGGAACAGACTTCTTCCCTGTAAGAAACAACTCATTCTTCTTCTCCGTCCCATCTTTGCATTGTGTCGTACAAGTTGTTGACATGGTTTCTTCACAAAAAATAGGAGAGATTTGGGGTTAGAAACATTAGAGGTGATGACACTCAAGAGATGGCAGTTGTTTACTTGCAAGTGAGTATTGTTAGTCAGGCCCTTATCTTCGTGACACGATCGCGCAGCTGGTCCTTTGTTGAACGCCCGGGATTGCTGCTAATGTTTGCTTTCATCATTGCACAACTTGTAAGATCCTCTCATTTCATTATACACAAGGATGTTTCCAACTCCTTTTTTCTCTTCTTTCCAATGCCTAAAGTGGTGAAACCTATGATCTTTCTTAGGTTGCAACTTTAATTGCTGTCTATGCAAACTGGGGGTTTGCAAGAATCAAGGGATGCGGATGGGGTTGGGCCGGCGTTGTATGGATTTACAGCGTGGTTTTCTACGTACCACTCGATTTCCTCAAGTTCGCCATAAGATACATCCTAAGTGGAAAGGCATGGCTGAACTTGTATGAAAATAAGGTACATTTCTTGCCTTATCCCTTTTTTGCCACTATACTTTTATCAACATTTCGTTTTATTTCGTGTTGCTTTCTTCGAAACAGACTGCTTTCACAACCAAGAAAGACTATGGCAAAGAGGACAGAGAAGCTCAATGGGCACTTGCTCAGAGGACTCTCCATGGCCTACAAACAGCAGATACTACCGCCATCCTGAATGACAAGAACAGCTACAGAGAACTGTCTGAAATCGCAGAACAGGCCAAGAGGAGAGCTGAGATTGCAAGGTACAAGTTTGAACTTCCCATTTCACCTCAATCCCCACAATCCTTTTTCTATTCTTGATCCTTATCAATTCATATGTTGTCACACGCTGCAGGCTTCGTGAGTTGCATACGCTTAAGGGCCATGTCGAATCAGTCGTGAAGCTTAAAGGGCTCGACATAGAGACAATCCAGCAAAACTATACCGTTTGAGTGAACGAAGATGTTACTGAAAAAACAGAAGCATGAGTTCGTGAAATAGAGAAGAAAAAGGATAAAAAAAACTGCCTTTCGAGATGAATGAGGCAGAAAAAGAGCCATGATTCTTGATCTTTGTCTGTTTCCCCGCATACACCTCTAATTGCTCTTGGAAGAGGGCACGTTTTGATCTTTGGCTCTTTTGTAACTTATAAGCAACAAAGTTTTTTCTAAACTTACTGTGCTGTGCCTTGTTTGGCTATTTTTCAATTTTATTTCTGATGAGTGGGA
Organism: Pinguicula moranensis; assembly: GCA_028565015.1. Lineage (NCBI taxonomy): Eukaryota > Viridiplantae > Streptophyta > Magnoliopsida > Lamiales > Lentibulariaceae > Pinguicula > Pinguicula moranensis. The sequence goes on along the minus strand of JAOWBN010000020.1, from coordinate 112,400 downwards.
TCCTCACTCAATTTTACCTTCCTCAATTCAATAAATAATTATATATGCAACAGTAGAGTAACCTCAAAAAAGTTGTAACCTATCAAAAAAATATTTACAACTTAGAAAAAAATAGAACTTTTGGACTATTCATCTAATAAATAAGATTTCAAACAACGCAGTCGGTAAAACGGTTAATAAAAACAAGATCTAACAATTTTAATCCTGCTGACAAGAGAATAAAATGTCAAAATTTCAAAATATTTATTATATGTTAAATTTATATCAATATTTTTAGTTAAGACAATTTTACAATCCCCATGTTCTGAATTAAACGACATATTTTTCTTACAATTACTAAGCCAAAACGTAAATATTAATATCAAGTTCATAGGCTAGCAACTAAAGAAAATGAAAAAAAAAAGGTTAATAATTACGCGTTTTCGGGGTTTTAAAGTTCAAAATATTTTTTCATTCTTGGAAAAAACAAAACACTTGGTTGTTAACAAAAGAATAAATAACTTGTGCGTATTTGGACACACATGACAAAAACAGAAAAGAAAAGGAGATGCAGTTAACCCCATTCGAGTTGTCCAAGCGGTTGATTTTCTATCTGGATTCTCATGGCTTGCCTATAAGTTCAGGTTTCAAATTCTGCTGGACAAAAATATGTTGGGGGCCACGACTGCGGGATTCGGCCCGAGAATTACCCGGTCCTATGTGGGGGGTCGCCTGTATAGGATCCCGTGCATTAATCGGGTAGGAGGTCTCTTTCGGATACCACGATTATAAAAAAAAAGATGCAGTTTCAGTTACAAAGTCTCCAACTGTCAAAAAAGGGGAAACAACAACGACTTTTCAACCCACACACCCAAATAAGTAGCAGATCGGTTTCAGTTCTGTAAAGAATCTCAATTTCTTCATCTGAATTATCACAATGAATTGTGTTTTTCGGATCAATTTGTGGAAAGTGATAGTTAAAACGGTTAGACAAGCCGGAAAAAGTGTGTAGTTTGCAAAATAAAGAAAACTTCAAACACGATTGTTGTCGTTAGCCAATCGATGAAGAAGCACAGTACATGCACTGCGAAAATCTTCAATCTTTTTCTCTCTCTTAGGTTTTTACATTCAATCATAATGTGTCTTTTATAACGGCCGATTTGGCGCTCAACAAATGGGTAGAAAATATAAAACACTTATACTGTAAAGAAATAAAGAAGCGCTATAACAACTATATAAATGAAATCAGCTCGGATCTTGTGGTCGTGTTTCAATCTTGCTCTTTCGATCGTGCGATTGTCCTTGATTCTGAGCACACGAAGTCAGACTGTGTTTTGTGCTATGTTCTTCTTCCTGAACTACATCTGAACTCGGCGCATGATCATCCACTAGTTGTTCAACGGGAGCTGGCAGTAATAGATTCAACACGCCCCCCTCAAGGGGAGCTTTCCACAAGCTCATCTTGGATAGAAGATGAACAAAAGAACCTGCTGACAAGTTTTTTGTGAGTAAATCTGCTACCTGTTGATTTGAGGCGACATGAACAGGGAGAATCAGCCCGGATTTGTATTGATCACGAACAACATGGCAGTCGATCTCAATATGCTTCGTCCGTTCGTGGAATACAGGATTCTCTGTAATTGCAATTGTGGCGAGGCTGTCACACAATAGAGGGACCGGAAGAGGTGAAAACATATTGTAGTCATGGAGAACATAAAGTATCCATTGCACGAACCGTAGCAGTCATGGCTCGATATTCAGCTTCGGCTGAGGAACTGGAAATAGTTTCCTGTTTCTTTGTTTTCCAAGAGATGAGGCTAGTCCCTAAGAAGAGACACTAGCCTGTAAGGGAATGACGGGTGGATTTACAGGGCCCCCAATCTGCATCACAGAAGGCACGCACCATGAGAGTGCTATGAGAGGAGTAGAACAGACCCACCTTTGTAGTGCCTGACAATTAACGGAGAAGATGAGCCGCTGCAGTCCAGTGGGAGTCATGTGGAATCTGCATAAATTGGCTTAACTGATGGACTGCAAATGTGATATCTGGTCTTGTATAGTTCAAATAAAGCAATATTCCAATTAGGCGTCTGTATTTAGCTGGATTGTAGTAGATAGGTGTGGGATCAGAACCAAGTGCAGAAAACTTGATACCAGGAGGAAGAGGTGTGCTGGCAGGAATACAATCCTCATAACCTGTATCAGAGAGGAGCTCCTTGAGGTATTTTTGTTGATAGATGTAAAGTCCATCATCTGATCTTGCTAGCTCCATGCCGAGAAAATAATGTGCTTCACCTAGATCTTTAATGGTGAAAGCTTGGTTAAGTTTTGACTTATTGAAGTTGTTGCAGGTTGGTGCCTGTGAGGAGCACATCATCTACGTACACTATTAAGAAGATCTGAAACTGATCCTGATGCAAGACAAACAGGCAAGGATCATTATATGATTGGGAGAAGCCATAACTTTTCAGAGTTTGTGTGAGTTGGATGTTCCACTGTCTCGACGATTGTTTAAGCCCATAGAGGGCCTTGTTGAGCAGACACACCTGACCTTTCTGAGCTGCCATGTAGCCTTGCGGAGGGCACATGAAGACTTCTTCATCAATTGAGATGTGAAGAAACGCATTATTAATGTCTAAGTGGTGAATAGGCCAACCATGTGACGCCGCAATAGCCATTAACATCCGCACGGTGACTATCTTTGCAACATGGCTGAAAACTTTGTTAAAATCCTCACCTTCATCCTGGTTGTACCCTTTAGCAACTAGCATGGCCTTCAGTTTTAGAATGAAATAATAGTGACCAAATGCTTTTACTTCTGTCGTCTAAGATTGTAAGGAAGTAGTAGCAATTGGTAAAAGATGAAACTTTGTAGGGTCCCCATACATCAATGTGAAGAAGGTCAAAACAGTGTTCAGATGTACTAGAACTTGTTGGATGGGGGTAAACAGGCTTGCTTTGATAATGGACATACTGAGCAGTATAATTCAGATTTAGAGTTAGAGGAGACAGGAGCATATTTTCTAAGATGCTGTAAAACATTGAACGAGGGGTGCCCAAGTCTATTGTGTAACAAAACAGTGCTGATGACATTACAAAGAAGTTTAGAACATGTTTGTTCCAGTGGAACTTTGCAAAGTATGTTGGACGAAAACAACTTTTGATGAAGGACACTTTGCACTTGGTGAATTAGTCTGTGATCAAATGAGATATCACGCAAAACAGATAGGTCCCTGATGACAACTCCTACAACAAGGATTTTGCTGGACTTAAGGTCCTGTAAGACACAGAAATTGGGTAAGAAATAGCATGATATAGCATAATGCAATAGGAGCTTTCTGATAGATAAGAGGTTATGCTTGAAGCTAAGGATATGCAGGCAAGATTTTAGGAGAAGGACATCAGAAAGGTTAACATCACCATAGCATATAATAGGCTTGGTTGAACCATCTGGTAGGTGGACAGGGGTGAAAGTTTTGTAAGTTTTTGGATTGATAACCATGTTTAGATCAATGCACATGTGATTAGTGGCTCCCGTATCAAGGATCCAATATTCTCTCAACAGCGTTTTGCATAATCTAAGATTGAAAAGAGAGATATACCTGGAAACTCCTCGAATTGAGCCATATCAATGTATTCAGCCTCCGTTGTAGAGTCTGCAATCGTATCTTGTTTGGAACTCTCCCAAACAACCGCACCTCCGTTTAGGATAAATACGTGTCCAGACTGTGACTTAAAATCATCTACTCAGTCTGAAAACTAGCATCCGTATATCCCTTTATTTCTAAATCTGAATCACCATACACTAAGAACAAGTCCTTAGACCTTCTAAGGTACTTTAAAATGTTCTTCACGGCAATCCAATGTTCCTCACCAGG
>JAOWBN010000020.1:87776-99702 GCA_028565015.1 Pinguicula moranensis | reverse complement strand
GGCGCTCCGGCGACCGGCGGCGGCGGGAGCTCCGATACGGTGGTTTCTAAAAATTATGGGCCCTCGAAGACAACTCTATTGTAAAAATAGTAATCTTTTTAGTACCTGCGCAAAACATGGTCTTCTTTTAAAAATTAGAAGTAGTAGAAGAAGTAGAATCATGTGTGCGCAAAACAGGGCCTTAGAAAATTGCCGGAAAAAAAAATCATTAGTCTAAGAATCACGGTTAGTTTTTCTCTTTTTCATATTAATTTTCTTTTATTCATGTACCAATAAAGGAAATATATGTAAACTTATGGTCTGCATGATGAACCACGTTTGGGATAAAAGTAGTCATGGATGAAGGATAATGATCAACGGGTTTTCTTGCATTTCTCAGCTAACCTCCTGGGTGACAAATAACTTCCCATTCATGGAGGAATTACTCAAAATTACTAGTGTGAATCTAAATCTGGATTAGTACGTATTTAATAAATACGATAATAGAATCGTACCTTTAGAATTTTAATTTTTCGATTGATTATATTATAAATTAAAATTGGGAAGTTATGAGAATTCCTATATAATTTACCTATTCAAATCTCTCAGATGGTAAAATAGTAAAAAAATTATTGTAGGTTTTCAATACACCCGAACATTTTTTATGTGTTGAAATAGGATAACAAGGCAATAGCTTTTTGAGGGATGAAACATTTTCTTTCACCAAAACGTTTTTTCGACTAACAATTAGAACCCAAATTGTCCAGACAACTTGAGGTTCTCGTAGTGGTCCCATCTAGATTATATGAAAAAATTTGCCCCTCTCCCTCCTCGTGGGCAACGCCCATTCCAAACGTGGGGCTGAAAATTAATTAAAAGAGTTGGCTAGTTTACAAAAGAATATGCTCTCAGATGTTGCAAGAAATTTTTTTATCAGAATCATCCTCAAAAAGAGTGTGGCTCACCTTCGTCCAGCAGGAATCTAGTATTTATGCGCAAACCCAACTACCCAGTAGTTGAAAGGGGAAACCCAAGAAATTCCAAACTCTTATAGCTGCTCTGCTACCATTGTTGAGTAGAGAGAGAGGAGAGAAAGAGAAAGAAAAGCTTTTTGAGTGGGGTTATCAATGGCTGGCACTGGTGTTTTTGCTGAAATTATTGATGGGGATGTGTTCAAATACTATGCTGATGGGGAATGGAAGAAGTCTGCTTCTGGGAAGGCTGTTTCAATTGTCAATCCAACAACAAGGAAGACTCAGTACAAAGTTCAAGGTAGGGCAAATATTGTCTTCAGATTTTGTATAAGTATGTAGGGATATTCTTGGTAAGAATTCGACTGTTTCTGTCTTAAAATGATAATGATCTGCCAAAAGAAGTTTTTTTTCCGGTCAGGGCAGTGATGGCACTTAGTACGTTTTCGTATATTTGACTAATTTTGGATTCGTCTCATACTCCCCATCTTAGGTCTCACGGCTTTTAGCTCATGTTCGTGTTATCATTCATATTTCATTTAGTGGTGGTTCTAGAGTCACTTTTTGATGAAAAATATTTGAACTTGTTACACTGCCCTGAATTGTATGTCTCCTTCTAACCCATTGATTCATACAAGATCATTTTTGCTGATTGAGGAATTCAAGGAAATGTGCACAATTTTCAAAAGTTGTGTTCTTGTGTTTGATCAGCTTGTACTCAAGAAGAGGTGAATAAGGTGATGGAAGCTTCAAAAGCAGCACAAAAATTGTGGGCAAAAACGCCTCTGTGGAAGCGTGCAGAGCTCCTTCACAAAGCTGCAGCAATCCTTAAGGAGCATAAAACTCCCATTGCAGAGGCTTTAGTCAAGGAAATTGCAAAACCGGCTAAGGATTCCGTCACTGAGGTAAGAAGAGTTTTTTTACTAATGTAAAAAGGTCACCATGACTTGATTTTTGGCCTTATGAATTGGGCATCTTGTGTATTAATGGTAACTCTGCAGGTTGTGAGGTCGGGTGATCTCATTTCTTATTGTGCTGAAGAAGGAGTTCGAGTTCTCGGAGAGGGTAAATTCCTGGTATCTGATAGTTTTCCAGGGAATGAAAGAACCAAGTACTGTCTCACATCCAAGGTAATCTTATAGCTTGTTGCAATAACATCATGTCTTCTGCATTGTGATGAATACTCATCTCTGTTGCTACCTCTACAGATCCCACTTGGTGTTGTTTTAGCAATCCCTCCTTTCAATTACCCTGTCAACCTTGCTGTTTCCAAAATTGGTCCGGCTCTAATCGCTGGCAACTCCCTTGTTCTCAAGCCTCCAACTCAGGTACAACTACACTTGTAAACTAAAATTGTTTAGATCCTTTTACTTAACATTGAGTTCGAATATTTGGGATTGTTCGAACGGAGTTGAAGTTTTCGCTGGCCCTTACACACTTGATTCACAGGGTGCAGTGGCTTGCCTTCATATGGTTCACTGCTTTCACTTAGCTGGTTTTCCCAAGGGACTCATCAGCTGCATCACAGGGAAAGGCTCGGAGATTGGCGATTTTCTTACAATGCATCCTGGAGTGAACTGCATAAGGCAAGTACCACAGGTTCTGCTCTCAGAGCTATGCCTACACAATGTTTACCAGCCTTCTTCTGTGACAATAACTTTTGATGTTTTTCTACCTTTAGCTTCACCGGTGGTGATACCGGGATTGCAATTTCAAAGAAAGCCGGTATGGTTCCTCTACAGATGGAACTGGGAGGCAAAGATGCTTGCATTATTCTTGAGGATGCCGATCTAGACTTAGTAGCATCAAACATTGTCAAAGGAGGATTTTCTTATAGGTTATATATTGCAACGAGGATCCTTCTTCTTGATAACATGATATGTAGACATCATATCAGTTGTTTATCTTACAGCAGAAAACTTATGATCATGAAAATTTGTTTTTAACAGTGGACAGAGGTGCACTGCGGTGAAGGTTGTCTTGGTGATGGAGTCAGTAGCTGATGCTGTTGTCGAAAAAGTAAAGTCGAAAGTTGCGAAACTGACGGTTGGAACACCGGAGGACGACTCTGACATTACGCCGGTGGTCTCAGAATCATCAGCAAACTTCATTGAGGGTCTAGTTCTTGATGCTAAACAGAAGGGTGCCACATTTTGCCAAGAGTACAAAAGGGAAGGGAACCTTATCTGGCCTTTGTTATTGGATCATGTAAGGCCCGATATGAGGATAGCGTGGGAGGAGCCATTCGGCCCGGTTCTACCTGTCATTAGGATTGGTTCGGTGGAAGAGGGCATTCATCACTGCAATGCAAGCAACTTCGGGCTTCAGGTATCGAATAGTATCAGTCAGTATTCGAACTACATTCGTAACATTTGGCCTAATTTCATATCGATTGCAGGGTTGTGTCTTCACCAAGGACATCAATAAGGCAATTTTCATAAGTGATGCTATGGAGTCAGGAACGGTCCAGATTAACTCGGCTCCAGCTCGTGGACCGGACCATTTCCCTTTCCAGGGCATTAAGGATAGCGGGATTGGATCTCAGGGCATCACCAATAGCATAAACATGATGACGAAGATAAAGAGCACTGTAATAAACTTGCCAGCTCCTTCTTACACTATGGGATAGATATAGAAAGAAATCGGAGCTTTAGAACATGGTTGGGTTGACGAGTGGTTTGTGAAGTTGGTTATTCAACTGTTCGTGGAAAGGGGATAATAATAAATTGCAGTCGCATTGATCCCTTTAAAAATGAGATATAATATTCATTTTATATGTACAGTTTTAAAAAACAATTCTTGGGGCTGATTATAAAAATAATAATAATAATGTTATATGCATGTGTAAAATTAAACTTGTACGAAAATTAAATTGAAAATGTCATAAATTGCATTGATCCCTGTAGAGTGATAACTCGTAGAGGCCAGGTTTGTATCACTTATCAAAAAAAGAGATGCCAGGTTTGTATCGATGTATAGTGGGGATTGGATATCATGATTACCTAAAAAAAAAAAAAATGCGTGATGGATTAAATCATTCACGATATTTGGCTAATAAAAATTCATAAATTAAATAAAAATGATTTATGTACCAGTATTTCTCTTGGAGTATATGTGAAAGCGTGAAGTTGCTCTTCTCAAAACGGTGGCGTTTTCATTAAGGCCAAGAAAAAATTCAGATCATTGGATGATAGCTTGATCTACGGTTCAGAAGAGAAGTCTGATATTTATGTACACAGCTGCCATTGTTTAACACAGGGGTATTAGTGTCATTTCACTGTTTTTCTTCAATTTGGCTTGCACTTTGGCTTGCACTATATCATTCCTGGCTGTCCTAATTATTCGGAGTATAGCCTGCAGAAGACTTGGAGGAGAGAGAATAATTAGCGCAACATCTCTCTGGAATTTTCTCGATTCTCTTTTCTATTTACTTCCTGCTAAACTGTTTAGAGCTTATTCAGCTGGTTGTTCAGTGTTTTGGACGTGTGGTAACAACTGTGAAAGGGGATAATAAATTGCAGTCGCCTGGTTGGAGGGTTGAGTCGTGCTTCTTAATGGTCATTGAAGAAAGCTGATAGATCAACTTGTAAAAACCTTAGGTGATTTGGAGGTTTAGTAAAGTGAAGCTGCTAAATTCACTTTAGCTGGAGCCTAACATGAATGTAATTGAACTCTTGAACCACGGACTTTAAATCATCGAGTCATTTAATTTCTTTCAGTTTTTAAAATCTAAGAATATGCATGCAGTACAAATTCTTTAAAACGGTTTCTTTATCACTTAGGTCTATTTTGTACACATAATTCTTTTTTCATTTTGCTTCTCATTTTACTTTCTCTTTGTGATTTTTCATTCTCCTTTTAATTTTATAGTCCTTTAATATTTGGAAAAACTATGAAAAATAGAAAAAAAATTATAAAAATAATATTTGCAATCAAAATTTTTAGATAACAAAATAATGTTTGTAATTGAATTTTTTAAGATAGTTTCATTGATTTATAAAATTACCATTAGTAGTAGAAGTAAAAAACGTAACCTCCTACCAATTTTTAAAAAAATGAGTTTTGACTGAAAAAAAGAAGCTTAAGTAGAGTTTTAAAACACTGTTTTTGAAATAATCTAAAAAAACGAGAATGAAAAAAATAATCAAATTTTTAAAAGGTGCAAGACAGATCCTTAAAATAAGTAAAAATTCATTTTTTTGCTCGAGAAGTCAATCTTTGCTTCGATCATTTTATATTTAAATTCTCATAAAAGAACTTTTCAAAAAGTAGTTTTGAAAATATTATATTTTGTAATTTATGTTAGTTAGCCGTAAATTAAGGGAGGAATTTGGTAATCAATGTAATAAAGAAAGGATCCCAAAATTTTGGTCATTTCCTTAATCACCAAATCCCTCCCTAATTAGCTAATCAAGATTCCTATAAATCAAGATGTAATATGTATAGACAAAGTGAGATTTCACTGTGTGTTTCTTTCGTTTCAGCAGTGAGTGTGTGCAAATTTGACTATTTGCTTTGCTTGTTTATGAGGAGGCTTGAAGATAGAAAACTTCATTAAGTTGCAAAGCTTGAGTCTTTTCATAGTGTTACATAGATGTTATATAGAACATCCAGTCAAATACCTTATTACATTGTTTTCTCTTTTCAGGTATGTCTATTTGAAGACTTGGGTGTGAGACCCCATGTTTGTCTTTTAGGATCTCGGTTGGGGCAGTTATCAAGTCATGAAGCAATCCCATGTGATCTCTGATTTGGGTAGCACCATCTTTGGTGAAGGAAGATTTTGGTGCTGGAGTGGAAGCATCTTGAAAGGGGCATGGGAGTATAGTCATCTTGAAAGGGACTAGGCTTGGGGAGTATAGTAAACACTCTCAAAAACCTCTCAAGAAAGACTCTTGGTAAACATGTCAGCAAGCTAATACTCAGAGGAAACAAATTGGGTGCTGAGTGTGCCAGCAAGAACTTGTTTGCTAATGAAGTGATAATCAAGCTCAACATGCTTGGCTCGCTTGTGAACAACCGGATTTCTACTAGGAAACAAAGCGCTCTTGTTATCAAATAGAAGAATGGGAGGACAATGCATGGGTACACCAAGATCATGAAGAAGGTGGCGAAGCCAAAGAACCTTAGCAACAATGATGGCCAGAGCATGATACTAAGCCTCACAGCTAGAGCGAGTGACATTAGGCTACTTTTTGGCACTCCAAGAAATTAAGTTGTCACCAAGGAAGATGACAATACCAGAAGTAGATCGACGAGTATCTGGGCATCCAACCCAATCAACATCAGAATAAGCAACCATAGAACCCGGAATAGGAGATTTGGTTAAATGCAAACCCATAGAGAGAGTACCACGAACATAATGAAGAATGCGCTTGACTGCCTAAAAGTGGAGCTCAATGGGAGCATGCATAAAATGACTAACAGATTTAATGACATAGGTCAAGTCAGGACGAGATATTGAAGTACACTGATAAGAGAGCAATACTGGGTCTGATCAGGAAGAAGATCACCATCAGAAGAGAGATACTGAGATACGATCATCGGGGTGTTAACAGGCCAACTGTCCGGAAGATGGGGACGTGCAAGAATATCTCTGGCATACTTCAATTGACTGAGAAAGAGAGTACCATCAACGAAGGATGCTTCAATCCTAAGAAAGTAGGTGAGAGAAACAAGATCTTTGAGAGCAAACTCAGTATGAAGAAGACAGACAAAGTGATCCAGGAGAGAGGAACTACTCTCAATAATAATAATGTCATCGACATAGAGGAGAAAATAGATTATAGCAGAGCCACGAACAAATATGAATAATGAAGTGTCGGCTCGGTTGCAGGTGAAACCAAGTGTGCTGAAAAAGGTACTAAATTGCTTAAACCAGGCACGAGGGGCTTATTTGAGACCATAAAGAGCATTCTTAAGATGGCAAACATGACCAGGGAACATAGGATTAACATTGCTAGGAGGCTACTCCATATAGACATCCTCGGTCAGATAACGATTGAAAAAGGCATTTTTCACATCAAACTGTTGAAGAGGCCAACCTCTGGAGAGAGTAAGAGATAGCACAGTACTAACAGTGGCAGCCTTGACAACAGGGTTGAAGGTATCAAAATAATCCAAGCCAGGGATCTGAGTAAAACCACGAGCAACTGACCGAGCCTTGAGTCGCTTAATAGAATCATCATAAAAATACTTTGTGCAAAAAAATCCACTTGGAGCCCACAATATTAACGTGAGAGGGGTGAGGGACAAGATCCAAAGTGTGATTTTGATGTAAAACAACAATTTCTTCATCCATAGCAGAGATCCAAACCGGATACTTGGCAGCAGAACGAATTCCACGAGGTTCAATAGAGGCCAAAAGGGCAGTAAATTTTTTTTAGCCAAAATAGTAGCACAATAGTCTGCAAAAATACGAGGACGAAACACACCGACTTTGGCACGAGTCAACATGGGATGAGATCCAACCAGGGTCAAGAGGGGAGGAGAGATGGAGGTAGGGACATCAAATTGTGGGATGATAGAGGATGAGGGTGAAATATTAGAGGGGGGGGAGAAGGAAGAGACCATAGAGAACATGGTGAGGTGGGTGGTGAGGTGGATTGCAAGGAAGGAGTCTTTGTGAGGGCCGAAAGGTCAGGCTCATGGGGCTCAATGAAAACGGAGATATCAAGATCAGCAAGGGATGGAATGGGGGAAGAGTTGTGGTAAAGAAAGCAAAGTTCATCGAACATGCCAAGAGATGTAAAGACGAGGAGAGAATGGGTCAAGGCAATGAAACCCCTTATGAGAATAACTATATCCAAGAAATATACAAGGAAAAATCCGAGGTGAGAGTTTATGTGGAGCATAGTTTCGTAAGCATGGAAAAATACGGCAACCAAAGGAATGAAACTTTATACCTGGGGGAGCCATAAAGGAGCTCAAAGATAGGTCCCTTTCAGGAGAAGCGATGTCAACCGATTGATGATGTAGGCCTTTATACTAAACGTATCAACCCATAAGCGAAGTGGAGCATGAGAGTGAAAAAGAAGAGTAAGACCTATCTCGGTGAGATGTTGATGCTTGCGCTCAGCACGACCATTTTGAGCAGAAGTGTATGGCATGAAAGTAAAAGATGAATGCCGCGAGTATGAAGATGAGTTTAAAACTGATGATTAGTAAATTCAATACCACTATCAATTTGAAACTTTTGAATCTAGGTGGAAAGTTATTTTTCAGCAAAGGTTTGAAAATGACAAAAGATTTCAAAGAATTCAAATTTGAGTTTTAATGGATAAGACCACATAAACCTAGAATAATAATCAACAAACATAACATAGTAACGATAACCATGTAAAGAAAGCACAGGAGATGGCCCACATAGATCACCATGAATCAATTCAAGTCCCGAGAAGCACGATGTTTACTCGGTACAAAAGGCAATCGATGACTCTTAGCCATTTCACAGGGTATACAAAAATGAGGGGATGGGGGCAGAGAGGTAAGCAAAATATGACCCTGCTTGCCTAATAAAGACACAATAGAGATGATACATGTCCAAGTTTAGCATACCATAAATCAAATATACTACGAAGATTGGAAGTAGACACAGAAAAGATAAAAGCGGGAATATTGCGTTCTAGTACGTAGGGGACACCATCACACCGATCGATTGCCACTACCTGACCTATGCTACGGCTCTGAATGGCAAAACAATGATCAGTAAAAGTGATGGCAAAAAACAAATCAGAAATTAATATGCTAATAGATAAAAAATTCTTTTAAGGGAATGAACGACAAGAACATCAAGTAAGGACTATGAAGCAGTAGAAATAAAACCAGTATGTGTAATGGATAATGGATCACTGCTGCCAACAATAACACAAGTCTTACTCTTATAGGGAGTAACCTGATCAAGAACAGTGGGGGACAAGGTCATATGAGCAGAGGCACTAGTGTCCATATACCAATTAGAGACAGTGGTACCCAAAACATCAGCAACAGAAGAAGATACTGCAGTTGGATGTCCCAGATAGATACCGATGTAAGAGGATCCCACACCAGATGGCCCAAATAAACCAAGGTGATGGTGAGGCAATAGTAGGTCGATTAGCATAAGCGTGGACAGACCCAAACTGAATAGAGGAGGATGGAGCAGGATGAGCAAGGATGGTAGAGTGAGCCTGGTGATAAGGCAAGTGGTAAGGAGAGCCACCTAAAGGGGGGGTGAGAGTGGCCAGTGCAGGGAAAGAAATGGGCCTGCTGGAACATTGGCACGGGATTAGGGACTGGACAGGATATGGGGCTGCTGGAAGGGAGAGCCCACCATAATAAAGAGGTAAATGAAATGGCCCAACGAAATGATTTGGAGCCGTACAAAGAATCCGTCGGGAGAAAAAAAAAATCCCCAATGTGCATGTACCTTAAATTGGGCAAACCCTGACCATAACCAGATGGAGCGACAACGGCTGCAAGATCGGCTGGAGTAGGGAAGTCAACAAACTTCAGGGACGAGTAAAGACCATGACAGGCATCAGCAAAGTGACCATAACCACGGCATATCTGGAAGCGAGGCTCATGATGGCCACAGCTGCACCCCCTTCCGCGAGAGGGATTACTATTTTGAGGCAAGAATGGTGGAGCAGATTGTGAAACAGGGAAAGGTGAGTAGGGATATGGAAGGAAGTGAGGGACAGGATAGGGGATTGGAGGAAGAGGATACAAGGAGCGGGGGCGGTATTGCCGTAGACGAATTGAGAGGCTATGAACAAGGGTAATAGACAAGGGGATTTGGGTGATGAGGAGCAGGAAATATGATCAGACTATGAGGAGGGTATTGTGAGGGCGATGGAGGAATAAAGGCATTTTTAGAGGGGGGACTGGAGTATGCAGGTGGCAAAGGGACATTGGAGGAGGAGGGGAGTGGTGCAGTTATGGCGGCAAAGGCCAAGGTAGGAGAGACGACACCATAGACAGTGCGGTGATATAGGGCATGGAAGTTCTCAGCCCGTGCAATGATGCCACGCACGACGGACAAGGGTTCTTGAGAGAGCTAGGAACCAGTGAAAGCAGCAAAATTTGGGCCAAGCCCGTGCAAGTACCAGTAACTTTGATCAAGACAAGAGACAGAGCGGCCAATGGAATAGAGTTAGTCACATTGTTGTAGAAACTGACGAGATTAATCTTTCACAGAGAGATGGTTACCCTGAAGTTGCTGCAACTTATCCCAAAGGCCAAGTTCCTAAGAATGGTCACTGTTGCTGAACTCATGTTCCAAAGTGAGCCAAACATTATGAGAGGTGAGCTTGCCATTGATTGCACCATATGCGACATCAGTGAGGGAGGAAATAAGAACTGACTAGAGCCATCGATCGTGCAACATCCATTGAGTATGTGCTGGATTTGGCTTTGTAGAGTCTGCTGGATCTAGTTCTGAGGGTGGGGATTGAGAAACATCAACATAGTGAAGGAGTTGATGTTGCTGCAGTAAGGTGCGTACTTGATTGCGGTAGGGTGTAAGCTTGGCAGTAACAAGATGAGAGAACTCCACATGAGTGAGGGGAAAAATAGTAGGGTCTTGAGCATCCATAGAAATATATGTGAAGGCCACTGATAATTAAAGGAAGTGTAAGGGAGCAAGAGAACAGTGGACTGGGATTAGGAACATGAAAGCAAAGAGATAAAGGGAAGCAGAGATTAGGTGATGGGGGCGGTGAAAGAGGAATAGACAACCAACACAAAATTGATCGGAGGGCATTTGAAGCCTAGTTGGATGACTCTGATACCATGACAATGTGAGATTTAACTGTGTTTCTCTAGTTTCAGTAATGAGTACGTGCAAATTTGACTGTTTGGTTTGCTTGTTTATGAGGAGGCTTGAAGATTAAGAACTTCATTGAGTTGCAAAGCTTGAATCTTTTCATAGTGTTACATAGATGTTATATAGAACATCGAGTCAAATGCCTTCTTACATTGTTTTCTCTTATCAGGAATGTCTGTTCGAAGACTTGGGTGTGAGACCCCATGTTTATCTTTTGGTGAAATCTCGGTTGGGTGATTATCAAGCCATGAAGCAGTCCTATGTGACCTCTGATTTGGGTAGCAGCATCTTGGGTGAAGGAAGTTTGTGGTGTTGCAGTGGAATCATCTTGAGAGGGACTAGGCATAGAAGTATAGTCAACATGTATGATGTGATTAAAGAAAAGCTAATACAATTGAGGTTCTGCCCCAAAATCCAATACTAATATGGTATTAGAGCGGGATCGATTATGAAGAACTCGATTCCTATATTCATCATCTACCCGTGGAGAAGAAGGAAGAGGTCAAAAATATGACCCTTCTCAACCCCGAAACTCCGGCGATCACGGCAGATGGAGCATCTGCCGGCCACCTCTCTAACCAACTCGCTCAACTACTCAAGCAATTAAATTCCAGTAATCTAGATCTATGCACGTCAAACTCAATGGGAATAATTATTATCTACGGGTAAAACTAGTCCGGGTAACTATTGGGGACTGGTCAAATCCGTCCAAAACAATGGCCAAATCATCACCCCGGCCAGGAGACATCGATAAAATGAAGCCGGTATGCATGGAATGTGGAAAAGGAAGATATGCAACCGAGGATTGTTTCAAGAAAATCGGATACCCAAATTGGTGGCCCAAGAATAAGAAGAGAGGGCAAAAGGTGGTCCGACAGCCACCACCGTGAGCAATCCGTAGACCACTAGCAGCTAGGGTTGAGCAAAATAACCATCGGTTTTTTGGTTAACCGAAAACCGATGGTTAACCGAACCGAATAACCAAAATTTTTCGGTTATTTGGTTATTCGGTTCGGTTATGGTTATCAAAAACCATAACCGAAAATATTCGGTTCGATTTTTGGTTATAACTGAAAGCCGAACTTTTTTTAACAAAAAAAAAATTGAACAAAAAACACGGTTTCAAATTTCAATTTAAGGGTTTATGGGTTTTAGGGTTTAAATTTAGGGT
>JAOWBN010000020.1:40890-63771 GCA_028565015.1 Pinguicula moranensis | reverse complement strand
ACATATGCTACTCCGATAATACTTGTTAGATTTATTATCAATCTAATACTCGGATCTTCATGTGAAGAAATTAGAACACAAATCAAATTGCAAACTGAAAGCGAAAACATACCAGAATTCATCGTCCTTGATCCTTTAAAAGAATGTTGACCAAACTCCGAAGGTGCAGTTGCATAAGAGATGCAAAAATGCAACGTTCCATGGAACTTTGATATTAAAAATACCTCCTCTACGGGTGGGCTAGTCTTGGTCAAATCGGCAGAGCGAATATTCTTCAGTCCACGATTGAAGTAGAGATTGACAAGTCTACCATCAAACTCCACGGGAAGGAGGCCCAAGACTCGATCATGAAGCAACATCGATCATGTCATATATCTTCCGCAAAATAGGAAGCTTGACAAGTTCTGTAATTTGTCCTCTACTCAACGAATTCATTAACTG
Source organism: Pinguicula moranensis (assembly GCA_028565015.1). Lineage (NCBI taxonomy): Eukaryota > Viridiplantae > Streptophyta > Magnoliopsida > Lamiales > Lentibulariaceae > Pinguicula > Pinguicula moranensis. The sequence goes on along the minus strand of JAOWBN010000020.1, from coordinate 63,330 downwards.
TTCTCCTTGTTCTCTGTCATTGTATGGCATTCTTCTATCGCTCGAGCATCTTTCAATTTCTGAGATATACATCCTCTGTTCCAGTTTCTTTTCCTAAATCATCACCAGTTATATTCTGGCTAAATGCAACCTCCTCATTTCTCAAGAGTTTATCCTCTTTAATGATTTCAACCGCTTGTTGCATCCCATCCTAGATGAATCCTCTTTAATGATTTTAATACAGTGTAAATACACCATATTAGTTGAAAAAAATGGAATGCCATTGGATGCCTTTTTCCTGTCCAGCCAAGTATATCAACCATATACGCATAGTGAAAGACAATAGCAGACAAATAATGTTCTTGCTCCATCACGCAAAATATTTACGCCCTTTTTCAACCAATCCCATATGAGCACAAGCAGACAACATAGAAACGTAGGTTACTTCATTTGAGCGAAGAAACATTTGTTGCATTTTCTCAAATAATATCATAGCCGAAAGAGGTCGTGCATGTCTAGCAAAACCAGATATAATTGTTTTCCACAACACAATATTCTCCGCCTTCGCATCAGCAAAGACAAGATAAGATTCTTGAATGCTTTCACATTTGGCATACATATCCACAAGATGTATTCATTTACTAAGAAACCTGTCTTATGCACCACAGAATGCACTTGCTTCCCTTCTATTGAAGCAGCCAAGGCTGCACAGGCACAAATAACTGAGGAAAAACTGAACATGTTCGGTACCTGATGTCCTATGTGCCATTTGGAACAAACTCAGAGCCTCCTCATAAAGCTCATTTTTGCACAAATCCAGCCATCATCGAACACCAAGTTACATCATTTTTGTTTCAGACATAAATTCTAATACCCGAATTGCATCCTCAACAAATTGGCACTTAGTATAGACATCTAGCAAAGCAGTGCTCACAAACCTATTCGACTCCATTGATGTTTTAATTGCAAAAGCATGTAATTGTTTACTCTCAAAAGCTAACACCTTGGAAGCACAACCACATAAAACGCTTGATAACGCAAACTCAATAAACTCAGACCCTTCTCCGAGCATCTTCCTAAAAAGTCGTAAAGCTCCTTCTCCAATATTGTTTTGAGTATAAGCCCCAATCATGGTATTCCAAGTAACGACACTTCTCACACGCAGTCCATCGAACACTTTTTGAGAGTGACCCACGAACCCCACCTTTTGAATACATGTTGTAAACGATTTTCTTGTGTGGCTGTTACGGATTTTCTTGTGCGGCTGTTACTGATTTTCTGGGTATTTTTCTTGAAAGCAGGAAGCAGCTAGCATGTGGTTCCTAGTACAACTATTGATCATTTCTTCAACTATATCTTTTCTTTGTCAAGAAACTCGAACTCGAACAGTTTCAGATTCTTGTTCATCATTCATGTTCAAAGAACGATCGATCGCATGGGTCCACTCCAATTTCTATTGGATCAAAAAACTGGTGCACTGAATCCAACGCTATTTTCTTCCATATCAAGAGAAAGTCAAGGGGGTAATGACGTAATGGGAGAATCCCCAGAGTTGACGACGGCGCATTAAAATCTCGCTCATTTCTCAATTTCTTAGTTTGTTGTAAACGAGAAATAATGCATATACCTGGCAGTAGAAAATTGCCATGGAGGTTGAGGAGTTGAGGCGAAACGACTATAATTTTCTCCCTGAACAGTAACGGCGTCGTTTCAGAAAATGCGCTTCTATGAATCCATGGTCACGACGAAGGCATCGTGTATTATTAGGAACGAAGTGCAGTTGCAATCGATGTTACCCGGCACCGGCAGCAGCGTTGCTTCTTCCATCTTACCAGAATATTGTCCCTGTCGTTTGTCAACGCTTCACCAGACCAGTCTCCAATCTCCCGTCTCCTTCTCCAAAGTGTTCGATATGGCGATGTTGTAAACAAATATGGAGGAGACAAATTCCTGTAGAAAATATATTCTAGAGCAAATTTCGTGCTGATAACGTATTGTAAACAAAAAGATTTGCAGAAAAGTAAAAGAGAGAAGGTTGGAATGATCGTGAAAGTCTCTCGTATATTCTTTTTGGTTCTTCTATATATAGAGATAAAAATTGGATAAGGACTACAATTACAAAAGTCTGATCCGTAGAAACGGTCTGAATCATCTACATCTATAACAGAAGATGCATTCTTGACCAGTTCATTATAATGTTTAATGAAAGAGAAATTGCTAGATCTGTTGATATTAATTCAATTATTAATGAATTTGAAAAGATAAAATCCACATAGATGGTAATTTAAGTGATAGTTTATTTATTTTTTTGGATTTGGTAATGATTTTGGAGATGTGAATGTGCTTAAAAGGTTTTTTATCGTTACTTTGTAACAATTTTCTTATAATTTATTTTATCGTGACACTCCCTCCTATCGGAATTAAAGATCCAAAGAGAATTACTAGCACTAAAGACAATAAAACACCCTAATGTTTTATTTAAATTATGAAAGTAAACATATGTAACGCAATGATTTTTACAGATTAAATCCATGGCACGTTAGATTCTTTCGCACTTAGTTTAAATCTATATATGTTTAGTAATTTAAGATCCAATCATGATAATTCATTTTATCGTAACACAACAATTTGTTTATCCAAAATCGATTTTTTGGATTGGATTCAGTTTGGTTTGGGCTTCAATTTTTGCACACTAAATTATGAATAATTTGGTGAAGCCAATAGCTCAAAATTCAAGCACATCCTAATAAAGTACTTTGGCCAGTAGTCTACCAAAGTCTCCTTGTAATCTGAACATGAACCAGTAATCTACCAGAGTCTCCTTATAATCCACGAAATCAGATCCCCGCCTTCACATAAGATAACAATTCGAGAGAAACTATATACATGCTTCTGGGTCTCAACACATGAGAATATGAATAATAGTGTAGTAAATAGGCGTATTGAACTCTCTATTTATAAGGAGTTATTAGAGTTCAATTCTAATTAGACATATTTACATTATTTTGTCTAACAGCTCCCACTTGGCTACGTAAGTCGTATTACAAAATATAGTTTTCGAAAATCTCCCGATGCGTCATACGAAAAATTAGTCGTGCAACCATAAATAACTAATAGTGTCATATTAAGTCATCATCTAACTAATATGACACTTTCAAAGCGAAGATACCCCAAATCCTCTTTGCATCACCTATAGCTACGTATGCCTTTAAGCTATACAATATTTGGCTACATACTTAATGTAACCGCCATGGCAAATATGGTGAACCTAGACAGATTATTCCTTACACACTAATAACTATCCATATCAACTAGACTACTTTCCTAGCATGGTCCACTGGACTATATAGATCATAGCCATTGGGTAACATACTAAAGTAGCATCATCAAGCCTCAACTTCAAGCCATAGCTCTAAGTCAAATAGTAACATCTAGCCCATGTGATCACACAATGACAATCAGAATATTCTTATGTCATTTTTAGAAGGTCGTTCTGTAGTACACGCAGTATGATATGTGTGTCATAACGTGACTCCCACTTAGGTAGGCATGTCACTCACTTGTGGCTTTATCCGTTGATAAATACACTTAGTTTTATACTCTACATTCGGCTATAAAGCTTTAATATGAAAACTCAGACATTTCACATTCCATTCACTTAGAATATTATTTCAAATCTACTAAAGCGACTGTCCAAAATATTTATCAGTCTTATCCTTCATGCTATGCAAGCATAAGGGAAATTTTTGTGTGATAGGGCCAATCATTAAGCTTTTTTTTTTGACATTTATTGTTCCTTATTAATTGAATGCAATCATTGCATATACGAGAGTATTGCTCAAATGAAAGGAAACGTAAATTTTATTCCATAATTATTTGTTACCAAAACATGTCTTTATCATTTACAAGATGTAATCAAACCCTACGTAATCCTAAAACCATGACATTAGCTCTGAACATATCTCTAGAAATGGGTTTGGTCATCGGATCGACAAACATCTTATCAGTATAAATATACTTAATATTTATATCCACTTTGTTGATAACGTCTCAAACAAAAGTGGTAGCGTCTCTAGATGTGCTTTGTATTTATGTGGAATTTTGGATCCTTAGTGAACTGAATCGTTGCAGTATTATTGAAGTTCATTTCTATAGGAACATCGAGCCTCGAAACCAAATCGAGGTACTGTAGAAAACTTTTAATCTAAAGTGCCTCTTGCACTGGTACGTTGCATGCGACATATTCTACTTCCATAGTTGACAAAGTGCTGCAGCATTGGTTCTTGTTGTACGAAGATATGGCTCTTATACCAAGGATGAAGACATATCCAAAGGTTGAATTGGACACATCCAAATCACTTCCCCAATCGGCATCCATAAACCCCTCAAACACAAGTCTCCCCCTTCATAGCATAGAACTAGATCGATTGTTCCACGAAGGTAATGAAAGATCTTCTTGACTACTTGCCAATGAGAAAACCCCGGGTTGCTTTAGTAATGGCTCACCAACCCAATCGTGAAGCAGATGTCCGGTCGTGTACATAACAAGGTGTACATCAAACTCCCTATAGCACTTGCATAGGGAACATTGCTAATTTCTTCCTTTTCTTTATCTATTTTTGGACATTGGTTGAGGCTTAGTGCCAAACCGTTATCAACAGGGGTTTCAACGAGTTTAGAGTTTTGCATTCTGAATTGCTCTAAGGTTTTGTTTATATATGCCAGTTGGGACAAATCCAACATTCTCTTAGAACGATTTCTGCATATTTCCACGCCTAGGACATCCTAGCTTCACCCATATACTTCATCTCGAAGACGGAGGATAGCCACTATTTGGTGGCGTTGATTCCCATGTTGTTTCCAGCTAGTAGTATGTCATCGACATATAAGGAGAGAAACATGTTGTTTTGGCTGGGTTGTACGCATAGCCCGCCGAACACTATGGTCGTATATGTTCCAAGATTGGTTTCCTTCCATTTTATAACTCATATGGAGTGGTGGACACACTCTTGCTCGGTACTCTATTGAGGATGTATGTTGTCGTGAACTGTTAGTTAGTGACATAGAGCACCAATTAGTTGATAGTGTGCTTGTTAGCTTCATGTATAATGAATGATGTACATCATTTTGTTCCTTGAGTTTTGTATATATTCTGGATCATTTGGGTTGAGGACTCGAATTGTGAACTCCATGAATTAATTAAAACTCTAAATAGGTCCCTAGCCTCAAGTCATTAGCAAAGGAACAACTAGATGACTATATGGACTAGCATGTGGATTAATGTATGATCATGTTTTCACTAATCATCGATACAAGGTATCTATATAATGAGATGAAATATGAATGTACGGAGTACATGAGTATTGGACTTGACCCATATTGACTTGTTGTATAGATTGTGCTTGTGTTATTAGCAAAGTCATATAGTATTAATTCACTTATTTGAGATATTCATAAGTCTGGGTGATGAATGTGTATTACGTGAGGTTATCAAACGCTTCTTTTAACCAAGGTGTTATAAAGGTAAGCTTTCTGAATATGCATGATTCATTATGGAAGTTATGAAATATCAAGATGATACTTTTGTCCATCTCATCTTGGATGAGATGATTATTATCCTTGGGCCCCTTGATGCAGTAATAATTGTTACGCATGCATTTGTGATTATGGGATTGTCAAATATTAACAATTATATACTGAAGATCAAGAAAGTAATTAATGGTCAAAGATAACACATTCATACGTTAACATTAATTATTGGATATTAAGTGATGAAAGAATTAATACTAAATGAAATTAAAGGATCATGATTTATCTATATTAGATCAGATCATAACGCATTGCTAGATTCCGCTTATGATTTATAAATTAATGAGATTAATTTATTACCGATTTAGATATGGATCTTACTGGGTCGCTCCATTTGACAAACTGAATTATAAAGAATCAATTATGTAAGACATAACTAATTTTGCAAACAGATCGAGATCGGGTCAAGACAAATTAATCAGGATTAATTAATTCGATAACCCTGATACAAGAAATATTGACCTTCGGTGGAACCAACTTAATTTATGGCTATTGGGCTCGATTTAATTGAGCCCAGTGCATGGAAGAGGACTGATGGGATCAAACTAATTTAACCCAACTTGAGTAAGTTATAGACAAAGTATAAAAGGCATGAAATGGGATTTCACATGACGAGAGAATTCTCGATTTTTCTTGAATATTTATTTTGTCATCTCTTCATCAAGCTTCTCGATCAGTCCGAATTCCCGCCCCCGTGGTCGTCGGATTTTCAGGGTCTAGTAGCCTCTTCAGCTTGTCGGGTGTTGCACGGGTTTCTCTAAGTCGATCGGGCATCTAGGTCGCTTGCTAAATCCTTGCTCAATAACACAAATTACACACGTTAATGGGCTGATTTTGGTTCTTGGTTTGGATTTGAAAATGTCCGAAATTTTTTGAAATCATGCCCTTGTATCCTAACACGAACAACGTATCTTCCCAAAAGTTAATGGATAGGTTGATTTGTGCCATCGTAGACCTAACCATATCAAGCAATGTACGATTCCTACGTTTCGTAACACCATTTTGTTTGAGGTATAAGGAATGATAAGTTGCCTTACTATGCCATTTTCATCACAATACCCTTTGAACAAATCAGAAGGTATTTGCAACCACAGTCGGTTCTAGGAATCTTAATTCTTCTATCCAACTTGTTTTCTACTTTGGCTACGTAGCTTCTAAACATATCAAGTGCTTCTTGGCAATGAGACATTAGATACACGCGTATGAAATGCGAGTAGTTGTCTATGAAGATGATGAAATAAGAGGTCCCATGGTGTACTTTCACACTCATGGCTCCGCAAATGTCGGAGTAGATTAATTCTAATGAACTTGAGGCTCGAGAAGACTTACCGAAAGACTTTTTGCTAGCCTTTCCAGCTAAGCAAGGTTCACACACAGGCAACTTTGCCTTAGTGAGTTGGTTTAATAGACCACACTTAGCAAATATGTTTAACCTATAATGACCAATGTGACCAAGTCTAGTATGCCATTTAACAGATTCAAAAGTTATATCATTGTTGGAAACTAAGGCAATGGATGAATTAATAGAATTGTTATAAATATCATCCAAATCAAAAATGCAAAAAAAATGTTTGTTTGAGCGTGACCAAACACATTGTCACCGTACTCAATTTTCAATACACTAGGACAAAAATTAAATGAAAAACCTAATTGTAGCAAAGAAACAATTGAAACTAAACAACAATGGACTCCCAACACATAGATTGTGTCTTGTATTAGGAATGTATTCCCGATATGAATATGGATCTTGTAGGTGCCAATACCGATGACATCCTCTTCACTGCTTTTCCACATGTTACGCTTCGTGTTCTGGTGCCACAGCGATGAAACTCGACAAATCAAGGACGCTCCTGAATCAACAATCCATTTAGGAAATGAATTAAACTAATGCATGGGAGCAAATGCATAATTTGGTATTATTTGGAGAGTAAGGTACCTTTTTAGTCTAAGAACAGTTCCGAGAGTAGTGATCTTTCTTTTTGCAGTTATATCACTTCACATGCGCCATATTCTTAGGGCCTTTAGCCTTGGGCTATTTAGTGATTTTTTTTCTTTGAACAAAGTTCTGAGTCCTCTTTGCTGACTTACTAAGGTTCTTGTTTTTCTTAGGGTTTCCTCTATGAGTAGCAAAAACTTTGGCATGTGGTGCGGAAGCATGCAGACTCTCGTCTTCAAGCTCAAGATAATTGGATATGTCAACGAATGTCTTGATGTTCACGTCATGATTCATCAAAGTTTTGAAAGGAGTCCAACGTCTGTCTTCCATTTCATCAGATAGTGAATGGGTCACATTATTCACCTGTTCGAACTCAGAAATATCAATCCCGCCAGCCTTGAGATCGTGAAGCATGGTACTCATGATGCGGAGGTGTTCAGGTACAGATCAACTCGAATCAATCTTGTATTGAAGCCAATTTAGGTGCAAGGCACGGAACCTTGTAGCTGATGTTTGGTCGTATTTCTCCTTGAGTTTCTCCCGTATGGACTTGGCTATGGGCTCTATATCCTATGTGCCAATCGGGTCATCATGTATCCAGGACAACATAGCATAGCATGCACTACGATCCTTCTTGCCCATGTTTCATAAGTTGTTGTTTTTTTATAAGCCAAATTTATATATATGAAATAAAAATATTTACAAGAAGCAAAAGGAAAGAAAAAGGAAAGACGGAGAGTCTATTCATTGACCAAACAAGTAGCGCCATATGGTCATTGGGACTATAGTGATGAAGTAGTGATCCTCCTTGGTCGTGAACCATATTTCGTGCTCTACTGATATTTCATAGGTTGGTAAGGTTTTTGCTGGTTATTCCATGGTTATATGCTCAAGAACGTCTTTCTCGTGCAAGAGATATTGAATCTTCTCGAATGAGATGTCATAGTTTCATCCAGTTAACTTATCACCAGAAAAGAGCTCGTTTATCATACTAGAGGATGTCATTTCTGCAAGTATATTTTAAGTATATTAATTTCTAATCATGCATACTAAGAATTACTCATTTAACACATAAATAAAATCACATAATATAAGATATACTTATAATCCTATAACTCATTTATGAAATTTTAACATAAAATTAAAATATTCAAAATAATAATTAACATATAGTTAGTTGATAATTTTAGAATAATTATCAATGAATCCATAGGAATTCTAATCCATAAGAATTCTAATCCGTAAGAAACAAAATCTAATTCGAATTCTAATAGAAGACAAATTCTAATTAAGAAATTCTAATTAAAATTCTAATAGAAGACAGATTCAAAGTATATTTGTGAAGATTTACTGTTTCAAATTTTTTTTGGTGGTTTTAATGAAAATTAAATTGCAATAAGAATGTTATGTACACAGTATTGACAATGATTGCCCCCCATACAAGGTGCAATCATCCCAGACAAGCTATACATCATCAAGGCGGAAAGAAAGAACTCAAGCACAATCTTGGATGCCAAATCCAATCCGTCATGGTCATCGCAGCTGGTACCTTCTCAGATGTAGTATGCCAATACCATACTTGCTCTTTGATATTTCCAATATTTTATCTCTGCCGAACGACCCATGCCAAAATTTCACCTCATTGCGAGTTTTTCACATATTCCACACCGTACAGTGCCAAATAGATTTCCATAAATCCCTGCCACGCCATGTTGACGACATGCCCATATGTGCCTGGAAGTGTTCTAATGGCAAGTGATGACCCACGCATAAAAAGCTCATCCAGTTATATATAGTTGTCCATAGAGCATACAATTCCGCGCATGACCAAAATAGATATGGCACCCCCTCGTAGTCTACCTTGCAAAGAGCACATAAGCTTACCTCCAAAGGGAATGTCGTACCGCGGTGAATAAGATTATCCATTGTGGCTATGCGTGATTGGAGCACCCGCCAGCAGAAGGCCATCACGCAAAAAGGTGAGCATTTGCACCATATCTCGACTAACTTGGTCTAAGGAGCAATCGCAGGCGCACTTATGGAGCAAAGCACCCGATAGCCACTCCTAACTGTGTAGTCTCCTGTAGCAGAATCCGTCCATCGCCAATTGTCTTGGCCTTCACGCGGGACCAAGTCTTGTATTGTATTTCCCAATCCCTAATCAACGCCAATTCTCACCAACTCAGTGGTTGCCACTAACTCCAACACCATTCAGATACCCCCGCCGACCATTTCTCACCCATATAGCTACCTTTATCCGCTGCCTGTCGATATTAACGGGCGTCTTTGCTAGCTAACTTTCCAGTGCTAGTCCAATCATCTTCCCAGAATATCGTTTTTCCCCCATCCAACATCACACACTGTATTGAATTGAGAAACCAGCCCTCCGAGCAAATAATCTTCCTAAGATCTCTCCAACAACGTGTAGAAGACCGATTCTGGGGAAGGTTCCCCAAATTACAATCCGGACGAAGAGTCTTGAAATATTTGGTGATGATAATGTCCCTCCACTGACCACCATCCTCCATTTTCAATCTCCAACCCCAGTTGGCTAATAAATCATGATTGAAAGAGCCTAGATCAGGATCCCTAAGCCCCCACTTGTTTACTTTGGCACATTGCGTCCCAACTGATCCATGACATCGAGCCACTAGTCGCATGACTAGATTTCCACAAGAAAGCTTGGCATATACTTGTCATCTCATTAATGATCGATTTTGGTGCCATATACAATGAGAAGAAATAAACTGGCATATTGCATTGGACACTTTTGAGGAGTGAGACCTTACCCCCAAAGTTCAAGAACATATTCTCCCATGAGATAGTTTTGTTCTGCATAGTAGAAGTGATAGAACTCCAAGTGCGATGACACCCTGAATTACCACCCACAGGGAGACCCAAATAATCAAACGACATGCCCATGATAGAGCAATGTAGAGTCTGTGCGCACTCCTATTGCAATGCTTGGGAGATGTTGATTCCCAAGAGATTGCTCTTCTTAAAATTGATCGTTAGGCCTGACATCAATTCATTTATACGCAACACTCCTTTCATAATACGTATATTTTCCAAGTCTTCCATGCCAAAGAAGAGGGTGCCATCAGCATAAAGAGAATGTGTGTATATCTGATCCCCACAACGAATTCCACGAAGACCACCACGTTCCAATGCAGACTTCAAGAGCATGTTAAGACCTTCATTCACAATCGCAAAGAGAAACGAGGATAGGGAATCCCCTTGCCTCAGCCCACGCTCAATAACCGAGCTAGTAGAGGATGTTAAACACACCCTTATCCAACCAATCCTCTGTTGATAGAACCCATTTTGCGCTTCATATCAAATAAGAACTTCCAATTGATAGAGCCAAAAGCTTTTGCAAAATCCACTTTTTGGAGGTCGGCGTTCGTGAACATTTCACAAAGTAAAGAAGTTCACTTGCCAATAGAATACCATCATGTATTTGTCGACCTTTGATAAAAGGCCAATTGTTTTGGTGATATCAGCTTATCCATTACCTTTCTCAATCTGTTGGCAAGTAGCTTTCCCAGAAGTTTGTAAGCACTTCCAATCAATGAGATTGGTCAATAATGGCCAAGTTTAGAAGGAGACAAAAGTTTTGCAGCCAGAGTAATAGAGGTGGCATTTAGACCTAAGTAAATGACCCAAATAGAAGAACTCTCGCAGGAAACCAATATAGTCGTGTTTTACCATCTCCCAGTGCGTCTGAAGGAAATGGAAATTAATTTCATTAGGGTTTGGGCTCTTCCTACTTGAACAAGACCATAGTGTAGCCAAAATTTCTTCCTTCGTAAACTCAGAAATCAGCACCCAAAGTTAGATAGGGGCGGTGATGATCCGGCTCCGCAAAGTATTTTGAGAAATAAGATAATATCTCGTTCTTGGCTTTGGGGATAGATTCAGTCCAGACGCCATCAAAGTATAATCCCTGAATCGTGTTTTTGTGTCGCCGCTATTGAACACAAGCATGGAAGTAGCCTGTGTTGCCGTCTCCTTCCAAAATCCACTTTGATCTCGACTTTTGATATGAGATAGACGTCTTTCAGTGGATGGATATCTTTAGTTGGCTCGAGATAGATTTTCTCCTCAATATTTCCTCCATCGATAAAGGTCGTACCTCTCCTTCATGTCATACCAATTGATTTTTGCATTCAAGTATTCTATCTCACGATCCACTTTGCCAAATACTTTGCGGTTCCATATCTTGAGCTCATGTCGAAGATGTTTTATATGGCAAAGTAATAGAGATGCCTTTGTACCCGTAGGTGAGACAACATTACATTTTTCAATCACTAGCTTGTGAAAGTCGGGGTGAGAGTCCCAACAATCCAGCATCATAAAAAAGCTTTAGGTTCCCAGTTTCCTTCCGGCGTGTATAGTATAATGAGTTGGTGATCAGCAATACTGCGCTCCAGTGTGATCTCCAATGAGTTAGGCCATAAGTCTACCCACTTCTCTTAAAGTAAGAAATGATCAATACAATTGACACTTGTTCCTCGCCCATTGAGCCATGCAAAAGAAAAGCGTTGTAGAGGGAGGTCAATAAGCTCGTTGTCCAAAGTAAAATCTGTGAAGTCCCACACATCTGCAGTCACCCGGGCCATGGAAATTCATACACTCCTCTGCTGAGCGAATCGTGTTGAAATCCCCGGCAAGACAAATTGCAGTATAAGGCGCACAACACAAAATACCAAATATTTGTTCCCATAGTGTCTTTTTTGCAGCAAAGTCACCAGGAGTCGCATAAACATTTAGAATAACAAAGTTTTCACCATTAGAACGACATACCCCTTCGACAATCAGCACCTGAGGAAGTGGCGTAATAGTTTCCACAACTTTCAAGTGTTAAAACTTTTTGCTATGTAATTACCGTGTTCATTCATCTTTGGTGAGGATCAATTAAATCAATTGCTTTGTGTTGTGCGCCTTATATATCATAGAATTTGCCTCCCTTATGACATGTACTAATTCTATTTCAAATAAACTCGGCAACTTGTATAATGTTAACATCCTATAGTGACAAGGAGACAAATTTCTCTTATTAAACCAATGCACCACCATTTGTGAATCGGTTTTCAACTTATGTATCCTCCAACTAATAGTAAAAGATGAGGAGTTAAGAATGCAACGAAGCACTAACTTCAGTATGAGAGCTCGTTTCAATAGGTAGGGGCTAGTTATACACCATAGTGACTTCTCCCAAAAAAATTACGTAAAAATCCCAACACAATCACTGATAACTGAATTTCTTTGAAACTCCATCAATATTAAACTCTCATCTTCCTGTTGGTATGCCAGCCAATTAAATAAGAAGTTAGTTTACCTTTAATTATACATGAGCTTTCATGTTTACTAAACAAAATAGAGGCGATACTGTCCAATCAATAGAAGTATCAAGTGATTTGATGTGGGGGCGGAATAAGGGTTGTAAATGCCCATTAAGTTAGGGCTCCATTGGCGCTTGAAGAAGGAAATTCGCTAAGTATCCAATCCACCTCGAAGATTGGCTGTACCTCGAAGGTTCCACCTCATGCCTCAACATGGGCCCGAGTGGAATAACCTCGTATAAATGACGAGTTCCTTCAAAGTCGGCACATACATCCCCCATCAAGGAAATGACTGGTGTCGCCTAACAAGTTTATATGTCTCGTCCACTGATAGAAGAGATGTAAAAATAACAACCACTGCCCACATGTCGACTGTATGGTTAATTGCCGTATACATTGAAAAATATCAATGAACCCTATATGAACTCTATAAATAGTCGCTTAGTTAACAAGAAAGATAAGCGATTCTTGTGAAACAAAGTTGATGATATGTTATACTTATTTTCTTGTGTATCTCTTTTCTCAGATAAGTGTATGGTGTAAATCAAGGAATGACGAAACACACATACACACACCTCACATATTTTCTTGGTTTTATCATGGGCGTCGTATGTGAGAAACGTTTCTCATACCCATTGAGAAACTCTTCCTACTACAAACTTAAGGTGCCAAAAACACCGACACCAGAGAACACACATACTGCTCTTATGGAGGACGAGATCCGGCAAAAAACCCAATAAGAAACTTTTCCCTTGAAGAAGGTCAATTCGAAAGGAAAGGACAATCCCGAATTACCCCCTGCACAATGGAGAGAGTGCAAAAATGTCAGCTTCTTGTGACCTCCTCGTGAACGTGCAAGGACAACTCGAGGAAGGATCAAGACACTGGTCACCCAACACCATCTCGACCAAACATCCTCAAGGAAGATCACCGGCCTCCAAGCGGCACATTTTCCACTTGAAGGAAAGTCATAAAATCCGGCCAACATAATACGAAGAAGTACTTTTACGGCTAGATTGGCATGAGACTTTGGTCTGAATCTATCTCAATCTTGACCCCTCCTTAGAGGATGAAATCTTGGCTTGCCTACGAGAGTACAAGGATGTTTTTACCTGGGATTCGATCCTTTCCAAGGCGTCAGTCCCGAACTGGCCAAGCATAAATTGAATGTGCCCCCCAATGCAAAAACTGTGCAACAGAAAAAGTAAAAGTTCTATCCCAAGAAAAACCTCACCATTAAGTCCAACGTCCAAAGATTTCTCATAGCCGGGAACATCAAAGAGGTGCACTACACGTAATGGTTGTCAAATGTGGGTTTAGTGCCTTAGGAAGGATGTGTCAACTTCACGAATATGAACAATCCCTACTAGAAGCCTCCATACCCACTACCCTCTATCGACCGAATGGTCGACACCACCATGGGAAAATGCTCATTAAGTTTTGGGTTCATTTGTCGTCTGAAGGAGGAAATCCGCTAAGTATCTAGGCAACCTCGAAGGTTCCACCTCGGTCCTCAACACGCGGGCCTGAAGGGAATGACCTCTTACAAATGAGGGATTTCTTTGAGGTGGACACATACATCCCTACGACAAGAAAATGGCGTGTGTCGACTAACAAACTTATCTGCATCAAGTCACCGACAGAAGAGATAATGAATAACAGTCACTGCCCACGAGTGGGTTGTATGGTTAATTGTCATATCCATAGAAAAATACCAATGTATCTATATAAACTCTACAAATATGTAGCTTGGCTAATAAAAAACATAAGCAATTATTTGGGAACAAAGTCGAACATACGCTATACTTATTGTCTATGTATCTCTTCTCTCTGAGAATTATATAATGTAAACCAATAAATTGGCAAAACACACACGTACCCCTTGAATATTTTCAAGGTTTCATCATGTAAAATAATGTTTTGTCACCAAAACCAACAAACACACAAAAAAAAGACGATATTTGGATTAAAAGAGGTATATATATATATATATATATATATATATATATACTCTTCTTCATCAAATTTTCCAATTTGTTTTCTTTTATAATACAAATGTAAAGTTCCTAGCAAAGTTCGTATAATTTTTAAACTCTCAACAGTTATTCCTACCAATGCACTCATTCAAATCTCAAGTATTCTTCTCAAAATATTCTTTATGCTCTATTGTTGCAGAGAAATCCCTTGATCCTTCATTTATGCATTATGACACTGCTAAGCAACTATAGCTTTTTTCTTGCTTGGATGGCCAGTGCAAGTAGGTCATCCTTGCTATGTTATTTGTCTCTGTGCTGGAACCAATCATGATGTAATTCTCAATTTTCTCTATTGATTTGGCCACCTTTGTTTTAGTGGAAGTTATGAATTGCTTGCAATGAGGTTCATTTCTAGTAGAATGCTTCAAACTCTCATAGAATCATCCCAAAAGTACAAAAGTGTTTGATTGAACTTATCCCTCTATTGAAGGTAGCCAATGTAACACATCTACGGTATTTTCGCTTTGCAACATTGGCATATACGGATCCATCATTCTTTTCAGAAGTGACCTATTTCAATTTATGTGGAACGACCACCTCTTAGTTGGCTAAAATTTAACATTGATGGCTCTGCATTGGCTACATTCAATGGTTGTGACGTGTGAGTGGATCTTCTGTGACTCAAAGGATAACTACTTATTGGCTTTCAATCAGACTTTGTTTGACACACCTAGCGCGAAGGTCGAGATCTCTGTCCTACTCTAGGGCCTGGGGTTTGGCTCCTCCCTTGATCAGGATTGTACCGCATATGAATCAAAATCGTTGATCATGGATAATGGGTTTTATCGAACTATTTCTCCGCCATAGCGCTATCTCCCTCTGTGGCGCACTATCATCTCCCTGTCGGACCTCTTTATTATAAGTTTTTCATAATTATTGTGAGCCAATTTTTTAGATGGACCGTGTGTTCAATCCCAAAATTGGCGTATGCTTCACTTTTCATTAAGCTACTGAAGTTTGACGTTCTATGTAGCTGCATACTGATCATACTCGTCTTGCCCGTGTTCACCTTCTACCTCGAGCATAAACTTAGTTTATGTTTTGCATTTCCGTTTACTTGTTGTCTTTATTTTTTTTGTAGGACTATTTGCTTTTTATTTATATATTATTTCTGAAATTCATTTTAAAAAAAGTAAAAAGGAATATTTTACAAATCCAAAATAAAAATGTATATCAATTATCAATATGACAACTAATTCCAATAAAAAAAATACAAAGTAGACAAAGAATCGTATGCTATAGCCGAAAATTGAAGCACGACTTCAAAAGCTAAGGATGAATAAAAAGAATTAACATTTTAATATGTGTAGGGACGAAGCGATCCACAAAACAATGAGAGTAAATGAAAATGAAATTTTGACTTGGCGTGGGGTGGGGGCACCCGCCTCCCTATACCAGGTACCATTTTCAATTTCATGATTCTCATCCAACACCTAAAAAGAAAAATTATATATATATAATAAAAAATATTAAAAAGCTTGACCGGAAAAAGCTTTGTTCAATTCAATTGAGTTCCCGCATCAATGCATCTCGAGTAAAATAATTCTACTAACCAAATCATTAAAACCATTTTGCCAGTGTTCCAAGGAGCGCGTTGAAAATTAATGCGTTAGCTGAAAAGAGACGAGAGAGAAAGAGGGACATATAGGTGTGATTTCGAGCTGTGTTCGAGCTGGAAAACTATAACCATTTTTCTCTCACACCACAAAAACAAACACTCGGAATCATAAAAACAATATACAGAAAACCCTCAATCTCTCTCTCTTTCTCTGCACCTCCATAGCCACCACCCAAATCTCCAACCCCAATTCCCAATTTTGCATCTTTATTCGAAACCCAGATCTCCGACTGCATCCTACATTCTGGGTTGGGTTCAGTTTCTTGGCCCCGAATTCACAAATTTTACAGAGTAGATAGATGTCTGCTGTGAGATGAAGATAAACACTTCTTCGAGCTGCATTTGCTGCTGCAGGGTTGGTTTCGTGTTTCTGCTCGCTTGTTTGGTGTGTTTCTGTTGTGGTGGCGGTGATGCTGCAGAGCTCAGAATCAGCAGCAACGGCGGCCGGCTTACCGAAGGAGAGGTCAGGTATATTACGAAGAGGCAGCTGCTGTACTATTTAGATGAGTTTGGGGACAGAGGGGAGAATGTGACGGTGGATGATTCTTTAGTTTTTGAGAATCCTAGGCTTCGATCTGCTTACATCGCTTTGCAGGCGTGGAAGAAGGCTATTCTATCAGATCCCCTCAACCTCACCGCCGATTGGGTCGGATCTGACGTGTGTGTGTACACCGGAGTTTTCTGCGCAGCGGCGCTGGATGACCCCTCGGTGAGAACGGTCGCCGGGATTGATCTCAACCATGGGGATATCGCCGGGTATCTGCCGGAGGAGCTGGGGCTTTTGGTAGATCTGGGCATTTTTCACATCAATTCCAACAGATTCTGCGGCACGGTACCGAAGAAATTCGCGAAGTTGAAGACGCTGTTTGAGCTGGATTTGAGCAACAACAGGTTCGCCGGGAAGTTTCCTTATGTGGTTCTGAGCTTGCCGAAGCTGATATATCTGGACATTCGGTTCAATGAGTTTGAAGGGAATGTGCCGCCGGAGCTCTTCGACAAGCCGCTGGATGCAATTTTTATCAACCACAACAGATTCAATTTCGAGCTACCGGAGAATTTCGGGAACTCGCCGGTTTCCGTGATTGTACTGGCGAGCAACCGATTCCAGGGATGTGTACCGGCGAGTATGGGGAATATGAGCAATTTGAATGAGATTATATTGATGAATAATGGGCTGAGGTCTTGCTTGCCGCCGGAGATTGGGTTGCTGACGAACTTGACAGTGTTTGACGTCAGCTATAATCAGCTGTTGGGGCCGCTGCCGGAGAGTTTTACCGGTTTGGTGAGCTTGGAGCAGCTGAATGTGGCGCATAATTTGCTTTCTGGGTCCATACCCCCGGGAATTTGTCAGCTGCCGAAGCTCCTGAATTTCACGTTTTCGTATAACTTTTTCACCGGAGAGCCGCCGGTATGCTCGGCTTTGCCAGCGGTTGATGATCGCCGGAATTGCTTGCCGGCGAGACCAGCACAGAGGTCCACCGCGCAGTGCTCTGCGTTTTTGTCTAAGAAAATACACTGTGGAGCTTTTAAGTGCCGGCGATTCATTCCGACTCTCCCGCCGCCTCCGCCGCCATCACCGCCTGTCGTCCAGCTGGCGTCTCCTCCTCCGCCAGTTTTCTCACCCCCGATTTTCTCTCCTCCCACGCCGCTGGTTTACTCTCCGCCTCCCCCTCAACCGTCAGGTAATTCTCCACCCTTGCCTCCGCCTCCAGTTTACTCTCCTCCATCACCACCACCACCACCAGCTTATTCTCCTCCACCACCGGGTTATTCTCCCCCTCCACTTTATTCACCTCCACCACCACCGCCAGTTTATTCGCCTCCACCACCGCCAGTTTACTCTCCCCCATTTCCACCACCACCAGTTTACTCTCCCCCATTTCCACCACCGTCACCGCCTCCTCCCGGCGACTCTCCCCCTCCGCCTCCTCCTTCTCCGCCACCGCCTTCTCCGCCACCGCCTTCTCCACCGCCTCCGTCTCCTCCACCTGTCTACTCTTCTCCGCCGCCGCCCCCATCACCTCCACCACCCATTCCACCACCTCCACCTCCTCCGCCCATTCCATCATCACCACCGCCCCCAATATCTCCGGCACCCTATCCACCTTGTTTCGTACGTCCACCGCCGCCTCCAACTCATTCTCCACCACCTCCACCTCCGCCCCCAGTTCCATATTACTACAACCTGCCCCCTTCACCGCCGGTAAACTCTCCACCGCCTCCACCACCAGTGTCCTTCCCTCCTCCTCCAATCTATCTAAATCAATCCCCACCACCTCCGATTCAATCTCCACCTCCCCCAACCTTCTCTCCTCCATCGCCCACACCTTGTATAGAACCTCCAATCCCACCTCCTTGTATAGAATCACCGCCCCCTCCTCCGCCGAGTGAAGAAAACCCGCCTCCCTCTCCCTCTCCGCCACCGCCTATTGTCTTCAAACCTCCACCATCACCTTCACCACCGCCGCCCTATATCTATAGTTCTCCACCACCGCCGCCCTATATCTATAGTTCTCCACCACCGCCGCCGTATATCTATAATTCTCCACCCCCACCATCTCACTCACCCCCACTCCCACCAACTCCGGTATATGAACGACCATTACCCCCGATTGTCGGTGTTTCATATGCCTCTCCTCCTCCACCACCCTTCTATTGATTCTTTTGAGACTAAAACCATTCCGGAACACAGAAACAGGTACCTGATTGCATTCTTTACTTGTATTAACTGAGCTCAATTTCATGATTCTCTTCACTGGGATGAGGGGGGGAAAAAAATCCAGGAAAATAGGAAAGATTCGAATTTGGAATTGGATTGAATGGATTATCATCATACTTGTTCCAGGAGTTGAATATGTACCGTTGAGGATCCTTGATATAATTTGTTTTAGTTGCTAAACAAGATGAGCGGGTGTCAAAGAAGAGACATGATGGATTTTAGAGTAGAATTTTATATTTAATTTGGATTTGATTATGGATGAAATTGAGTTCGTGCAATAAATGTAGATTTTGGAACTGGTGTATGTATGAAGATCTGCTTGTTCCCCAGGAAGCTGTAACAGCGCCTGCTGTTGTAGCTTTATGGGTTTCTTACTGTTATTATATATATAATATACTTTTTTCTCTCTCTTTTTAGTATAGAATATGATAATAATAAAGATGATCATCAAACTCATAAATGATATAGCCCACGAAAATAACGCTCACGAAACCCATGAACGGCCCAAAATGACGAAAATACATTCGTGTTGAATTCCGTGTCAGTGTTTAATACGATGGTATTTTGGTTATTTCACCTGTTTTCTTGCGTTTTGTGCGTGATTTTTTGTGCGCTATATCATTTTTCCATCAAACTCTTGTAATGATATTCATTTGATCTAATCTTTCTTTCATAAAATCCTTGTTACACATAATTAAAAGAATTAACAGTTTATTGTAATGAAGAAAATAAATAATAGATAAAAATTCTATAAGAATTACATAATCTTCAACTTTTCACCGTTGAATTAAATTCACAGTTTTCTCAAAACAGATCCGCCCTCTCCTGAGTGCTTTGACATTCCTGAGCGTCTGTCTCCTGGGATACAACGAATACGAGTTGATATGCACAGCACTTGCAGCACAACTCCGATGAACTCTAATGGTATTTTTCTTCAATCACCACAAGGACTCACAAAAATACTTCAAGAAGAGATAATAAAATTCTAGACTCAATTTTCAAGTGTGTTTCACTCAAGAGGGGATCCACTATTTATAGAGCTTGCGAATGAGTGTAGAGATTTTTACACCTCTTAAATTTCTCCATTATCTTCACTAACTTAGTGAATTAATGGATCAACTCTCCATTTTTTCCACTAAATTAGTGGGATCATGGACTTGAAAGGAAAAATTTTTTCCCATTCATATCTTTTATCAATTTCTCATTCATAACAATAACATATTATCAATCTCGCACATAAATGAAATTGATCCTATAAACGGACTCAATACGTGGTGATAGAATTATGCCATTGATACCTGCGTAGGATAGGTAGGTTTCATCCCTTGAACCTTCCCTTGTGAGATTATATTAACTTTACTAACTGATCAGTAGACGCGATGTCCTTGAACTGTTCTGCCATTTGTGTAAACGTGCAATATAATTCACACAGATATCTTCCCGATACCATTTTGGTTCTCATGTTTTATGTTCATTTTGGCCTTGTTCTGTAAGAGTTTTTAAAGAATTGAGCCCCAACAATTCTCCTTCAAAGCGAGCCATCTTCTCTCTTACATATGTGATCACTTTATTAAGAGTAGCCCGTATTACTCCGCTCGAATTTCTGATGCATAAGATCATTAAAAGCAAATATGTTTAGCCTTTACCTATGGATTTCACTGTTTCATCATAGGAATAGGCAGGGTTTTACCCCTACATTGAAGCACCAAGATCGATACAATTAGGTTATCCATTTGAACCTAAATCTTGGGATCTCCAGTCAGCTAGGTTGGGTTTTCTTTGTACCAACCTACAGTCAGATGACTTGTGCCCCATCTTGTTACACTTGTAACATTTTCCAAGAAACTTTTGTTTCTTTGTAACTCCTTTTTAGGTCTCATCTTTGACCCATGCACAAACTTTTTGTTCTTGCCTTTTCATATTCTACCACATTTTCCCTAGCAGCATTTATGTTGACAGTAACATATGTCTTTTCGTTGAATCCTTTGTTATCTTCTTCCATGCGAAGTCTAAGGATCAAATCTTCCACTGCCATTTCCTTCCTTTTAAGCTTCATATAATTTTTGAAGTTCATCCACGTAGGGAGTAACTTTTCAATTATTGTCGCTTCTTGGAAAGATTCACTAAGGATCATTCCTTCTGCCAACATTCCATGAATGATCAATCGAAGTGCTTGGACTTGACTATAACAGTATTTGTGCTCACCATCTTGAAATTCAAGAACTGTGCAGCCAAAAATTTCTTAGCACCAACCTCTTTAGTTTTATACTTGTGGTCTAAAAGCGCAAATCATAACCATAAGTGCATAAAAAGTCCAAAGAGAGAACAGGACAAAAAAGAAAAAACCCTCTATTGTAGCAACCCCTAAAAAACGACCGACTATTATCTAGAAACCACCCAAGCCATCATTGTAACTGACCAGAAATTGTTGCATAAAGATGTTCGTGGATTGGGGAAGACAGTGCAAGGTCTATCTGGTGGATCGGATGTGGAAGTGGAGATGGGGGATGGTGTTTCCAGAGACAAAAAGGTGATATCGGTTGTTCATACGGGTGCATCTGGAGATGATGAATGTGTTGATGGTGCATTGATGCAGGCTGGTAGAGTTTTGGGGACAAACGCAAGCGTTGAGTTGTTGGCGACCGTGATGTTGGAGATGGTGGCAACAAGCAGAGATCCAAAAACACGGAACAACCAAAACGTGTGATAGATCCAATTTATCTGGATCGTGCTATCTTTAAACTTCAATGTTCAGGGGCTAGTGTGCGGCTGGGAGGAGAGACTCAGGTGGCTGAAGGTGAGGGTTGGGAGAATCAACGTCGGTATAGGCAGGAAGGCAAGGAGGTTGTTGGTGAGAGTGTGGCGGAATTGTGGGGCAGATACGTTTTGATAGAACATATCAAAAATTGCGTGATGAAGCTGATTCTTTCCATATTTCCAACTTGCCACCGGCGTGTACGGAGTGGGAGATGCGTTGAGTATTTTCGGTGTTCGGGGTCGTGCGTGATGCATTCATTCCTCGTAATCAGCTGGCACACTGGTGACATTTTGGTTTTGTAAGATTTGATCCGGTTGGAGATTGTTTAGCGTTTGAGCAGCGTCTCTCTGGCTGCTGGATAAGTACCTATAAGCTGCTTGTCCATCGTGTGAGGGGCCAAGAGTCACGGAGGTTCTCTGCAAGTTTGAGTGATCCACACAAGCAACGTATAGATTCAACA
>JAOWBN010000019.1:729799-740845 GCA_028565015.1 Pinguicula moranensis | reverse complement strand
GTGTTTGTAGTTAAATTTGGTATGATAACTTTAATTTATTTACGAAATTGCCATTAGAAGTAAAAGTGGAAAAAAAATTAACCTCCTATTTACTTCTGAAAAAAAGGAGAATCTGACTGAAAAAAAAGAAATGGAGTTTTAAAACACTGATTTTGAAATAATCTGTAAAAAAAGAAGAATAAAAAAATTAATCTAAAAAATAAGAGGTACAAAACAGGCCTTTAACAGCAAAATAATGTTGGCCATTTTACAAGAGAATTGATGGTTCTTAGTACGTTTTATTAATGTCTTTAGACTATAGAATGTTGTGGATAGTTAAAAAACTAGAGATTCACCCATAATCAACAAATCGGCGGGGAGTGCACAACCAATCTCCGGTCAGATGACCGATGCTACAACTTGATAGACTTTGATGGTTCGTACCTAATGTTTGATTGGGTTTTGCTGGTAAAATCGCCCCAGATGGGTGCCATAGCTGTAAGCAAGGGCGGATTTAGGCGCAGGACCCGGGGGACCAATGGGACGACCCAGGGAGATCTGGGCCAAGCCGCCAAGGCCCGTTGGATCTGCCTTTGGTTGTAAGTACTTTTTATTGCTTTCTTGTTGGGATGGCCATTTAGAACTCGGGAATTAATTTTCGGGACTTCGGGAGTGCGATACAGGAATGGAAATAGTTTTTTGTTTCTGAAAAATTTTGGTCCGGGAACGAGAATATTCTATTTCCGGATCGAAGTCTAGAATGATCATCCATATTTTCTTGTAGTTAAAAATCATAAGCGGTGAAAATCAAGAAATTTGATGATCTTGTAAGATAAAAAAAAATGGCTTTGCTGGGGCCATACTCCGGTTGGAACGGGTTACCCTAGTGATCAAGAATGTCCCCATAACTCTTCCCTTATATGAGCGGGAGGTTGTGGGTTTGAGTCCCACCAGAAGCAATGCTGGGGCCAGACTCCGATTTTATGACTATGGCTTGCCTGATCAGCCGTTTAGCTTGATTCGCCTGGATGAGTCGGCTAGGCGGATCCCTGTGGAGTAGTCGACGAATAATCAGATACCACCCGTACTCCAAAAAAAAAAAAAAAAAGAATGGCTTTGCCTAAACTTGCAAGGAAACAAAAACTGCCCATAGCAAATAGCCGATGTATAATTTCTAAAAAAAATAGAAGATATATATTTCCCGTACGAGGTTTGCCTACAGCTAAAAATGCCCAGAAAGGATTTACCATTTAATTCGTTCTACGTCGAAAAAAGGCTTTTATAGGCCCAACAAGTAAATATTGGGCTTGATAATTAAGCCCAACAAAATATACATGTATTCATTGCCCTAGGGTTTATGGAGCACGGCGATATTTATCTCAAGATTACACCACTTCGCTTCTTCACTGGCCAGTTGATCGATCCTTGCAGACACGATTACAGGGTTTGCTTCCCTCTCTGTGCTGGTTTTCTATGTTTATCGTATTATATATGGGTCTTGCAAGATTACTGTCAATTTTGATGCATTGGAGTTGTGCTGATACGGCAATCTTCTTTGTTTTTTTGCAGCTGAAACTAAGTTCTGGAGGTTAAACGTTTCTAAACCATGAGGTAGGACGATGAAGACTTAAGTTTTAAGAAATTCTGAATCTCCATTTGTTTTCTTTTTTTTTTCCTCGTGCCGGTGAAATTAAGTTAGTGTGTTTATGATACTGATGTTATGAATCATCTCAAATGGGTTTAAGAATATGACTATCACTGCCCTTCCAGTGTTGCTTAAAAAAAATTAATTGAAGCAGAAGAGCTGATTTTTTCTTAATCTGCTATAATTTTGTACACTTGTCTGTGAGTTGGTAAGCGTTGTGATGTTGTTGTAAGCTATGCTGATGTCTCATTTGTAACATTTCTACAGTAAGCTTCAGAGGGATGCTCTGCGAGAAACAGTCTCCTAGATTACTTCGGATTCGAAGGAGAAGAAGCGAAACTTCACTGAGACAGTTGAGCTCCAAATAGGACTTAAGAACTATGACCCACAAAAGGACAAGCGTTTCAGTGGCGCTGTGAAATTGCCCCACATTCCCAGACCTAAGATGAAGGTCTGCATGCTTGGTGATGCCCAGCATGTTGAGGAGGTATGAACTATTTATGTTACTCTCAGCAGTTTTATAATGATTGTTCATGATGGTTTTAGCGCTATTCTGGTATACATTAGTAGTGCTTCGTAATAGATTATAGCATTGCAAGTCCTTATCAGGTAATTGTTTTCTCCCAAAGGTTATGCTTGTTGAGTTATGCATTACCTTGGCGAGCTGTTTCCGTCGTGAGCTACATGAGTAAATAGTTAACTCAGCATTCTATAGATGTTTCTTCTCCTTTATTTGTAGGATTATCTTCTATTGAATTGACTAGGAGGATTTTTTTATAAGATGCTCCACTCCCTTGAGTGTTGTTTTAGAAATTTTGGGGCATCTTGTGGTTATCTTTGTAGCTTTTAAAAGTATTTAGAGATCCTACATAGTTATCATATGAGTTTCATTTTTAGCTCCCTCATATTTAATGTGACATGTATTCTGCAGGCAGAAAAAATTGGCCTTGAGTCCATGGATGTGGAGGCACTCAAGAAGCTCAACAAGAACAAGAAATTGGTGAAGAAGCTCGCCAAGAAGTATCATGCTTTCTTAGCCTCAGAAGCAGTTATCAAACAGATTCCCCGTCTCTTGGGTCCTGGTCTTAATAAAGCAGGCAAGTATATTTGTCTAATGGAAGTTTCTGTTTTTAATTTTCCTGAATACTATTTGATCATGAATCAATCAATTGCTCAAAGCTTCTTCTACTACATTGACTGTCTGATTGATTGCCCCCATGTTACTGTTGTCACTTCGTTTCCAAATCCTGTAAGTTCTCAATTTCTATGCAGGCAAGTTCCCCACACTTGTGAGTCACCAGGAATCACTTGAATCGAAGGTCAACGAGATCAAGGCAACAGTGAAGTTCCAATTGAAGAAAGTGCTTTGCATGGGTGTTGCTGTTGGGAACATGGATATGGAAGAGAAGCAAATCTTCCAAAATGTACAAATGAGCGTGAACTTCTTAGTTTCTTTGTTGAAGAAGAATTGGCAGAATGTAATTCCTATCACCCTCTTTCTATGATTATCTGTTTCCATTTCCATTTTGAAACTTCATGAAGTTATTTTCTGCCTTTCACCTTGATTGTGCTATCATCTGTGCAGAAAGATCTTTAAGCTTTCTGATGATGGCTTTTAAGGTTACTGATAACTGTTTTGTTGGTGACAGGTGAGATGTTTGTACTTGAAGAGCACAATGGGGAAGCCACAACGTGTCTTTTAAGTGGTTATTGATCTTTGTTTTTAATTCGAACTGTCGCAAGAGCTAAGATAATCAACTGCTGCCCAGTTTTTGCAACAGAATTGGTTTTGAATTACTGTAATTTTGCTCACGGGGATGCTTTCTGATGGATGCTGATTTGGTTCATGTAATTTGTTTTAGATTATCACTTGATTCAATATGTTGACGATCAAAGTCTGATTAAAATTTGGCATGATAGAATTCTATGACGTCCATTGCAAATGCAGTTGAAAGCACAGGTGGATTTAGGTAGGGGCTAGGGGTGTATCTGGTACCTCCTAAATTTTGGGTCATTTTTTTTTAATAAATTTGATTTAAAAAAATAAAAATGTGGTTGGATAATTTTTGTTAACTTGAACTAATTTTTACTAGTGTTCTATTTCAATAATAGACTTAAAAATTAAAGAAATAAATTTTTTTTGGTCCAATACAAACTTATAACCATTAATTCTAATTCTATTATCAATAAATGTTATGATAATTTAGCTTTGCGTTAATAATATCTATTTAGAACAAAAAATGTAGATATTTGTATATTTGGGTGTTAATATATCTATATCTATATAGTATATTAAATAAATTTATTTTATATTATTATTTATTGGTATTTGAACTGATAAAATTATTATTTTTCGTCATTGGATTAAGTAAATTATTTTATATTTTTAAAAACTTTAAAAAAAAATTATTTATACCCTTTCAAATAAAATTTGGCCCCATCAAAAAATGGTTCCAATCTCCCTACAAACAATTTTGGGTATCCAAAGTATTTTTTTGTAGATCATTCCTTGGTTGAAAGAGTCAGTATTGATAATTTTTTTAGCTTTGCGTTAATAATAAATTAGGTCAAAGTAATTTTATTAAATTTTAATATTTTTATTAATAAAATCGTTAAATTCAATAATAATTCATAACAGATTAGGCTTTGTATGACCTTTCTAGAGTACTGTACAGTTGTTGGACTAGAATTCTGTGGAAAGGGAATCTTTGAGGTTTATACTATTTGAAGTCATATTCCACTTTGGTGACTGTTGGCTCTTTGATCCCATCAATGGACAAAGATGGTGTTCTTGTCCTTTTCAGTGAAGCAGATGCTTGTAATAAAAGTATATATATATACACACTTGAATACTTAAAATAGAAATTGAAAATCATGCTTGGATTAGCTATTTTATTGAGACAAATGACAATACAAGTAGTGATCAATTTGATTATTGTTCATTGGACATCTTAAACTAAGCACTTTTTTGGGCTTCAGTCAAGCACTTGATTAGGGGTGATTATTGAAAATCAATGGTGGTAATGGCATTTTTGTATTCTGACAAGAAGTTGATGGCGTTAAAATATGTCTACCGTAAAAAATTGTGTTTTGTATTTTAAAAAAATTAACAAAATTATTATTATTTTTTTAAAATTATCCATGATACCGCTACCACCGATTATTGGTCAGACGAGGTGGTGGTAGACTTTTTTGCCTATCGTCGGATTCGATCATTATCGATGGCGGTGGCGAGAGAGGTGGCAGTAGACATTGTGCCTACGGTCTAAACATTAATGGCGACGAAGCATCAATACGTCAGTCACCCCTACTTTATTTTACTCTTGAATAGGGGTGACCAAATGGTTGGGGTCGGAAATCGAGTATTAGGAAACTCGAAGGTCGAATTTTTGATTACCCGAAAATGTCAGGTAATTGGGAATTCGGGACGGTTTTGGATTTTGGGTAATCGGGAAAATGGGAAATTGGATAATCGGGAAATCGGGTAATTTTTTTTTTACGTTATAATTCTTTAAGTTTTCGGGTATTTCCCGAACTCGTCCCGTTCCGATCCCCGAATTCTCAATTTTTTCGAAAATTCGAGTTTTCGGAACGATATCAGAATCAAAAATTCAATCTCGTTTCTTATGGGGACATGATCGTGTATTGCCAATACACGTCCCGATATCCAGTTTGACCAACTTTAAACATTGAAAACGGGATTTCCTGCATTAAAACAAACTTAATTGTCTGTATCATCTCCACAAAATGTAACAACGTTTGATGGAGTTTAATCGCCGTTGTCTCCCCATCCCCACCAAACCAGAAAAGTCCAAAAATTGCCACACAAAATAAACTCATCTCAGGGGCACGAGCCCATTAAATTATCTTCAAAAATCCAAGCTAACGAAAATCAGGCGGCGGCGATACGGTAAGTTGTCAAGATATCTGTTTATAGTATTAGGGCATTTCTGTATCTTTCGCTCTTGCATTGCAGTTTCCTAATCTTCCTCTCCTCGCATAAATAAGTGGGCGACAAGCATTACCCACCTCTCTGAGATAAACTTTTGCCTCTCCACGGTTTCCAAGTTCACCTACTCAATCAGGTTTCCATCAGTTGTTATGTTGTTTCGTTTGGGTTGCTAACCTCGGTATCTCCGAACGGAGAAATTCGAGGTTTTAAGAAATCATCCTTTTTGATCAGGATTAGGATTAGATCTTGAGATTCTGTGGAGGTTTTAGTTGTAATTGTCTGGGGTTTTGCTTTTCATGTGACGATTCTGTTCGTGAGAATGTTTTGGCAATTTTTGTTTTTTCTTCGTTCTGGCTCTGGGTTTTGGTTCCTATTGTTGTTTGGGGTTGAAGAAAATGAACCCTTTTTTAGAAGGGGATAAAGTTTGTATCTTGATTATTACCTTTTATTATTGACTATTTGTTTAAATTCTGTCCTGGTATGTAATTTTTCTCCTGCTTGAATGTTTGTAAAACACCATAATTTTCTCTTGCTAGTTTCAGTTGAGTAAGATTATCATCATTGCATTTTGTTTTTAACAGAAGCTCTGCTTTAATCAGATTAATTCTTTGAGCAAATTGAAGAACAATTCAGTATGAACTTGCATCAGACATAAAAATCTAATGTCTTCTTTTTATATTTTGGGTATATGAATTTTTTTTGGCAAAAGATGTTGACCTTCATCTTTCTATTTGTACCCATTCCTTGGTAAACTTTTCATTATATCCTAAGTTACAATAAAGATAAAACATGTTTTATGAACTTCCAATAAACTTGTGTGAAGCTTATTCATTTGTTTGAAAACTCCCAATACCTTTATCTTACAAGTGTGTTCTGTTATGGAGCTTCGAGTGAACGGCAGGATCTATTTGCTTGCTCTTCTCATAATGCCCCAAACATTGATTGCTTTGTTGCTAGTGAAGGATGATTGATTCGTTGCTGTCATGGTTGCCATTGGCTACAAGCACATATAATATGTGATTTCATTTAATTTGCTATTGGAGCTTCGAGTGAATGGCAGGATCTATTTGCTTGCTCTTCTCATAATGCTTCAAACATCAATTGTTTTGTGCTAGTGAAAGATGTTTAATTCACTGCTTTCATTGTGGAGATTGGCAACAAGCACACATAATAAGTGATATCATTATATTTACTCGTTGATTTTATCTCATTTCTTGTTTTGTTTGATATATTTCGTAGACATAGCATAGTCGATGATAAAGTATAATATCTGAAAGTTCCTTTTGCAGAAGAATATGGCAACTGCAAGGCTTCCCAGTGTTTCCACGTTCGGAGTTGCTCCACCAACACAAAAGTCAATTGCCTTGATGAAGAGTCCATCATCTTTGGGATCTCTAAAGAGCAAAACCAAAACTTTTGGCTTGAAAGTGAAGCCCGACTTTAGAGCATCTGCCATGGCCACTTACAAGGTGAAGTTGATTGGCCCAGATGGTGCAGAGTCCGAGTTCGAAGCTCCTGATGATGCTTACATCCTTGACTCTGCTGAGAGCGCTGGAATTGAACTTCCTTACTCCTGCCGGGCTGGAGCATGCTCAACCTGCGCGGGGAAGCTTGTCTCTGGCGCCGTGGACCAGTCTGATGGATCGTTTCTTGATGATAACCAGATGGAGGAAGGTTACGTGCTGACCTGCGTCTCCTATCCCACTGCAGACTGTGTGATCCACACTCACAAGGAGAGTGATCTCTATTGAATGAGCTTCTCCTTTTCACTTGTTAAATGGTGGCTTATTGAGCTTGAAGGTTGAATGGCTTCTATTAAATTAGTCTCAAACGATGTTCATGTTTTTGGTTTGTGTTGAATGTGAGTCTTGCTTCCAAGTAAAAAAAAAAAAAAAAAAAAAAAAATCTCTGTCAACCAATTTATTTAGACGGAGTTTTTGCAATATTATCGAAGCATTACGTATATCATATTTTAGAGGTTGGAACTAGTTTAATGGCTTGCCAATAGAGGATTGAACTTCACTTTGCTTGGTAACAAATCTTCCATGTGGTACAAATACAAACCCCTCAGCTTTACCTCCGGCATTTTCCGCCACTGGTGAGTAGTTTTCCTGGCTTTATTATGTATTTTACAGAGTTCTTGGGCCTGGGCAGTTAGATTTTCTACTCCCTTGGGCTAGGCCTGTACGTTGCTTCCCTGAGTAGCCGTCCCAACCGAAGGAGATTTCTTTGACTCTGACCAGCGTCTTCAGGACTTGGGCCACTATGATGCTAAGTTTGGCGCTCACTCGTCTCAGGCAGCGGGTCTTCAGTGATCAGAGGTGAGACCAGATCTTGAGCATTACCAAAGTCGTGCATGCAACAGAGCTCTGCCAAAAAAGTCCCTATCTTTGTCAACGCTGGCAGTGCGGAGTTTTGAACATAGGCCGCATGAAACATCTTGAGATTTGAGAATATATTCCTGACTACCTACCCGTTCTTGGTAGTTCCACCCTGTTTTTATCCTTCCCGGAGTCCGCTGGTTTTCCTTGGCTTAATTTCGGCCATTCATCTGAGAGACCCCTGGCAGTGTTACCTTTCTTCTCCATGGATTACCCCGAAATGACCTATTCTTCCTTTGCCAGGACGTTGAATCTCTTTGTTTCCGTTGTCGTAGGTCTTCCCTTGGTAACATAGGACTAGATCGATCGTTCCATGAAGGTAACGAAAGATCTTCTTGACTGCTTTTCAATGATCAGGCCCTGACTTGCTTTGGTAATGGTTCACCAACCCAACCACGAAGCAGATGTCTTGCCATGCGCATAACATGGCGTGCATCAAGCTCCTTATGACTCTGTCATAGAGGATAGTGTTCATTTTCTTTGTTTGTTCTCGAGCATTACTCGAGGCTTAGCGCTAAACCCTTATCAACATGGGTGTCAACGGGCTTTGAATAATGCATCATGAACCCTTCTAAGATTTTGTTATGTATGCTTGATGGGACAGATCCAACAACTTCTTAGGGCAATTTCTGGTGATTTCCAAACCTTGGACATACCTAGTCTCGCGCATATCTTTTATCTCGAAGATGGAAAATAGCCATTGCTTAGTGGCACCGATAAATTTCTATGTTGTTTTCAACTAGTATATCATCGACATACAAGGAGAGAAACATGATTTTTTTTCCTTTGTCTTTAGACATACACATAGTGATCTTCATTTATCATGGTAAAGCCAAACGAGTAATGACTTCATGAAATCTGAAGTACCACAATTTGGAAGATTGTTTAAGACCATATATGGATCTTTTAAGATGACATACTTTGTCATCTTGACCCACTGAGATGAACCCAACAAGTTAATCAATTGCACAAGTGTTCTATTGAAGAAGGCAGTCTTTACATCCATTCGGAATAGCTTAAGATCCAAATGGGTGACCAAGGCCAAAAGTAGGCGAATAGAGACAATTCTCACTATATGAGAAAATGTCTCTTCATAGTCCACACTCTCGATTTGGGTGAAATCTTTTGTCACGAGTCGGGTTTTGAACTTGTTGATTGATCCATCAGTACCGTATTTAACCTTGAATACTCATTTGCATCCAATGGATTTTCGGCGATGTAGGAGAGATCTACAAGTTCTCATACCTCATTTTTGTGCATTGAGTCCATCTCATCCCTCATGGCACTTTGCCATTTTTCTCTATCAAGTGAGTCCTTAGTTTCGCCATAATAGGCGGGCTTCTCTATTCCAAAGGAGCCCAAAGGAATATATTTTTCTCGATTTAAAAGTATCGTCGGGGAATTCTTTCGCGTTCACTCTTTCGTAGTTCATAATCTTGTACTTGTCTGGTTGAGGATCTACTCTCACTGGCCCTTTGGCTCGTGGGGCTGACGGTGTGAGAAGGGTCTCTCCCACTAACTCTCTGGTTTGTGGAGCTCATAATCACATTGTCATGGTCTAGGTTTTGAGAACCAATCTCGTTCCTAGAAATGAAAGGTTGAGGACTTACCTAATTTTCATGTTGATCCTCATTGTTTGTCTGTAAATGCTCTTTTAACTGTGTGTTAAAAGAAACTGAATTGTTGCACGTTAACAATTAGATGTGCTAATTCGTTTGTTTGTAAATGCTCATATGTGTTTTTCCCCTTAATTTTTTTATTACATGAAAATTAGATTTTCTTAGAAGTTTTTGGTTATGTCGCATGTGATGATTATGAGTTTGGTGAAATTTTTGAACGTGTTGCATTATCAAAATTTCTTTCGAAAAAATAATTTTAAAATTGTGCCTAATGTCCTTTAATTTTAAATATACTTGTAGATATGGCACCCTCTAGCATGATTAGTGAGCTCTCTTCCAACGATAAGTTTAAATGAACTATGATATATGGCACAGGATTCAGTATCTCCTGAACGAGAAAAATATCCTAGAGCACATTACTACCAATATGGTAGAACGCGAGAAACCAAGCGGGATCTATCATGCATGGGCCAAGAAGGATCGTTGTGCTCGCTATACTATGTTGTACTGCATACACGACAACCTGATTGTCCAATTCAAAGTGTACCCCATGGCCAAGGCCATGTGGCAAGCCCTTAAGGCTACATATGGTCAAATTTTCGCTACAAGGCTTTGTACCTTGCATCTGATTTGGATGCAATATAAGATCGATTCGATTCGACCTGTACTTGAACACATTCGCATCATGACTGTGATGTTGCGCGAGTTTAAGGCTGGTGAGATCGATATTTCTGAGTACAAGTAGGTCAATCATGTGATTCCTCACTGACGATTGAGAAGATAGTCAATGGACTTCATTTAAGACTGTGATGTGCCGTGATGTGAGCATCAAAACCTCCTCTGATATAGCTAAGCACCTACAACTTGAGGACAAATGCTTGAGAACTTCAAAAAACCTCTGTTAGAGTTTATGCTGCTCAAGGGGGAAACCCTAAGAGGAACAGAAAATTTGGCAAGCTAGCTACAAAATCTCAGAAGCTTGTTCCCAAGAGGAAGATCACTATGTAACCAAAGGCTCAAGGCCCGAAAAACATGGCACGTATGAAGTGCTACAATTGCAGGAATAAAGGACACTTCTCTCAGAATTGTTCCGAGCCCAAGACGGTACCTTAACTCTCCCAGTAACCCCAAACTATGCATATGCTCTCATGCATTAGTTGCTAATTAAATTTCTAAGTGGATTGTTGATTCAGTAGCGAGCAAGTATGTAGTAAATGACCGAGTTTGATTCATCAAGTTCCATCGCTGTGGCGCTGGAACTAGAGATGCCCAAATAGGCCCGCGGCCCAGGCCCGGCCCGTAACCGGCCCGGACCCAGCCCGTAACCGGCCCAAAACTGGCCTGCCGGGGCGGTGACCCGGCGGGCCACGGGTCAGCGGGCCGCGGGCCGCCAAGGTTCAAGGGCCGGGCCCGGGTCGCGTCGCGGGTCCGGATTTTTCCGGACCCGGCGAGATGGCCCGGCGGTTCAAC
>JAOWBN010000019.1:719055-729699 GCA_028565015.1 Pinguicula moranensis | reverse complement strand
TAGTCGACTTTATTACATCTATCACGTTGATTTTCATGCCATTGTTATTTGATTTTAAATCAAGGTGATAAGGAGCTTATGGAACTCGGCCTTGCCAAGGAAAAAGCAGAGGCTCATTTCAAAGATGAACTCGAAGTTGTGAGAGAGAGAGCGTTTTCCATTAGGGTAAAAGGCTGTACTGGAGATCAAGATAGGTAAAAGTAGACATTTTTTGCAGCTGAACAGGCTGAATTCTTGCATAGATATATGGAGGCTCTAATATATAGTTGCATGGTCAAGAAGTTTTACAAGAGAAAAACGTCTGAAAGGTATCCATATGCTTAACTGATAAGACAGAATAACTTTGTTTATGGACTCCTTGCAAATCACAGGCAATAAGATTCTCTGAATCAACAGATAAGTGGATAAAGGGAACAACACTTGACAAAGTCGGCGACCATATAGAATCAGAAGAATACAATAAGGGCCAGTTAATATCTGTTATATTCTCTCGTGCAAGACATTTCACAATACAAGATGTTTACTAATTTGAACACTTCTTAAAAATCCCGAACTATTTCAATCGCACACTTATACGGGCAAGTCAGAGAAGCTTGCTGGCTTTTAGATGCGACATGACACGTGTGACAGAAAGTAAATAAGTACTGTGTTAGCTTGCATCACAGCAAAATGCTACTGCTTGTGCATTCTTTGTAGTTGACAAAATTGTGATCTCTCCCCTCAACCTTCGACTTAATGTATGCAACAGCCAAGGCTAGAACTTGCTCCTTTGATTCACATTGTCCTTGTGACTGACTTCGGATAGCCTAACCAACAGAAAGATACCATCTCAATAAGAAGAGGATCAGTTTTTATTGTATAGTTAAGGATTCAGGAATGCCTAAGTTCAACCGGAGCAAGACTTACTTAATGTGGATGCCATGTTTCTTCTGAAGGGATTCTGGAATGCTTCCGTTGATTATATTGTTCTCAAGAAATCTGTTGATAAAACAAATCTGTTATACTTTCATGCAGTTGAAAAATCATTGTATGACACAGGAGTTTTTGC
The DNA here is from genome assembly GCA_028565015.1 of Pinguicula moranensis. Classification (NCBI taxonomy): domain Eukaryota; kingdom Viridiplantae; phylum Streptophyta; class Magnoliopsida; order Lamiales; family Lentibulariaceae; genus Pinguicula; species Pinguicula moranensis. The sequence continues at coordinate 728,651 of JAOWBN010000019.1, read as the reverse complement.
CTTTGGGGCGCATACATTTCACGTAGATGTGGAAGTTCGCCAAGCGAACTGGGAATCGATCCTTCAAGATGGTTGTTCTCTAAATGCCTTTTCCCCATAAGAAAACCAGGAAAAAGAAGACAAGAAATTGGTCATCCTTGTAGATTACAGAAGATGAAAATGCAGAAAGTCTAGGGACTTACAGAGTTTCCAAGGACTTCAATTCAATGAAATCCGGTATTTCACCTGTGAGTCTATTGTCTCCAAGCCAACTGAGAGATTTTCAGATCACATCACAGCCTCGTCAAGAAAAAAATTGGAAATTTTCAATGTGATGAACAATATCGGATATATCAAAATCACTTACAGATGCCTGATTGCAGTTAATTTAGCTATATGGTGTGGTAGTGATCCAGACAATCCAAAGCCTGTTAGGTTCCTTCATGAATCACACCCAAAAAAATGTATGGAAAACAAACTAAAACCATGTCATCTGGAAAACTGATTTCAATTCCACATTCAGACAACAAAAATGGAGATGCAAATGCAAGATGAGGGCTAGCTATGTTCTTTAGAAAGCTAATACTAGAAGTGCTCAACTTGTTGAAAAAACTACAGAAAAATAAAGAAGTGAACATCACCTCGTTGAGAAACACTTCTAAAGCCTTAAAATTAGAGAAATAAAAACAGAATTGCTGCTTATTTAAGTCACATGATATTTGCACTGAGTGAAACCAGCGTAACAAAATCTTAAAAGCACTTCAATTAGAGGTACAAAAGCAAAAGCTAAATTCCCCCCAAAAAAAGATCTAAGCTTTTGCTTATTTTAAAGCAAAGAGCCATCTAAAACACTCACCTAATGACGTCCTTTTCCATTCCAAAACTGCTCCTCGCAACAGTCACCAACAGATTTTTCTGAAAATCTGTTGAATTATAGACGGAATCCTCAAGAAATAGCACTTCAAGGGATGAAATAAAAGGACTCGACCCTTCCGAAGTATGTTGATTTCTCGCTAAACAAACACTCAAAATCTTATTGTGCGCCACCCCAACAACCGCCTCGTAGTACGAGGATTCTCCATTCGCATAATCAGGCGCCGAAGAAGAGAGAAAGGAGTTTTCGAAACTAGAAGGAGCAAAGGAGTTCTTCCCCGAAGCCTGAGAAGAGAGACGAATTTCTCGAAATCTGACTGGGTCGAAGAAGAGAGAGTCAGATAAATGTGAGGGTAAAATCGATTTTTCCCCAGGAAAAAGATGTCACGCATCCGCGCGTGCAGTATTCTCGGGGCAGTGGGATTGTTTAAGAATATACAAGGGGTAAAGTGACTCTTTCTAAAGTACAGGGGTATAAACTGGCTAATAAACATAGTACAAGGGGACTAATGACTTTTTGCTCCTTGGAACCTCACAAACTTCAGGACAAAGTCTTCTTACAGTGTTCATCATGTTATTACATGAGGTGTAACATCATTGGACCACTTTCACCCCAGACCCATAATTTCATCTCCAGACACCCACAACCACCTAGTCCCCCCAGACCCACCCAATCCTATGTTGCCTCCCAGTCTCCCACCGCCCATCCATGCCCCCTGTAATCTCAACACAAAAAAATCCAGTATGCTCTCTCTCTCATTAAAGCTTTCAAACCCCCAGAAACTCCAAGATTTCAACCCCTGAGTGAGCAAAGGAAATGCCCTCATAAGTGAACTTTAAAGAAACTAGCACTCACTTCAACTAGTTTCAGTATTGTCACGGTGTTCCAGTGTACTTCAAAAAAAAATCAGAACTTTTTTTTTATTTTTCATTTTGCATCCACCAGCTTTTATATCCTCTTACTTTCTTCTCTGAGTAGTGCCTTCCTTGTTTGGCCAAACCCTAGATCTGTCCCCCTGTAGGTGAATAAACACTGTCCTTATGTTGCACATACACTGCAAGTGTTTTTTTTATGTTTTGGGTATTTTATTTATGTTATTTTTTTCGCCATGTTCTTGAGTTTGTCTCACTGCAGCTTTTCGCACTAGCAGTTAATACTCATATGTACTGACCTGGACTGTTTCTTTTTTATTATCATGTTTTCATTTTATTTTTCCCTAGTGTGGAAGCTGCTTTTCTTGGAACTGAAAAAAAAATCGCATCTTGAACGCCTTTTCCCCACCCCAAAAGAATGGTAGAAAGAAGTTGAAGCTCTAGTAAAGTAGCTTATTTGCATGTGTGTATATTTTTGTAGTGCTTGTATTCTTGCCTGCTGACTGTAATTATATTGATCAGTGTTGCAGATTACCGTGGGAGTGAGAGGAGGCTCATATTGAACTGAATTAAATTTTGGGTCTTGATTGAAGAAAGAAGAAAGAGAGATAAGAGGGAACAATTTGGAGGAGTAAAGATGAGTGGCTCTGCATCAACATCGGTGGCAATGGGGGTGGGTATAGCGGTAGGAGGGGAGGGAGGATATGGAGGTTATCGGGCACCATTTACAGCAGTTCAATGGCAGGAGCTGGAGCACCAAGCTATGATATACAAGTACCTTGTGGCTGGTTTGCCTGTTCCACAGGATCTTGTTATGCCCATTCGTCGAAGCTTTGAAGCTATTTCTGCACGTTTCTTCCATCATCCTTCATGTAATCATCTCACTGTTATGTCTTCTAACTGAGATCTGTTTCTAGATGAAGGTTAATTGGTGAAATTAGGATATACTCGTAGTTCCTAGTTATCTTATCAGCTTTAGGTGGAAACTTTAAGGTCTGTTAAGGATTTGTCATGTTAGCTGAGCTGTTTGGGGCTTCTTATTATGAGCTTGACGCCTTTTTAGAGCTTCTATTAGTCCCTTATTGTACTATATAAGTAATGTACTAGATGCTTAATCTGTTTATAACACTAGTGAGTTTGGAATTTTAGCAGAATTTCTACATAATTCTGTCAAGTATTGGATCTTGAATGCTATAATGGGAGGTGAATATTGATATTTTGAATGATACATTACCAACAGAGCAAATTGTTTTGGTGTTCAATTGAATTTTCAATATTCTAGGATACAAGATGCAGTGCAGGCTTATGTTGTAAGACTTACTTTTTGCAGTGGGTTATGTTTCCTATTATGGGAAGAAATTTGATCCTGAGCCTGGGAGATGCCGGAGGACGGATGGAAAGAAGTGGAGATGCTCCAAAGACGCACATCCTGACTCCAAGTATTGCGAGCGGCACATGCACCGTGGTCGCAACCGTTCAAGAAAGCCTGTGGAAACTCAACCTGCTTCGCAGTCCTTGTCGACTGCAATGGCTCACATATCTAGTGGGTGTGCTACTAACACCATAAGCTTCCAAGGCAGTGGAAATGGAAGCTTTCAGAACTTGCCCTTGTATTCTGTTGGTAGTTCTGAAGGATCATCTTTTGGGAGCAGTTTAACAAAGCTCCATATGGATACAATCTCCTATGGGATTGATAACAAGGAGCTGAGGTAATTTTGTTGATGCTTAGTTGCTCATCTTATTACTTTATGGTCCTTGAATTGAAAAGAGTTCCTCTAGGTGTGTCTTGATGAGTAGCCGAAAATTCAGAAAGAACATCCGTTTAGCTAAACCTTGATTCGTATGATCTTTTACTGCCACTTCAGGCTAATGAATACTTGTATAACATAACCTCAACATGTAGGTATGTTCCTGGTCTCACTTCGGAACCTGACGATCATAGTTTCTCTCCGGGAGCTTCTGCAAGTATCGGAACTCTTGGTTTAGGCTCAAGTTCAGGAAGCAACACATGGAGTCTCATGCCATCTCAAGTCTCTTCCGGCTCCATGCTAAAAACAAAGTCCGATTCGACCCTGTTCGGCTCCACCTCCACCCAACAGAATGTAGGTCATTGTTTTGATCCCATTGATGCTACCCTATCAAAACAGAGGCATCCGCATTGCTTTATAGGTAATGAGATCGGCTCCGGAAAGCAGGATCAACATCCCGTGCATCCTTTCTTCAGCGAATGGCCTACGACAAGGGAATCATGGTCGTCTCTAGATGATGATGATGATGGCACAAACAAGAACTTATTCTCGTCGACTCAACTGTCCATCTCGATTCCCAGGGCATCATCTGATTTTTCGTCGAGGAACACTTACTCTCCAAATGGTGAGTCCTGCTGAAGCTCAGTATCTGTTTCAAATCCCCCTTGACAACACTAATACATGTTCCCAACTTTTTTCCAGGCACAGATGCTTGAACAGACAATCAATCATCCAGTGCTGCTGCAGCTCTCGGTTGGCTGGCTGGTTGGTTGTTCGTACGATGTAGTATTGATTATTTGTTGTAGTGGAGTGGGAATATTTGTGCTCATTTTTTCTCTAGTGGTTTTGAACTGAAACTGATGGTTGTTTTTCATGTAAAACATTGTAAACATGTGCGAGGAGGGCCATTTCGTTCGTCGTCTTGAATAATCTCGTCTGTCTTGTGTCCTTTTTTCTGTCGTGGTCGCTCATTCCACAACTACTGCTGAGTGACTGTAATAAAGGGATCAGAGTTTTATTGATGGACAGTTGGATTCCATATTCGTCCTTTTTTTGCTAGGACCAGGGGGCATGTAGGGAGTAAACATGGGCGGTTTGGCTTTTGCCCGCCGAATTGCCGGAAAAATTCGATTGGCGGTTAACAAAAATGTCAATCGCAATCGAACTTTCTCTCGGTTTGGTCCTGATCCAGTTGTGGTTCGGTTGCATTGTCGGTTTTAATTCTCACGATTTTTGTCAAATTTTAGACGATTTTGGCGGTTTAATTATTTTTTTTATTACGGGTTATTGAAATCAGAAATGACCAACAATGATCGGACCGTATAACCAATGAAAAATTCTGGTCTGGATTCAAGGGACTGGTCGATTTTCGATCAAAAATGCCCATCTCTAATTGGTAGGTGAATGATGGCAATTTTGTGAGCGGGAAGGTTTGGTTATTTCGCGGGGCGGGATGGGTCTTTTAAAGACCCAACCCCCCCTAGAGGATGGTCTTCCCACCCCAATGCTGGGTTTTTGAAAGACCCGGGAGAGGTTGCCTTCTGGTGAAACATCTGCCTTGCCTCGCTTTCCTTTCTGTAAGGGTGGATAATGGTAATAACGGTAACGGAATGACCTTATCCGTTATCGTTATCGCCAAGGTAGCGGATCTGTTAGTGTTACCGATATCCGCTATTGCCTATTCCATTATCGCTATTTCGCTACCTTAGCGATAACGGTAACAGAATAACAATAACAAAAATTCATTACTTTATCTTCATACAATATGTTGACGGAATAGTGAAATTTCGTTATCTTTACCGCTACTTAAAAACGTCAGAAATCCATTACTGTTACCATTATTTTAGCAGAATTGAAAAACCTAATCGTTATCGCTATTACCGCACTTAGCGGTAACGAATTTTCGTCAATTCCGCTAACCGTTATCGACTCCTACCTTCTTGTGGTGTGGGACGGACGGGGATGAGTCCATGGTTGGTTTATGGGGGCCAAGGCCCCCAATTTTTTATTTTTATTTTTTTTCCCATTTTCTAGCACGTTATAGGCTTGTAGGCTGTAGCATCCTTTTCAGTAACTTTTCGAATTTTGAGAAACTTCGCGCCCTGTATTTAAACTACCCGCTCCTTACTCACGAAAGATCATTCGTAAGAAAAGAACCTCCAAAAGTTCGAGAGGGAACGGGGGAGATGATGAGGAAGAGATCTACGAGGAAACCCTCAGCAACCACGCTTCTGGCATCATCACGTCCACCGCCGCGGCCGGCAAAGGCGGAGACACCGACGATGGAGAAGAGCCCCGTTCTGTCGGCGGAAATATCGCCAGCAGCGGATTTTGGTTTCAGTTTCGGTGGATATACTGATATTTCGTCGTCATTGAAGAAGAAGATCAACAAAAGCATGAATTCAGTTGCACCAGGATCCAAGCGGATGCAGACGACTGGATTAGCGCCGTCTCCGATTGGCAGTGTCAAGACGATCGCGGATGTGAAGGATCTAGCATCCTCTAACCTGGAATCCTTCAAGCGATTGCTTGAAAATTCGGATATGGAGATTCTCAAGGACTTTGAAGCTTCCAAGTGTCGTCTTCAGAAACGCTATAAGGTATTTTTTTCTCTCTCTCCCCCTCTCTCTCTTCTGCATATGTTAGATACGCAAGTATTGGTTGACCGCATGTTTCGTGTCCATATTGAGACGATCTTAATTATTGTATTTCTGATTGTGGATTCTGATCTGATTTTGATTTGGATCTGTCAATTGGTCTGTGGTACATACCTTAATTGGGGAAGATCCTTGAGTATAATCTCTCTTTCAACATTATGTTTGTTATACACATAGTGATACTTGGCTGTTTGATGATATGCTTTGGGATTGATCTGCATGACATATGCTTATTTTTCAGTGTTTCCATTCTGGATTTGCTGAATAGTGCGTGAGTCAGTTGTGAATAGGCGTTTGATTGAATAGTGTAACCATTGGACTCAGCATATAAACGTAAATATACCTGCTTCATTGAAATAGGCTGAGTTGAAATCGTATTAATCCCATAAGACAGTTGTAAACAGATGATGAGTGCAGAACTCATGCGTATGCTTATGATTGCTACAGTAGATCAGGTCTAGAGATTGACTCACGAGTTTTTGAATCAGACAAACATTAGCATCTTTTCTTTTACATGATCGTACTCACTTGTGGTTAATTTGTTTTTGAAATGTTCATGTGTATGCTCCTGTATTTGTTCATAGCTCGGTCCTGAAACCATTTCATATTTTGGTATTTAAAATGCCCTCATACGTTACATTGCTTGACAGATTCAAACACAGACATGCCAACAATTGGTGGATGAAGCAGAGAAAGAATACAAGAAGATGTCTGACCGAATTAATGAAGGCCAAGAAGCAATGGAGGTGAGCACTAGAATGAGTTTGATGCTCCTTAAAGCTCTCGAGCATGCTTATGAATCCCTGCAGTAGCATCCATACTAGCATATCTTGTCTGATGCCTTGACATTCCTCCAGGCTTCTTACGAAGAGTTTATAGCTGAAGTACAGGCCACAACATCTCGTCGTAAGTGTGCACTCTTTTGTTGTAAATCATCCTGCAGCAGAAACCAGAAGCGTTTCCTCCTATTTGAATGAATATCTAATAACTTCACTTTCTACTGTTTTGTGCTTGAGAATTTCAGTTTGCAAAGTATCTATCCCCGAGCTTGCAAAAGTTTCTGAGAAAGGCATTGATTCGCTTCGCAGCCGTTTTGGGATCTTATCAGACGCAGCTTGATGACATGCGGGAAATTCCTGGTAAAACTTTGCAGGTCTACATTTTCATTTGAGCAAGCTTCAACTGGGGTGTCCCCATTGTGTAGTCTTTAACTCTTAATCTAGAACTTGGAAGAAACCATAGCAAACCCTTAAAAGCTTTATCCTATTACAGTTTGCATTCTTACTACCAGGTGAACCTGGAGTATCCATAGTCATGCTACTATTTTTGTTCGAAAAGGGAATATGAAGGATTATTTTTCCTTGAAGAGTACTGCATGTTCTTGCTGTTTTATTCTTCCTCTTTTATTTAGTTTTTTTGCCTTCTCTTCTCGTGATTTATCATCTTCACTTGATAGAGAGAGAACACATGGAAGATATTTCCCTGTTGCTATGCCTGACCATGAAAATAAGTATAGTTTGATTTAATACCAACAGAAGCTGCTTGACAGCTGGTGAATTGGTGTAACAATTTCTTCAGGTTAGATTCATTAGGTACAAGTGTTTGAATAGATTTGCTAACTTTATGGGCCTTGATTTAAACTATTGGAATCATACCTCTTAACAAGTTCTCCAGATAAGTTTAGTTGACTTGATGGGCCTCTTTACTTTTCCTGTTCTCTTGATGCCACGTTTCAATGAATAGGAGCCTTACTAAGATATGTTCCCAATGTGTTTTTTGAATAGTTAAGTACAAATTATTTAATTTTTCCTGGAGAGCTTTGATTTATCCGTTTTTGTACATGAGATCTTTCGGTTATTATTGAGATTGTTTTATCACTTACACTAGCTCAGTAGTCTCAACGTAGTTATAATCCATATGGAAAAATAGTTGAAAAAATTTACACCAAAAAATGCCATTTTATGTTGAAAATCATGTAGTGTGGTTAAAATGTTATGAACATGATATGTTCAAAATCTCTCCTTTTGGCATCTAAGAAAGGGGACAGTTGTCATTGCTGTAACTGCATTTCAAGCACTTGATAAACAAAAAATGTACTGTGGCGCATCTCTTCTTTTCACAACATTTAAACAGCAGAATTTGATGTTTTCTAAAAAGAAAAGCTTTGAACTAAAGTAGAGCCTTGGAAACAGGGGAAAGGATTTTGGGGATTGAGGGATTTGGAATCTGCCTTTACACACAGATTGATCCTACACACAGGTGGCTTTTTACAATCAACTTTTTTCTTCTTCTTAATTTCATTAAATGAGTTCAGTTTAAATCCGATAAAATATTCTTTTTTATGCACTACCTTAACCTAGCTTTATGGCTTGATTTCTTTAATGATCTTCAAGATCTTATGGTACTTTTTGTCAATTTCAACATGTTCAAAGCAAGGGCACAATTAGAGGGCTTGGCCGGGCCCTATCCTACATAGCCCTCATCCATACCCTATGCCACTCTCATTCCTGGTCCTTTGAATCTTATTTTTTCTTGAAAAACTGTCTGTGTTAGCATTTTCAAATGATTAAATATAAGTATTTGATTATTTTAATTAATTTTTTTAATTTTATTTTTAGGAAAAATCATTTGATCTGTGTGTATCCCTATTAAGTATATGTTTGAATATTTGAAAGTGTTTAAACAATTTATTGGGGGGTCATTTCCACGGGCCAAGGATCAACTCGTACCGTTCAATGTGGGGAGGATGCTTGAATGACTTTAATGTATTAGTCGAACAAAAAATAATTTCAATTGTCATGATTATATATAAAAAAAACTTAATGTTCTTACTATCTTTTGATTATGTTTCATGCACTGCTTTATCTCAAGGAAAATTAATAATAATATCAAAGGATTATGAAAATTTTATAAATTTGTTATATATCTGCTATGTCATTCAGGTGTTCTATGTATAAACTAAATCGTCATAAATGTGTTCATTATCGTCATGCAATTTGATATCTGCGAATTGCGAAAAATAATATGTTTGCAAGTATAATTATTATTTTATTTGATAAAATAAAAAAAAATCTCTTATCTAAAGAGAGAGGGGAATATAACTCGGTAACCTTGCAAGTTGCAACTAGGGACAGATCCACTTACTACTACTGTGCGTGCGCCCCGCTTAAATTTTTTTAATATTTTATTTATTTTATATATTTTTTTATTCTTGATAATATTTTTTTATACTGCTTCTCCCCTTTAAACAAATGGTCTCCTAATTATTATTTTTTTCAGTTGTCCAACATGGGACAAGAAGGAAAAATAGTAATTATATATAAATAAGTGTGATACTACGATATAATACGTAAGGATTAAGATGGTAAGAAAATAGTTTTTTTTTTTGGTAGGTAAAGTTAACAGACGAGTCTGCGTCACGGACCCTACTTAGGTATTCGGGCGAATCGTGGCGGCAGGGCAGAAC
>JAOWBN010000019.1:697163-709360 GCA_028565015.1 Pinguicula moranensis | reverse complement strand
TTTACAGGAAATGAAGGGACATGCAAAACTTTGGACAATGTTAGTGTATCTGTGCATTATACCGTACCCTTACCAACCACTGGTCGAGCGGTACCGTCTGCAGTCTTAACACTGGAAGGTACTTTTAGAGGAGTATAGGAACTGAATTTCCTAGTAGTACCTGCCACGTGTATGTTTGCTCCAGAGTCGCAAATCCAACCTGGGGGGGCAATAGTTGGACCGGATGCAAGTGCAATAGTATCATACATACCTCTTGTGTGAAGAGCCACATTACCAGACGTATCGGGTGCAGTGGGTGGACCATATCCGATTCCTCCAAACCAGTGTTGTTAGGAGCGTGGGGCGCACCGGGGCGATAAGGAAAAAAAGTGGGGGGCGGGGCGACGAGGCGACGGGGCGTGCGCCCCACGAATGGGGGCGCACTAAATTTTTAATTTTTAAAAAATATATATATATATACTTATTTTATTTATATAATTATTTATCCGATTAACTAATCCACTATAAAATATTTCATGTAAAAAATTAAAATATAAAAAATTATTTTATATAAAATAAAATATTTAGAATTCATGTAAATTAATTTTATATTTTAAAGATTTAGAAATCAACTAAGAAATGTTATTTTTATTTTTTGGTACTTATTTATTTTAATTTTAATATATTAATCAAATAAAATTAAAATAATTCAACTCCAATTCGCTATTCATCCACCAATTCAAATAGCACTGTCACCATGTCACGTCAGTGTCAATCAATCCCACCAAGTCATGTGTCCAGAATTTTTTCCATTAAACAAATTAAATCTACCACTATTCATCTCCTTCCTTACCAAGCTCTTCACCGTATGACTGTAATACCAATTTTCAGCTAAAGATTCTGAATTTCACAAATTTTCTCGCGCGCCCCTGCTCGCCTCACAGCGCCTCGCACGCCCCGCGCGCCCCTGCGCGCCCCGGCCGCGCCCCCGGGATATCGCCCGCCCCAACCATCCCGGGGCGATATCCCGGGCGCCTTAAGCGCCCCACGCCTGGGGCGCGCCCCTAACAACACTGGTTTTGATTTGCAGCAACTTCACTAATAGAAATACTAAAATTTAATAGAGTCATTTTGATTTAATCCATTATTAACACAGAGCTAAAAGAATTGTCAATGATGACTCTTCCAGCTCCATTTGCAATAGACATGCCGTGATGCTACATTACCTTAGGAAAAAATGATTAATGAAAAAATAATCAAACCCTGGCACAATATTAGGTCCATAAGACCTTTTCTTTATAGTTTTCTACCAAGAAATTATTTTCTTGTTTGAGCAGCATGCCAGGAATGAATGCTGCATTACTATTACTCACGAAAGAAGGCCATCACATACCTTAGCAAGTTCTCTATATTTCCTGAAAATTTTACTTGACTGCAGCTTGCTCAGGGTGCTAGAAACAGTACTAATTGATGCTTTAGGAGTATGCTCAGGCTTGGGATGTAAAGAATGACGACTGTCATTTAATATCACTACCATATTTGAATCTAAATAACCAGCATTGCTCATGGCCTCATAAACCTGCCCTGCCATCATTGCTTCATTGCTGATCACAGCAACTACACGGTCTTTTTTTCCTTTAATATCCCGTGCAATGGCCATTCCTGTATGAAAATAAATTGAAAATTATTGATTACTAATTAAAACGAACATATGCATAAAGCAAATAAGAGTAAACAAATTATTTCAAGAATTTATATTTAAGCTTGGTCCATAAAGATATCTCAAGAAGGCCATAGGATAAACCAAGTCCAGAAGATATGCTGCTGCATCCATGCCCTACACCAAATGGATCATATTCACCGCGGCATGTGTAACTAAATAGATCATCCGGCTCGCTAGCATTATGCAGGAGGGATCGCCTCCCAGTTAGAAGCTTATGTGGATACGTCTGTTTAAGTCAGTAGAGTAACATGACAAATACAGCTCCAGGATAGAATTTTAACGCAAAAACTGTAACTGCCAAATAAAGCATAAAATCAAACTGCCAAATAAAGTATAAAATGCCCTCTATTTTTCCTTATTCACACCATCTAATGCACACTGAGCTACCATTAGATATGTCACCAAGTGGTAAAGGGAAAAAAAACTTCAAATCAGTTGAATTTGCACGAATTTTTTTCAGTTACAATGATTGGAACAGAGAAGGAAACTAACTTGGTCCTCCATATCCCAGAGTATCTTGTCCACTGGGGAATTAAAAATGTGATGAATTGCAACTGTTAGTTCCACCACAGATAAACTAGCTTTAAAGGATCTTTGAGTGCTTGAACTCATGAACTGCAATTCTGATCGAACTTCATCAGCAAGTTGTCTTAATTCCTACAGCACATGATATAATTAGCTGCATAATAGAAACTTTAGAACTAAAACTTCCGAGAAGAATTACAGAGATATTATTGCATCCTAACCATTGGATTTAAATTTTTCAAGTACATGGGATTTTCAACCGCATCAAGCATGGGAGTCGGCACCTTCTCATCCATGGAACCATCAACACCCGGTAAGCACAGTACGTAACCAGCATATTCCTGCATTTAGAAAGACCAAATTCACAACCACAACCAACATATTTGATTTTGAGTGACAAAACAAGTGAAACCAAAATCATAGTAGTAGAGCATATTCCTAACACAGGGGGACAAAAAATGTGAGCAAGAGTCAGGCTTTCAAATGTACAATACCCCGGAGGTCCAAAATCCTCCAGTAAATTTCTTAAGGAAAATTCTGTGGATGAGTGAGTGTTCGAGTAAAAAAAACCTAAGCTCGTTAAACATTAAAAGTTACAGGGTCGGCTGCTGAAAGCTGACTACAAGATAAACTAATTAATCCAAGGGATCAAATTGCCGTAAAATAAGCCGTATCAAACTAGATCTGAAGTAGTACAGAATCCAAGAAGCAAGAAATATTACAAGACACCTAACTGTTAACTTATGAACTCATGCGTGTCAAACATTCTATCCTCAAATAAACACCCGATCTTTTGAACACGAGCAACACATCAGTTCTGATGACAGCCCAAAATCACTCGAAGCACCACAAGAAGAAACCAATTGCATGTGAAAAGTTCATTAACTGCGTGATTAGGTGCGGGCTCACCTTGGTAGTATAAGCGGGAGCCGAATTCGGGTAAAAATTGTATCTTTCCTTCTCCAAGCTGTACGGAAACGTAACAGTTGAGAACTCGCGTTTGGTGGACGGAAATCTCGAGTTTTCTAGCCCCTGAGGATTAATTCGAAAAGGGTTCTGACACCAAGCTCTAGCCATAGCACCAACAAACTTTGCCCAGTCTCGACAAACTCAAAACATCATCCTCACGATCTCTAATGGTGTAGAATCATGAGTAGATAAACCGGACCGATGAACTGGCGGGTAGCTACACGACGACAAACAACGGTTTTGTTGCAAATCTTGTCGTCAATTGTAGTACATGGGCCGTAAGTGGGCGTCATAAATCCCTTGGGAATACAGAAACCATTAGTGCGAGAGAGAGAAAAAAAACATTTAGCCCACACCTGTGCAGTACTCTTGTTCTTGGCCTTTCATCGAGGGTCCCATTGTTCCCCTTGCTCCTCCAATTTTAAATTGCCACTATGAGAATGAGATGGACGGTCCATATCTACCGTTTCTAAACTATCTTCCTTACCATATGGTATGGTCAAGAGACGAAGTCCCTGGGCGTGTTGTTTGTTTTTCTCTCCTCCCTCTCAATAATCGAGTTTAAGTCTGTCAATTTCCTGATCTCATTTTGACGTGTTCTCAGTCCCCACCCCCACTCGTTTAGAAGTGTTTTCCACCCATCTCATGCGCCACGCCATCTCCATCCCATCTATGGATAATGGAGTAGTGTAAGTGTTTGATAACTTTCCCTTCCAACTTCTAAGCAATGGACTGAACTGGACTGGACGGATGGCCTATTGGATTGAAGGGTTTTCATTCGACATCTCATTTAGCATAACGGTGGAAGGCTGACCGAACAACAGCATCATCACTCAAGTTTTCTTGCCTCGATTTACTGCAACAGGTATGAGATGACAGGTTGAGACTTGAGATTTTCTTTTAGCAGACTGACATATTATTTCTTGATTCACACCTATCACACATGAGAATGAGAGTCGTAGAAAAAGAAGACCATCGTACTTCAAAGATATAATTTTTGAATTGAAAAAGACAGGCAATATTAAGAATATCTATTGCAAATCACAGATCGCAGTACAGGGTATCCAACTGCAAATTGAGTCACTCAGCCATTTCTTTGACTCTTGTTTGACTACAAGAAAATGAAATTGCTTTCCCACTTTTTTTTCTCTGTTTTTTCTTTATTTCCCCCTTTTTGCTGCTTCTCTGGATAAATATGGAATTGATATCTAATGTGTCTCTCTCTCTCTCTGTTTGGATCGTTGACTCGAATCAGAAAAGGGACCAGTATAGATAGATAGTTAGTTGTCTGTCTGTGTAATACGTACGCCCCGATGCGCGACTCTAGATTTTTATATCCAGGATGAGGAAGCCTTATTTTCTCCTCCCAATTCTTCTCCTCCTCCTCCGATTATCTTCCGCTGACATTGGCACCGCCAGCTGGTATATCGCTCCGTATACGCGTAAGTCGTCATAACCTGTGTCGGTTGACCTTCGAAAATGGATTCCGTTTATTGAATGATGATGATGTTTTGTGATTGTCCTATCCAGCCACCGCGTGCTTCGACAGCGATTTCTCCCAGTTCCCTATTAATAACCTTTTCGCCGCTGCCGGCGAGGGTATCTGGGACAATGGCGCCTCCTGCGGACGACAGTATCTTGTGCGTTGCATCAATTCCATCGTGCCAGAAACGTGCGTTCCGGGTCGGACTATCGAGGTGATCATCGTGGATCGAGCAGCCACGTCGGTCTCACGGCCATTGAGGTCAGACAGTATACTGGTGCTATCCGATACGGCTTTCCAGACCATCGCACAGGTTCCGGTGCAATACATTAACGCAGAGTTTCTACAGTGAGTCACAGTAGTACATACTAGAAACGGAAATAAACATAGACATCAAGATCAAGATAGTAATGAGTATAAGCCAGTAAACACGATTCCGGTTTTGATCAACAGCGATGATTGGTAATGATTGATTCAGATCTTTTCTCTTTGCAGGATTTCGTGATGGGCGCTAGTGTTGATCCGTGCAAAGAGAAATTAAGGAAAATATTGGTTATTTTATTCTTTTTCACAAAACTTGAAGTATATGATTACATCTCTTTTTTTTTTTGATAAGTATGATTACATCTCTTATTTTTCTTCTTTCCTTTTGTCTGCAAAATGGAGGCAAATACAGGGTTGGGTCTGGACAAATGTAGGGTTCGGCTTCCTAATTTGGTGATCGTCGAGCTTGGTTTCAAAAAAAGACATTGTAATATGTAAAAATTGTTAATATTACTCATATGGATAAGGCAACACTTTAATATCGTGTACCTCGAGGACAAAGTTGGCTGAAAATACTTTTTTTAGTTTGTGAGATCTCTCAAGATATTTTTGAAATCTAATTTAGAGTCTGGTTGTAAAAATTAACGAGGAAATGCAACTCTAAAATATTACAATAATAACTTATTTAATTAACAATAAAAATAAAAGAATATTCAATGAATAAATCTAACAAAACGTGATTTAAATCCTGGATTCATTGAGGTAGTGTTGTACAGTTGTACTTGTACTGTACATTAAACTTTAAAGAGGATCCAAGTGCAATAAGGCCAAGCCCATAATAACCGATTTGTGCCAGGCCACGATCGCTATGATTTTAGAAACTTATTAATGAGTTGGCCCAAATTTCGGCCTACTAATTATTAATTCCTACTCACCCTGAACCTGAAGTATCTTCTATTGGGATACCAAGAACAAGAATGGCCAGTTATCCTTGTCGATTCTTAGGAGCGATTTTCTTTTCGATTTGCGTCAATTCCTTGCAGAACTTGTAGATCTGACGGAAGAAGTAGAATGTCGGGGAAAGGGGCGAAAGGATACTTGACCGGGAAAACACCGGCATCCAAGGACAAAGACAAGGATAAGAAGAAGCCCATCTCTCGCTCTTCTCGGGCTGGACTTCAGGTTAATTTTCAGTGCTTCCGATCCCCTTCGATTCTTCCCTCGTTTTGCGACTATGTGTTTTAGTTTGATCAAGTTCGTGTCCGTTTCGTAATTAAATCGGAGATGCTACTTTAGATTGCTTTCTTTTCAGCGAATATGTAAGCTTTACTGCGTGCTGTTCTGGTTTGTCTTCTCTTCTCTTCTATGGTTGTTTCCGAAATGTTCTCTCGATATAGTAGCTGGGCTTGCATTTATTTTTCCTTTCATATTTCTCAGTGGTTTGTGGATGGGCTTGGCGAAAAGAGTCCGCGGAGATGAGCTGCTGATCATATAGGGTCAAAAAATATTCATATTGATCTCCTTGGATTTCGTTCGACTATTCAGTAATAAAATTAAAAGTTGAAGTCGCTTTTGAGACGTTTCTTCATCGACTCGCTGTCTCGGAGAATAGTAAATTTCTCTTAAAGAATATCAGTACATCTTTCTAATATATGAATAAAGTGGAATGTCGAACTGTTGTTAAATCATCTATTGTAATCTCACAACTCTCGTCTACAAGAGCTTTGGAAACTCTTAACCATTTGCGCAATCTATACTTAACTTAAGTTTACATGTCTGGTTTAGGAAACGCTCGGCCCGTTCCTCTAGCTACCTGATCATTGATATTGATGTCTCTATATTTGATTCGACGTGCAGTAGCCAATGCCATGGTTGCTCCGTATAAAACCAGGATTAGAATCAGCCAAGCAATTTACTTGCAATATCTAGTGTGTTAGAGTAAATGGCTGGATAGAAAGATATTGCAACCTCAATCATATTCAATTTCTTCGCATCAATGTGTGGTGCATCATTTTGCTTTCGTTCCACAGTAAATGATTGAAACTTTGACCTTTTCATTATTATTATATGACTCCATGTCGGATAAAGTACCCATCACTTTATTGTGTAGTTCCCTGTTGGTCGTATCCACCGACTTCTGAAGGAACGAGCTACTGCTCATGGAAGAGTAGGGGCTACAGCTGCAGTCTATTCTGCTGCCATTTTAGAGTACCTAACTGCTGAAGTGTTGGAGTTGGCTGGCAATGCGAGCAAGGATTTAAAGGTGAAGCGTATCACCCCTCGGCATCTCCAGCTGGCTATTCGTGGTGATGAGGAACTTGATACCCTTATAAAGGGAACCATAGCTGGGGGTGGTGTGATCCCACATATACACAAATCCCTCATCAACAAATCCTCAAAGGAATAGACTCCCAAACATTCTGGAGATTCGTCATTCTGGGCTGAGGTAACAATTAACGGGGGTTTGGGACATTCGTGGTTTTAGGTTGTCTATACAAATTTCTAGATTTCTTTGTCTGTATAACTTAAAACGGTGGATTGGGTTCTGCTCAAGAGTTTGTAGAACTCGATGCATGGACTTCATTTCAAATGCATTAGTGCAAACGGACATATTATCTGTACGTCTTCTCTCAAACACGATGCTTTGGCCATGTGTTCGCATAACATGATCATGGAGAAGTCAGAAGCCATTGTCACCAACAATTGTTGTTAGTTTGCTCATGTATTTCTGAGAACTTCTCTTAATCTATTTGTGTTAATTGAACATAAATTCTAAACTATCGCATTTACTCTAAACGTGTTTGAATTTGAATGCTAACAATGATTGCCTAACTCTTTAATATTTTCCCAAAAAAAAGAAATTAGAAAGCACATAAATTATATTAGTACATATTCAACACAATTAACTTGATTAGCAGGAGCCTAAAATATCTGAAACATAAATCCCAGCGTTCAAAATGCCTCAAATGACAAATCAAACCAAAACCAACAAATGTGGCCAAGAATTTCAATGCAATTTCCAGAACCTAATACGATGCCTTCCCCATAAAAACCTTGAAGTGGCAGCAGCAGCAGAGTCTGCATAAACCCGGTGCTACGTGAGAACCAATACCAAATAAGAGTCAACCATGACTATTTCCAATTCCTCGCAGTGCTTCATTCTTGAGCATCAGATAGTTGAGACCTTGGGAACCTCCACAGGGAATTGGTCAATCTCATCAACCCAAGGATTTTTCTCCTTAGCTGGATTTATAGTCTTTAGAGCTTTCCAAACAGCACTATTACATTTGAAGCCCGACCCAAAGGCTATCTGCCAGGTCCGGTCTCCCCTCTTGATCCTCCCTTTGGCTTCTGAATAGGCCAACTCGTACCAGAGAGAGCTGCTCGAAGTGTTGCCAAATCGATAGAGCGTCATTCTTGAAGGCTCCATGTGCCAATCAGACAGCTGAAGATTCTTCTCCAATTCATCCAGCACGGCTCTTCCACCTGCATGAATGCAGAAGTGCTCAAAAGCCAACTTGAAGTCAGGGATGTAAGGCTTCAGCTTCATCTTGAGAAGCTTTTTACCCACCAAGCTGGCAAAGAAAAGCAATTGTTCAGACATTGGCAGCACTAGAGGACCCAAAGTTGTAATATTTGTCTTCAAGGCATCACCAGCCACAGCCATCAAATCCTTGGACAAGGCAACTCCAACTTTTCCATTGGAATCCTCCATCTGTCTGACACAGGAGAAGCATTTATCATCAGAACCTTTGTGAGTTCTGACTGTGTTGACCAATCGATATTTGGACCTCCAGTAGTCGGATCTTTTATTGGACAGCAAAATGGCAGCGCCCCCCATACGGAAGAGACAGTTTGAAACAAGCATGGATCTCTCATTTCCAATATACCAATTCAGCGTAATATTCTCCATACTAATTACTAGGGCACACGTTTTGGGATGGACCTGTAGAAGATCTTTCGCAAGATCAATTGATATTAAACCAGCACTACAACCCATGCCACCTAGGTTATAACTTATTATGTTTCCTCTGAGCTTGTAATGATTGACAACCATGGCAGATAAAGATGGTGTTGGATTGAAAAGACTGCAATTCACTATCAAAATTCCGATGTCCTTTGGGTTCAGAGAGGTTTTAGCAAGAAGCTCATCAATTGCACCAAACATAACCGTCTCAGCTTCTTTTCTTGCTTCCGCCATACAGGGCTTTGGTGGCACGCGCAATACAGCATCAGGGAGATAAGTAGACTCACCAAGGCCAGACCTCTCAAGAATCTTCCTTTGGAAGGCGAGATTTTCTTCCGTAAAAGAACCAGTCAACCCTGATCTCTCCATGAAAATCTGCCTTGTACACTTCCTAGCCTCATCTGGTTTATAACACGAAAAGTTGACGAGGTACACGGGCCTAGGCCTCGTGAGGAAGTAAACAGTCGATAGGAAGACTAACAGAGCAGAGCATACAATCACTGATATGAGATTGAATCTGAGATGGTCCCAAAGAAGATAAAGATCTTGGAGAGAAAATGTGGACAATTGAACTGCAACCACCACCACCAGAGGGGACAAGAATAGGTACATTCCATGGGTTACGAGGTAATGGTAACCGAGCTTCACATACTTCAGCTTTACGGATTGTTTGAAATCCGGGAGCTTTTGTGAAGGTGAGGATTGAATCAATGGTGTGCTTTCTTTGGTGGCTTCACTCATTGTCATTTTCACAAGTCAAATCAGTAAATCTCTGGAGAAAGCAGAGAGGAAAAACATACAAAAGAAAAAATGCGTTCAGAAAGGATGGGGCATAACAGATCCAAAAATTAATCGTAAACACACCGATCATTCATCTTTGTGTAGTTTATTAATTATGAAATTATAAGAGCTCAACCCTTTCGAGGATCTAATCATCGTATAATAATACCAGAAAATTCTAAATTCTGTCTAGATGTAAGATGCGTGCAATCAGAACGAAATCTTTCTCGAAGGAAAAATTACCTTTCTCCATTCCCTCTGTTAACAAAACAATAATGCAGTTCAAATTTTCATAAATCTCCTTCAAAACCAAAAACCCACAACCACATTCACAAAATAAACAAACACATCCAAATAATTCTGTAGCTACACTATATCGTTCACAGCGTGAAGATGTAGCACGTGGAGTTAAAGGAATAGAATTATTTAGGACATGGTCATGTTTCATAACAGTTATACGATTACGATCTGTAATATTGGAACCGTTGAGCTTGTATTGTTCCATTATAGACGTGAGAGGATATGTATTTGGAGTTTGAGATGTCATCATCTACAAAACATCAGAAACATGCAAAGATTTAGTTCAGTTTCATGTTGTTTGTTCAGTTCAAAACTAGTACTGAACCCTACTACATATATGATTGTGTCCCCATATGCAATAGGCCCGAGATCCACATTTTACCATCCCAAGCCAGCGTCGGCATGAAACCTGGAAATGGATTTATTTAGGTAAATCTCACTCGATTAATCATATGCCTCGCATATGACTCTCGGTTTGTTAACGACACTTTGTGCATTAGCAATGACACTATGTGTATTGTTAACACCTTGCACTAAGGCTCGAACACGGTCCGATAGCCCTATTAGACAAACCTATTCTATATGCCTCGCACGACCTCAACTCCTAAAGAACAAAAGCGATGCCTACTGAGTAGGTTAATCATCAACCTTCATCCAATAGTTTGAAGAGGATAGAATAGGAAGTGCATTACGTCCTAATTTTTTTTACCCTTTAGGGACAATTCGCGCTTTGAAACAAGTTAATACACATTAACAGTCAAGAGCACGAACAAAGCATTTAAATAAATTAATAAATGCATAAAGAAATAATCACATCCAATGCAATAATTTCTGTTGAATAATATGACATATTCAATCTTGAAGTGTCATCTACGCGGCCAAATCATCCACGAGCAGTTGGGTGCCGCTTCGAGACTGCATCTCATGACCTCGAACTAATAACCTAACTACTTGGCACATGAGTCTTTAATATTGGCATAAACAGGTTGCCAAGCGAAAGCAATGGCATAATACATTGCCATGAATTAATAAATGGCATAACATATCACCATAAATTAATAAAAGGCTCATCAGGCCAAATACAGACGTAT
Organism: Pinguicula moranensis; assembly: GCA_028565015.1. Taxonomy (NCBI): domain Eukaryota; kingdom Viridiplantae; phylum Streptophyta; class Magnoliopsida; order Lamiales; family Lentibulariaceae; genus Pinguicula; species Pinguicula moranensis. The sequence goes on along the minus strand of JAOWBN010000019.1, from coordinate 698,279 downwards.
GTCATGACTTACTACAAATTATGTCATACCACTCAACATCCTGCAAAACCAAGTTAGCACAATCTAACACGCTACGCAGAGTATTTTCATTCAATTTAACAAATTGAATATAATAAATACACATTCATGTATTTCAATTAACAATTGAAACACAAACATTTAATTGCATAATATAACCCTTAAATTTGATATCAAATCACATAAAATTTCAAATTGGGCATTTTCACAAAATCATGCAATTAACATCTAATAAAATCAATAAACATAATCAATTGATTAACTAGATTATTAATTAATTCCATATTAACTAATAACATTACAAAATCCTAAATTCCCAATAACCATAATCAAGAATTAGGCATTTTAATAAATTAGTGCAATTAGCTATCAATTAAGCTATCACATAACTTTAATTGTACTAATCAATCACTAATTAAACTCAATTAGATCAAATTAGGTCAAATTCGAAAAATTCCAAATTCTAAATTTGGGGCTTTTCAACTTAATGGATCAAACATGCAATTGAACATATCAAATTGCAATTCAAGCATCCAATTTCATTATTCAAGACCTAATTGAACCAATTCTAGCTAAACCCGAAAACCACTAATTCAAAGTCCTTAAATAATTCGGTTTTTCAATTCTAAATGGAATTAAATATCTAATCATGTAATTAACTTCTCTAATTACAAAATTAACTAATCAATTAACTCCAATTGAACCGAATTCAAAATAACTGAACCTAGGGTTCTTGAGCAATACACGGGTTTTTCGAATTCAATCAAATTACAACTCAAATTCGCTGAATTGACATCACTAAACACGAATCAAACACATAAATCCAAGCTCTGATACCAATTGTAGGATCTAAGTGGGCGATTTCAAACGTACCGAAGATTTTCAACTTCGGTTCAACCACGAAATCGAAGTCCAAAACATGCTTAATTCATGTAATAGATGTAAAGGATAGCCGTACTAACCTTGCAGTCGCCGGAGTCAACGAACTCGAGCCGAATCAAGAAGAGCTCGTATGAAATTCGAACGGGATTTTCGGACCACGAAGTCCCCAAAGTAGAAGATCTCAATCACGTGCATTCCCTGATGAAGAGAAGTGGC
>JAOWBN010000019.1:676718-689606 GCA_028565015.1 Pinguicula moranensis | reverse complement strand
ATGGCTTTCTTCCGTCTCATTGATTGCGCGTTGGGTCCGACGACGTCCGCCGGCAACGTCACATACACCGGGAACGACCCCATCCTTCGCCGATGGCTGCAATTTAGCTCGTGCACCAACTCCCCATTCGAGGAGGCGTTGAAACGTGACGCGATCCTGGGCCTCCCCAATCCCCGAGATGGAAAATTCGCCCCGGCACGAACCGAAATGGGTTGCCATAAGCGTCTTTCAGTAGACCCAGTGCGAGTGGTGCAGCAAAAACTTGGAGCAGATGGCGAGGCGATCGCCATTGTGTGTGCTTGTATATACCAAATGACCGTGTGTGTATATGGGTCACACAGTCGACCGTGTATGTGCGTGTGGGTTTTCCAGTTTGAATTGAGATCACGAATTCACGTGCTCATCAACAGATTCCGACAATTATGGTACTATAACTGCATCTGGGACAAGTCTGAGAGTTTCGGTTTCTTGTTTCTTTCTTATTTTTCTTGACTGGAGAAACACGAGACGAGAGAGTTGTCATATGTAAGTTTTGTTTTTGAGTAGTGGCGGAGGCAGGGACGAGGTGCCATGGACCATGCCATGATTCCCCAAATTTAAAGAAAAAAACAAATTATTTTTTTAGTTTGATTTTCCTAAACTATTATTACTATACTTGTGACTCGTGAACTCGTGATTGAAAATATTTCAACTAGTTTGGTACACATTTTTGTCATGATTTATACTGAATTATGAAAATTCGGTAGTGTTTTGTGATATAAATTAAATACAATATAACTGCATCCAAGATTTTGTACTTTGATTCATAGCATCCCTCAACACAATTGTATTTATCGTTGAACCTTCTCAAACAATAAGTATAGTATGTACATAAATTTGTCTTGTTTGTCACGAATTCCAAGTATATTGATTGCCATCTACCTTTACTAATTCTGTTACGCGATTGATCTTCAATGAATACATGCACAACTATATGTGTCTCATTCAGAGCCTCCAAACAACCTTTTCACCAAATTATCAAAAATATTAGCAAGTAATAAATAAAAATTTGTGCCACATTGAATAAGTGAACCAAACTCTACCTATTAACAATTTCATCTTTTGTTATTGTACTCGTTATCTACAGCTTTTGGAGCGACAAGGAATATGTCATTTAGTTTAATCACAATCCTTTCCTTAATACCTCATGAAATGTCATACTTAATATTGGTCTATTCCTCTGAAAATTTGTTTGTAGTGTCATAGAAAAATTACAGTCTTCTCCACTATTGAAATATACTAATAATCCTTCATGTCACATTCATCTCTCAATACCCTACACAGTTCAGTAAATGTTCTCTTGTGCATCCTAAAACTGTTATCTCCGTTATTCTCTTGGGTTAGTATCTCCAAAAAGGTTATTTGTTCCAAAATCTTATCTAAATTCAGGTATTTGGGTGAGACATTGAGCTTGCGATAAGAGACATAAACACCGAGGTAAGTAGGATTCATGATTTACTGTGGTAACTGTTTTAAGGGTTTTGGATTTCAAACCATAAAACTCAAAAGTTTAGTGTCAACAATGGCATTTGAGTTGAATCAAGCAACAGGAATCAAAACTTCAAAAACTGTCACTGCTTGTACAATCTCGGCAGGGGGATTTGAGCAACTAACATGGATAGAAAGAGATGCAAGAAATCATTTGGTTAGAGTTAGAAGAACAGAACTGAAGCAATGGGATACCCAAGCCATGCTGGATTACTTCAGAAAAATGCATGCAGACAACCCTGGATTCTTTCATACATATGAGGATGATGATCACAATTGGTTGAGGAGTGTTTTTTGGGCTGATGCAAGGAGTATAGCGACGTGCAAAGAATTTGGAGATGTTATAACTTTTGACATCACTTACCTAGTTAACTCATACGATATGCCTTTTGCACTCATTTAAGAGTACATTTGATATACTTCAAAATGAAGGGCGTAGAATAGGGTTGGCTAGGCCTAGCTTCCCCCAACCCCTACAAGTCTTATAAATTAATGAGATTTGAAAAGTATGACAGGATCGAATTTTTTTTAGTAATGAATCAAGTAGTAATAAAATCTCAAAATCTCCTCCGCCCGATCACAACTTGCAAGTTTTGTGTTTAGGTTTTAAGATTTTGAGATTTTATCACTGTTTGATTGATAGAAAAGTACATACCTCAAACAATAAAAAATGTTTCTCCATAAGCTCAAAACCAAAGATCCCCTAGCTATAACAAATATCCATAAGATAAATAATGGAAAATTTCAAGAACGATTACTACCCAGCGCCTACGCTGCAGCATAATCATGAATACAAGATATGGGTCCGAAACATTCTAAGAGATTAGAACTAATAGCGAATTTCAGAGAAAAGTTAGACGAAATTCACCCGACCCTCCATGTTGAACCCCCACCTCACCACCCCATTTCTGAAATAGTCTCCTCAAAATTTCGGAGAGAACCCGGTTTGAACCGTGAACTGCAAGTATCTTGAGTAGTTTCTCTCGTCTCGACACAATTGTTGACGACAATGCAAATCACAATTTCCTCAACTTACCCAAATCAGATGTGGTTGAAGTTCAAAAAAGTGCGGGCCAAAAAATGGATGTGTCATGCCCACCAATTTTCTCCAAAATACTTCAGAAAAGGAGTTAGTTGGGGTTCTTATGCGAGTTCTTTGCATTTCTCTCTTGAGTCCATTTGATGTGGTTGGAGTTTTTTGGTTTGTCTTGTTTTTAACCCTAAAACCTAATTACTGAAATTGAAAAATTATATTCAAGAAAGCCTTCATATAAGATAAACTAATCTTAACTCGGAGTAAAGATTAAGAATGAGGAGCAAGAGGGTTATGAAGTCATCAAGAAAATATTATTCAATTGAACCATCAAGGTCAATGTCTTCACTATCCAACAATCCTCTCTATCATGCTAAATGCATATTCGAATAAAACGGTGGAAATCGGAATGGTGTAGACATTCTTTGCCAACTGTGAAAGAATCGGGTATTTGGTCTTATATCTTTTCCACAATTGTAAGAGGTTCAAATACTCTTTATCTCTATCATCACACATTTTAAAATTTGCATGTAGATAAGTCTGCAACTCAAAGTAACGATTATCCTCATCTGTAGCCATATGCAAACTCGATGGTGGTCCAAATTAACTAACAAGTCCCAAGTCAATACTTGCTTTCTGTTGGATGTTGGGGTCAAACCCTCAAACAAACTTAGTCTCATACTTGTTATACACTTCTAACAAAGAAGATTCAACCTCCTTGGCAATGTTACTATCAATTGCTCAACACATATTTGGTTGGGTCTTTTACTATTGTACAAGGTTTGGGGTGGAACCATTGTGTAGGATCATATTGGAGTTAAAACAATTATTTAGTATTGGTGGTGAGTGAATCGTGAGAGCTTGTATGATTTTTACAAAAACTAATAGTGAAATCTTTTGGGCAATCAAATCTCAAGCTATAATTTTCAAAATTATTAATGTCTTTCTCGGTTCGACTTGGTTGGCTTGATTCTGCTCTACTTGGTCTGGCTCGGCTCAGGTCGACTCGATTTTGCTTGGCTTATATTGGCTTGGTTTGACTCAACTTGACTTTTCTTGGTTTGGCTTGGCTTGGCGTGTCTTCGCTTTGTATCATTTGACTTGGCTTGGTTTAGCTTTGCTTTGTTGGCTTTAGTTTGGCACTTTTCTTGGATTTAGAGTTTAGGACAATTATTTAAATAAAATATTTTTAGAATTCAATAAAACTCTAATAGTATATCATTTTTATGAAAAATAAATATAATAGTAACAAGGATAATCAAATCTCGAGTGCAACATATAAAATTTATTAAGGCTTGGCTTGGCTTGGTATTTATGCTAAAGTGAATCCTGGTGCTTGACATTGATTTCGTGAGCCACTTTAGCTTTCGGAATCTTCTCAACGTATCTTTGCTATTGATTTTACATTTCAAAACAGGGGTGCTTATTTGGAAATTGGAAATTTTCATTTTCAAAAATTTTCGTTTTCGAGTTCCGCTTTCATAGTATGATTCAGTATAATGAAATGAAAATGGAACAAAATTTTTCTTCCGAACTGAGTTCGAAATGGAAATGGAAATAGGTAATCAAAAATAAAAATTTTCAATCTCCATACTCAATTTGAATTTAAACGAAAATGGAAATGAAGCATTTTTACTAAAAAAAACAATAAACCGTAATCAAAAATCCGAAATGAAAATAGAAATTTCCATTTCCATTTTTAATTAGAAATTCAGAAACTTTCATTCCATTTCCGACTTCCGATTTCGAACGAAAATAGGGTAATTCATAACAAAAATAGAATGAAATTTTTTTTTTCGAATTGAGTTCGGAATAAAAATAAAAATGCTCATTTTCATCGAAAATTTTCGAATAAGTACTCCTATTTCAAATTGAAATTCATTTTAACTATAAAGAAAAAAGAAAAGGTAGAGTATCTCCCCAAATTAACCTCACTACGATGCGGATTGCGGAATGGTTGATTTTACATTTTAATGGAATTGCATTTTTCGTTTATCTGGATCAGCTGATCCGGTGGCGGTGGATGCAAAAATAGACTTCCAATGGCAACAACAGCTCTTGCCTCCATTAAGTCTCAGCATTCTCGTATTCCAGATCTTCAACTTTTTAGGTACTTTTCATTCTTTCTCATGTTTAGATAACATTTTATTTTAATTTTGCTTACACTTTTCCTTCTTATTGGGCTTACTATTGTTTGTTTTTTCGCAGGAATGATGCTCATTCGGCATGTCTTTCAACACCGAGCAAGCATAAACTGCGGTTTAAAGCAAGAAAGGCCATTTTTGGTTTGCAGAATGGGATTTTGAGGAGGGACTTCATGTTTGGGGGATTGTCCTCCTCGTTTTCTCTTATGTTTCCAACTTCAGGTGATTTTGTTCGTTACGCTCCTGGAATTTTATGTAACCACATGTTTATCTGTATGCTTGAAGAACCAACTTGTCTTTTTTATGATGGAACTATTGATGCTACAGTATCTGGTGCTGAGGAACAACTGAAAATGGATTTAATGATTGACGATATAAATGCTTATTCATATTTGTATCCCACGGAAATGCCTTCTAAGTTTGTCTTCAAATGGTGAGCATCTATTCGTGTCGTGTAATTTCAACTTCATTACTTGTTAAGATTTCTAGACCTCTATGCAGGACCTTCTACGTTTTCTTGCATCATCAAATTGTAGGAACCTCACTCTTTTCATTTGTTTGAAGGGTGGAGTCTAGAAAGCCAGAGCGCTATTCTTCTGCAGCACCATTGTCCCGTAAGTCTGTGAATTCATATCTTCAGACAGGAAACCTATGAAGGCAGTTACAATGTTTATATTAACATGTTCTTTCCCTTAAATCTTTGGGCAACTTATTTGTATTTGTATTGACTGTCATACAGCTGATGCCCGAATTCGAATTGTGTCTGAGAGGGTAGATTTTATTGACAATCTCATAATATCCGTTGCGGTAACATTCCTTGCAATTTTCTCACGAACTGCATAAATAACTAGTCTCTCTTCTTCATGATTTTCATATTTACTCTTTGATTCAGATAGGTCCACCCAATTCACTTTTCTTGAAAACCAGAGACAAAAGTATGTGGAATGCGAAAGATGTTGCTGACTCTGTTTTAGCTGATAAATCTGCCCTGGTAAAAAATTTCAGGGCTCTTTTCAGGTTTCTTTATCTCCATCAGCATGCTATGCTAGTTTCCTTTACATTCATACTGTTTAAACTCATATCCGTAAGTGGCTCCATTTTTCTCTAGCAAGAAGTGTTCATAATGAATTTTACCCTCTGTAACAGAGAGTAACCTCTAGTCAACGAATGGATGAAAGTTCAGTCCTATCAGCTCAATCTTCTGCTGTAAGTTTGCTGCTATTGAACTAGTCATTGCAAAATTGGGAGGCTAATTTATATTGACATTATGCAATTTAGATTGATGGCGAACCATATTGGTACTATGAGTATTTGGTTCGCAAGTCACCAACAAAGACTGTAAGTCTTACCTTTTCTGTAGTTAGCAGTGATGACCATCAATCAACTTGGGATGTATACTTAGTTTATAGAATGTTCTGGTGCGGAATATTGCAGGCCCAAGAATCAAACCTCTATCGTCATTTTGTTGCAGCAACTGCTGAACGAGATGGTAGGACCACGAACTAACCAGTTAGTGTCAATTTTGGTTGTCTAATTATTATTTTCTTCATGCTCCGCTCCCAGGTTTCATATTAATCAGTTTGTAAGTTTCGTCATAGCCATGTTGATTCTCAGTTTTCTTCGTCTCTCTCTCCTCTCTTTTCTGGTTAAATCAATGGAGAAGTTTTTTCTCCTGCTTACAGGTTATCTGTATTCGCTCAGTGCCTCGACTCTAAACAAGCAGTGGGGCAACGTACGTAATTCTTCTCCTTCAATTTAACCAGAAATCGCACTTTTTGAAAGTGAAATTTCGTTCATTCATCTGTCCTACACGCAGATTGGACCATTCTTGGAGAAAACTGCCGCTTCTTTCCGCCTTGTCGCTACAACAGAAAACTACATTCCTCCTTTTAAGGATCCCTGGAGATTTTGGTGACGGCGATCCATCTTTCAATCTTGTGGAGAACCAACTCAATCAAGATTAAGTAAGATAACAAATCAAAGGCGTTGCCATCCTCTTTCAGAAATAAATTATCCATCCATCATTTAGCTTCTTTTTGTCACAAAATGATTGAAACTCCTGTACTTCGAAAGAACTTGATTTATTCGTACGCACTACAATCAATCATTATTTACATGCAATGAATTACACTGTCAAAAATAGACAACACTTAACATCAGCTTTCCAACGTTGAAAGCAGTTCGGCCACAACGCTAGGAACCAGCCAACAGAATTCTGCTACCTTAGAAGTTTGCAGTAGGTTCAGAGAACTAGTCCTGTGAAGTCGTGGAATACTCAAAAAGAAGACGCTTCGACGGTGCGGATTGGAGAAGCACCCGTAGACGGCTCGTGAGCTGGTAGATTAAGGTCCACTGCATAGCCATCTCCGAGTCCTTCATCTGCCTAACGACAGAAGCCTGCGAGCATGAAAAATGAACTAAGACGATAATAGATTTACAACAGGATTCAAGTATCTAGCATCCTAGATTTCAACAGTACATACGGGGCAAGGCGGAATTTCTTGGTGGGCCAGGAACCTAGAAAGACAAGGGGATTGATGGTAAGAGCTTACGGCCATCTATTTTAGAAAAATCAGTACCAAATATTGCAGCTAATGGAATTCCAAACATGTCAACTTCTTGGATGAGTGGATCTGATGCATACAGTGAAGCAAGTAAATGTAAAGATGATTTATCGGGAACTATTTTACATTTTCTTTTCCCTGAACAAATAACTTCTTATAGTTAATAGCAAAAGTAAGATGAATGGAAAAGTCCGAGAACCTGAAGCCGCTTCCCTAGCTGGACTTCAACTTCAGTTCCTATTGATATGTTGCTAGCCAGAGACTTGAGAGGATCAACTGTAGGGTCGAGAGAAAGCAAACTCGGGATCTGTGGAGCGTAAACGAGCCTCCACCTAGCATGACCAAATTCTCCCTTGCCCTCAATCCTCGGCATCAATGTCTCCAGCGTAGCAGTAGCAAGCTTTTTTAATGCAAGCTGGCCATCTCCTTCGAGGATTGATTCAGCTAATTGACTTTCAAAGATTCTAGCAGCCTGTTTAGTCAGGAACACAACTTAAAGTAAGTTCCTCTTGACTATTAGCCTGTATTAGAAAACTTTAGTATCATGGGCCACCAATATTCCTTTTAAGGAGTATGATATCATGTGCATCTCCTACCCAGAACCTGAATTCATACCTGACTAGCGTCCATAGAACTGAAAAAAAAGAGAAGCTTTGCGCCCTGTCCTAGTGCTGATTTCGATACTTATGAAATCTTGTAATAGTGCCAAGACCTACCTCAGTGGTTGAAAGCACATCTTGCTCCACAGAACGTGTCGATGTTACCACCAGCTTTTCCTGCCACTTGCTGGCTCGACTTTGAACCCTAAACTGCCATTCTGATCCTACTAGGGCCAAATCCAACATAGGGTCTAGTCCATTGTCGGGCTCAAATTTGGCTATGTTGAGATGCTCTCTCTTGAGCCTCACCTGAATTACCAAAGCAAGTAATAAAAATGAAGACCAGACAAGAGACTTCATAAGAAATTGAACAAGAGGAAGAATATTAGGATTACCTGTGTCGCAACAAGATTCACATCACCATTCTCAAACATTAGAACACCTTTAGGTTTTATCAATTTGGGATGAGCGTGGCCATTTAATTCAAGCTCTCCACTAACAGCAAAATTAAGCATCAAAGGATAAACAATCCTCAGCTCAGGCCCAAGAGCAATCCTCAAGTCCGTTAGGCGGACATCTAGTTTTGGCTTAGTATTTACTGGTGCCATCTCCTTTTCAACTTTGTCGTGCTCACCTGCAAATATTTATCGTTTCATCACTTATGAGTAGTTCAAAGGTATGACAGAGATCATTATGTGTATATATGAGTTGTGTGTATGGTATGAAACATGCACTCCAAAGTTAAAAGTTTTTTCGTGTTCCCCCTTCATCATTGACAAACAGCATGTACTCTGCATTCAAATCTATTCGCTACATGAATCTTAAAGCAATTTGGCTTACTCAAACTTACCAGATGAATGGTGGAATGGGGCATTTGATGAGGCTGGTATCAAGCTGAGAAAGCGTGAAACATACTTCGACGCAACCATACGACCATAACCACTAGCTGGCAGCATTGACTCATTCGTAGTATCCTTACTGAAGGAAGTAGCTCCATTGCCCTTGTCGTGTGGTAGATACATCTCTCCTTGGCTAATCTTTATCTTCCCAGAGATGTTTGGTTGCATGATTGAGCCAGTTATTTGCAACTGAGAGTCCACCTGACCACTTAGATATCCAGATTTGTTTCAATTTCTGAATGAAATCATAATCGAGGGAAAAATTATAGAATGAAAGATTACCTCAAGACATTCCTTGCACGAACTTCCAGAAACTCACATTTTAAGTCCAGTTTGTCGCCTGTAGATGCCTCACTCAGAAGAAGGGGTAGGTTCCCTTTCACAAACATTTTTCCCTTTCTGCTTATTCTTCCCTCCAATGAGCCAATTCGCAATCTATTTGAATTAACCAGAACAGTGCCTCCAAAGTTTGTTAATGGTTTCCGAAGTACAGGAGACGACACAGTTGCCCTGTTAAAATAGGCAGATCCATCCAGCACTGGCTGTTCAACAGTACCCCTTACCTACAGTGGAGGAATTTCAAATTGATAACAAGTTCTGGTCTTCACTATTATTAAATTTATTTATTTGGTGGGGTGGGGGAATTTCAAGCAAAAGTTATGTTTTTCTTACCTCTTTCTGGGTGGTGGGCATTGTACTTTTTTTGTTAACTAATCCAAATATACAGAAAATTGCATCACCTGAAGCAAAACTTCTGCGTTTCCATGCAGCCAGTTAGCATATGGAGATAATGCTGTTAGCAACATCATCCCTCCATCTTTAACATCGGCATCAATCCTAACTTCTCCAGCATCCAACATATTCCAGTTTAGACCCCTGAGGCTCTCTGCCAGTTGTGTATCCCAAACCTCTTGATTCTTTTCTCTGGTTCCCTTTCTTTCATTAGCCTCATCTGGAGATGCTTTATTTCTCTCTGGATCCCAACCACGAACCCATGTGGTTTCATTTCTATACATTTCAGTAATTTCTTCCTCATAAACTTTGTTCTGGACAAGAGTTAGAGGAATGCTTCCTTTAACATGAACATGGCCATTTTGAACTGTGGGCTCAAATTTTGCATTAAATAGGAAACGGCTAGTTGGAGTTAAAGAAGCAACAATCTCAGCTCTACCAAGTTCGATTCCCCCAACTGCCCCATCCAAGAGCCTTACTTGGACATCACATTCAGGTTTGACAAGATTTCCTTTAAGATCACCTTCCATGTGTAAGATGCCTCTGATTGGTGCTAATAATTGCCGTAGAGAGTGAACAACTTCAGTGGCTGAATTTTCCAACACCTGAACCACAGTAGGAAGCAGGCTGACAGGGAAATTAAGTACAGCAAAATGTAGATTTGTCTTTGGCCCTAGTAATGTTCCATCAGCATGAATTGTGGCATTGTCCCTTTGGATGAAGATTTTCTCAAGACGCAAACCATCATCATTGCTGTACACACCGGCTGCAAGAATTCGCTGGGTTGTATATGTTCCCCACTCCCATTCCTCTCCATTGAAGTCAAATTCTGCCTAAAGCGAAAATAAACAGGAAATTGACCAATTACATGGCTCAAATCTGAGAGTAGAGAAGAAATCTTTCTCCTGTCGTAGTTCAAGGATTGAGGGCAGAAAGATGTGATTGATCAATCATAGTTCAAAGTGAACTGTCAATCTCAGAAGAATATAGAATATCCTTGCAAAAACTACGACGAGATACTTACTGTTGTATCTCCATTGCCTCCTCCACTTGCATCTAAAGAGCCACACCAACGACCTTTAAGTTCAGCTAAACCTGGAAGATTGAAATCATCAAGCACAACTTCATATGCTGTAGCACAATGACCCCGGATTTCCTACAAGATCATAAAAATAAGAATACAGTAACAAAAAGGATAACAAGTCCACCTTAAATCTACTAGAAGCCTCCATTTTTTTAATCTGTTACCGCATACCTCAAGTAGCTTTTGAAGGCTTTCAGCAGTTACTCCAACTGATTGCAAACTTCGTAAGAAAATGTCCTGTACGTTAACAGAGTCCCAGATATATCAAGACGTTAGGACGAACTCAATGCATGAGAATGCCACTGATAGCCACATGACAGGGCTCCTTTTCTACCATGCAATTCATACAAAAGCTTATTAATAAATGCCATCCATCTCATATGAGCAGAACGACCTTTGATCTAGATTGAACAGCCGGATCTGAACTTCGAGAAAGTAGCCTTGCAAGCGGAAGCATCTCGGCAATCTCAGCCTTAGGCACCTCCAGTCTCATTCTCCATCTTCCCATTGAAGAGATCATGCTACCAAGATGACCAGTCATTACTTTCTGGAACAAGCTACCTTTCTCCTTCCCAGCAGGACCTCGATCCCGGGATCCGGGAAATACATACTCCCCTTGTAGTTCATATTTGCTGTTGCTTTGTTCCAACGTTGCTCTTTCAATGGTGACCTATAAAATAAATATATATATATATATATTAACTAACCATGTTTTCTCTTTAATTAACATAAACATGCAGACTGCTAGCACAGAATATTAGTGGTCAAATTATCAACCAAGACACAGGCGAAGTAACATGATTCACAAAAAATAGTTAGTCCAAAGATACAATGAAGAAGAATCTCAATTTTATAAACCTTAGATAAGCCAAAACTGCTTAATCTAAAGTACATAAGGTGAACGTACTCACCACATCTCCACTCCATCTAGCAGACACATCTAGAGCTTCGCCCAATACACCACTGAATTTGGGCCGGAGAAAAGAAACCATACCATGGCCCCTTCTTTTCTGAAAGTTCAACTGCAGTTCTGCCTAATAACATTTGAATCTCTAGCTCAGTAGTAGACCACGAATGATCAATACAGATCACATTTTGCACCAACACCAATGTTCATAATAATCAAAAGACAAAAATGTACTTTCGTTAGCTACAAGCATCTGCCTATTTTCACTTCAAATAGCTCAAGATGAGTCAACAAGTTGGTGAAGCAAGGACGAAGGCATTATCTAAAACTTAGAAAAAAGTACTGCCATGGAAAAAGAGTATATGCACAATTTTTTAAGTGACATTCCATATCTCTGTATATATTCTGTATATATAAAATTTGGCCTTTTAAAAAAAAAAAAAAAAAATCGTAATAAACTCTGGTCCATCTAACACAAAGTTTACCCTTGAAATTGCTCCACGAAGTGACGCCAACTCTAATTCATCTAGTGGCAAGTGGCGCACCTGATTGCATAAAAATGAGGGCATGTTTATCATAAGTGGCAAGGAAGGAATAGCACAACAGAAAAATGCAAGAATTTTAGTCAAAGTTCAAAAAGTAAATTAACAGGTAAATAAAGGTATTAACCTCCAAGTTGGCTGAAAGTAGTGGTCGATAGCAAGCATTTACTTTCAGCTGACCTTTCTGCAGAGAAAATGACAGCAACTTTCCAGCTAGATTTTCTTCAGAAGTTGATCGCAGAGGTCCTATAAATTCAACTGCAAGACTTTCATCTGGTCGGCCAGTAGCATCAAACTGCACCACCAAATAAGCAAAAGGAAATGTCAGAACAGTGTTAAGGTTGTCTCCCCTTCATATTAAGACAAGCAGGAAGCATTTAATGACATTAAACACGATGGTTTAATGCTATTATGTCAGATCACCACGCATAAGAGAAAGTATAGCAAGAACAAGCAGCATTTGAAGAGCTTTTTGGTCTTCAAGCATAAACAGTATCTTGTGCTCAACATTCGATTCTAATCCAAAAAAAAAACAAAGAACCCGAAGAGAACTATGAGGGCTTTTTTATGTGCTCAGTGAAGCAGATTTAGCGAATTGTAAATATCCTCAGATTAAAAACTTACCAACAAACGAATTGTTTCAATCTCCACAAAACGAGTAAGTTTATTCCAGTTTCACAACAACAACATACCCAGTATATTCCCAACTAGGTTGGGGTCTGGGAGATCAGATGTGCGCGACCTTACCCTTGCAATTATACAAAGATGTCGTTTCTGTTGCAACCCAATATCCATTGCGTCGTTTGATGCATTGAATTCCAGCAACTTTTTTTTTTTTGATGGAATTACCCTCATTT
>JAOWBN010000019.1:664158-676618 GCA_028565015.1 Pinguicula moranensis | reverse complement strand
CACTGAGCTTCATTTCTGAGATCATCTTCTTATTCTGCCTAGCCTTAATTACTGAATGATATATGCTTGTGTTCTTATCACCATTCTGTAGCCAAACTTTTTTTGAGAGTTGTAATCTGAGAAGCTCTCTATTTTCCTAGCAGCTCAACTCTTGTCTGGAGCACTGATACGCAGCCTTTGTAGCTTCTGAGAAGCTATGCTGCAGTTCTTTTTCTAGGTGTTCCACCTCATATTCTAGGGCTCTAATATGCTCTCATGTCCTTCCAAAGACCGTGGTATTCCAAATTCGTAGTGCTGATCTCATTCTCTTCAAGTTCCTCCCTAGTGATGTCAATCCTGTTGTTCCTGAGTTGACATCTCATACCTCAGATACCAGTTGATGAAATGTTTCAGCTGTGGACCACATCTCTAAGTATCTGAATTGCCTCTAACCATGCCTCTCATTTTGTACTTTTGTCTGTAAAAGCAGTGCACTGTGATCTGATGTTTTTCTGCCCATTAGCTTATAGAAACTGAGGGGTAGTAGGCGCATGTATTCAGCATTAACTAGCATCCTATCCAAGTGAGCCCATGTGCGATGATGCCCTGCATGTCCATTACACCAAGAAAATTGTCTGCCAACTATTTTCAAATCTATTAAGGCACATCTATGAATGAGATTATTGAATTCCTGCATTGGCGCTGTTGCTCTGTGGCATCCTCCTCTCCTCTCTGTGTTATCTCTTAAGACATTGAAATCTCCTGCTAATATCCACGGAAATCCCACTGGATATATTCCTTCCAGATGCTGCCACAGGTCTCTTCTTAAGATCATTGAACATTTAGCATATACGAAAGTGCATATAATCTCTCCAGCATCACCTTTCCAGATACCTGTAATAGCTTGCTCATGAATGCTAATCACCTGAAAGTCTACCTCTTCCCTCCACATAATCCATAATTTTCCATTTTGATCCGCATTTGTTATTGTGTTGGAGAATCCAAGGGAGTGTGATATATATCTAATCTTCCTACTTTGCACAAACGGCTCTGCTATAGCAAGAATATCAAGTTGATGGAGTCTTGCCCATTTTTTCATATATGGTTTAGCTCTCCTCAGCCCTCTACTGTTCCAAAACATAACCTTATTGGACATTTCAGACCAATTTGAATTAGTTGCTGGTTTTGGGGCTAAACCTTATAACTTTTTGCTGTTCTGTTGGTTCTGGTAGATCTTCTTAGTCGCATTGGAGACCCCTTATATCCTATGATACCATCTACAGATTCCAATTGACATTTGCTCTCATCAGTTTCTGAGTGATATTTGCTCTCATCAGTTTCCGAGTGATATTTGCTCTCATCAGTTTCCGAGTTGAAACCCTTGATGTTTGATTTTCTGCCAGTTTCATCCCCTTCTGATTTTGCTTTTTCTGGTAATGGAGCTTGATCTAGGTGATGCCAGAATCGTCCTAACTCCTACATCACAGTCTAGATCCCTCTCCATGTTCTGGATCTGCCACTCCACCATTTCCTCTGATTCCTCAGTTGCTTTCATTACACTATGTATATTATCAGCATAGTTCTTCTGTAAGTTCAGATCTTCTAGTGCTGATGTTTTTCCCATATTTGATTCTTGTTGTTTCAACATCTCCTTTGACTTTCTCCTCCGTGTGTAGAGAATTGGAGTCTTCTCAGACCCCCCTGTGTTTTTCCCAACCTCAGGTGTCTTTTCTATATTCTGCACCTGATTGCTTTCCACCATGGGGCATTCTCCCAGGCTGTTAATGAGAGTTCCAAAAACATCCTTACACAACACCGATGCTGTTATCTTGCTATCCAGGCCCTTTCCATCAGTTTCAGTTGTCTCTTTGGTAACATATTTATCCTGCCCCAAAGGATTATTGTTGTCTTCATTCACCTCTTCCAGAAGTTGGATTCCAGTTAAACAAGCCGCTTCTCTGTCACCTTGCAGTGTTTCCCCCTGAGTGGGTTTCTCTACTGTCAAGTTGGCATTGCTCTGACCATCTTTATCTTCCAGTGTTTTCTCTGTGTTGTCCACTACATTCGTCCTCTGCTCTTGTATCTTATCAATTGGCTGATCACTGGCATCCAGTGATTTTGTCTTCAGTTCTGGCCAAATCGTCTCATCTAGAGCTTTTTCTTCGGCGCCACTGATTTTTGCCCTTGCCTTGTGCCAGGCTTTTGGTTCTTCTCTTACTTGAATGGGATACTTTCCAGTTGCAGTTTCGAGGGCGAGGTTTGGCATGGCCATATGCACAGCCTTTTTCCTCACCAGTATCCGGATTGAATCGTAGTCCGGATAGCCGCTATGCCCCTCATCCATCTGAATGAGCCTACCAATTGGTGATACCAAGTCAGTGAATATGCGTCTGTTCCAACAGTGCACAGGAACTCCCGACAGGCAAATCCACTTGTCATTCGGGTGTAGGGACGCCTCTGGAGACCACCGGCAAAGGCCTTTCAGACCCAGTTTAATAGAGCCATTATACTCTATTCCATTATTAGCACAAAGCTAAAAGAATTGTCAATGATGATTCTTCTAGCTCTATTTGCAATGAACATAAGTTTATTCTAGTTAAACGAACTAAAAAATAAGTAGCTAGTAATCCAAATTGGGTAGAGTGACATGTAGCCAAACCAATATTGTTATCATAAATTACTAAGAATGTACAACTTGGTGTAATAGGGCTGTGAGCGAAACCTTGATACCGTCAGATGTAATGTTCAACACTCCAATCAGCTGAGGAGCAAGCATAAGTTGATTGAGCTTCAGTCCTGAAATTAAAACGTCACCAGAGATACTCCTGGTATCACCACCAACTTTCACCAGGGGCACTTCCGAAGTAGTATCAGTTTCCAAGAGTTGGTCGTCAATGTTGCAGCTGTTCTTGTTAATCTTCCCCAGAAACTTAATCCTACCTGTTGCTTTTAAATGCACGGGCCTCAGGGAATCAAAAGCATAGGAAGAAACTGAATTGAAAAATTCAAAGTTTCGCATTCTTAAATCTAACTCAACCCCTTCAACAGAGAAAGGCAGGGAAGCCGCTTTACTACACTCTCTCCATTTTAAACAGTTGCCATCAGGATATGAGGTAAATACTTTAGTGTACAGTTCAAAAGCAGTGGAGGAAGAATTGATAGAAATATGATCGGGAGAAATTATGACATCTCCACGAGAATCAGAAAGTGATCCCTCCGCTCTTGGTGCAGTCCATTTGATATCAAATCTCCTGCATTCATATAACCAGTTTCATGACATCCTTGGAAAGAAATGTAAGGTTTCTGAGGAAATTATTATTCCGTCGTCGAGGCTACTGATCAATAACACATTAGGGAGCATAAAAGAAAACCTACGGTCTCAATAACGAGCCAGAAATCTTTGTTTCTCCGTTCAGATCACCTAACTTGAATGGCATAGTCTGAAGATAGCCAGGTATATACCGATGCATAATTTTATCAAAACAAAAGTTGCCTGAAAAGTTGACATCCATTGCTGTGTCATCAACCTCACCCTACAGTAACCGGACATTGAGATCAGATTAAACAAGAACTCCTACTCTGAGGTTAATATAACTGGCGTTGAAGGAGAAGATAAAAGGCACAAAATTTTGATCCTTCTTAGTCAAGGTTGCGAAAAAAAATGATTGATTTGAACTTAGACGATTGAAGTTTCGCGTCCTAAAAAACAGAGAATCCAATTTGAGCAATGAACTTCTCCCTAGAAAGCCAACTGTTTGGTTCAACATAAATAGTCATTTGCCCAATTGAATTATGCTGTCAGGATCTAAGGCTTGTAGTATAATGAATACTTTAATTTTGTTGGTAAAACTGAATGCAATTTAAAAATCTTCGAAGCTAGTCTTTAATGGATGAAGCAGCTAATTACCCGGGATACGCATCAGTGTGCGCGACTACATAAAACTGTAAGGTACTAACAGAAAACATAATTAGAATGGAATAGATGAATTAACTGATACATCTTATTCCTATCAGTTACACATAAGAAATCAAATACCTCAGGACAAATCCAAGCATTCCCTGCTCCACGAATTTCACCACCATCAACCAGTGTGGCTCTGATTCCATACAGGTCAGCAACCTGCAATCAAGAAATAAGTACAGGGACAAGAAAAGGGACAAAATCAAGGTTTAATACTCCAATTACTCACGCAATTATCGGTGTTAAAGGTAAAGTTGGCAGAAACGTAAGAGAACGGGACATGGTCAATGGCTGCCACTGCACCAGCTTCTTTATTGCTCAACACTGCCTCGTACGCAGCTGATTGAGGAGTATCAGCAGGTAAATGAATGACTTTTCTTGAAACTAAAGCACTTCCAACAAACACAGGAGCATCCAATGGGCCTTGACAATTGAATACTGCTGTTGCTGATCCAGCCAACTGAAGCAATGGAGACCAATTAGGTTTGACAGAGATGTTCCAACCTCATGGATAATCACAAATCAAGAGAGCAGATACGAAGTTTAGGATAGAATCCATTTTAGGACGTAGTTTTATAAAAAAAAATGAGGAAGATTTTAAGAAAGAAGAAAAGTTAACAGAATGAATCTGAAAAACAGGCATACCGGAAACAGTAAAGGCTTCATCTTGAATGTTTTCATCAAGGCATTCACTTCTACTGATGGAACCTGGGATTCAAACCCTAATAGTGAGCGAAACTGAGAGAGACACAGAAACTGTATGTAATTCTTGTCAACACTTCATTTAACAGGATGATACTAGAAACAAATGAGCAAGCCGATAAGACACATGCAAATGCACAAAGCAGTTGATTTTTCAAAGGCAAATTTCATGGATGCATAAAATAGCTAGGGATGGAAAGGAATTGACCTACCTGACACATTAAGTGGTATTCTCCTTCCTCTGGGTCAATACCAAAATCCCCAGATGCTTCCAGAGGAATATCACCAAACCAGCCCCTGGCATTGTGCACAAATATTCGTTGGGCACGAAAGAACAAACTTGCAGACAGATCCTGCATAAAAAGGAGGCCTATACCATAAAAGTTAATTCAACTATGTAATGGACTACATGATTTAAAATATTGCATGTACCACCAAGAGCTAGAACCAAATAAACCGGCTTATGTGAAGACCAATGACATTTGGAAGACTTAAGCCGGCAACGAGAGGCAGGAGGAGGATTAAGCTAGTTTTTGCAAAGGCATACCAGAAAACTTGATGGAGCATCATATATCTGAAAGCCCAAACCAGTTACATCAAGCTGCCCATGAAGATTGGGAAAGGTTTCTCCTCTCGACATACATATGTGAACCTATGAAATAAAAATTCATTTTGTGGTAATAATATCATGTATTTTATTGGAAAGTAATAGTCCAAATAACATTCTGCACAAAGTAGAACAGTACACTACAAGGTAAAAATGATTTTTTTCGTAACTCTTCCAAGTTTCGTAAGTTCCAAGTTGCAAATTGCCTCAAGAAATCAATGTAGTTGAACAAATTCTTCAAAGCAACTAATGGTGTCAGAAAAGCACCTCTCCACTCGCTCTTCCTTTTAACCAAGTGATGGGAAGATCAATAATTCTCTCAAAAATCTGCATAAGATATCATAGAATCTTAGATTCCTCTCAGTTAAGTTGCAAAAGGTATTAATGGCCACATAACTAAAGTCCTGCTGACAGTTGTAACCATTACCGGAATAAAGAAATTCGCTATCTTTAGATTTGCATGCCATTTCTGCTCAATCATATCAGCATAAACATCAGTGGACAACCACCCACCATCTTCAGAGCTCGAATCTGATCTCCACATCATACAGTTTCCACTAAGCTGCACATGCACACGGCCATAGTGATTTTGGAACTTCACATGTCCACTAGCGATATCCATTTCTCTAAAAATAGGTGTAATCATCAAAAAACAAAATCATGAAGGAAGTTGCATCCATAAGAAAACCCAAAAAAGATATCCATAAAGTCGAGTAATCAATCTTCCAGAAAATAAATAAAAATATCTTTTTTTTTATTCAATTGTCAAACAAAGTAATAATGAATGCAGAAATCGATGCAGCAGTGGTGAAAAGTAACTAAACTTATCCATGAACATAGTTTTACAAAAGTAACCTAGATGTACATTGTCGGATCAAAAGCAAGGAATGCTTTAGGCTATGGACTACAAACCTCCGGATACAAACACTGCTATTGCTCTTTTTTCCTTTATTATATGTACCAGATTGGCTTAGGACCATGATCATTACTTGTATGCGGTTTGACATTAACCCAAAGAATGTCGAGTAGTAATAAAATAAAAGAAGAAAGGAGACCGATAGTGATGACATTGCTCTGAATCATCACCTTTTTTTATTTTAAAAAAAAAACTAGATGTACATCCCACATAAGTGTTTTTTTGTGGATATCAAACTACAACACTCAGGAATGAATCAAAGAGCAGTCTCTACTAGCGGAAGCACATGAAATAATAAATAGCAACCAAGGCATTTGGCAGTTATGATAAACAAAATAACAAATGATGTGATAAATTTGGACTCGTCAGTGCACAAATAAAATCACCTCGGCTCTGTATCACCATATGCGAGCAGCATCAGTGTGCCACCCCTAAAATTTAAAGAATCGAGAACAAGAGGAATCATTTTCTCTATGCCTGAAGTATTTTCTTCACAAATTTCCTCAACTAGCTCAGTGGATATATCCTGAACTCCCAAACCAATCTCAGTTTTCAGAACTTTCAGAGGATTAAATAAAGTAGACAATGCCTGACCAAACTTTTTAAAGGCAGGAAAAACAAATTGTGGACCCAAGGGTGAAATTTGCTCCACATGGTTTGTTGATCCTGAAGACTCCAGCTCCATCAGACCAGAAATATTAGAGACATGGTCTTCTTGACTATCCAAAATATCATCCAGGACACTCTTTGCCTCCTCAACAGAAGTTTTGTTTCTGGCACTGGAGCCAATTATATCATCACCTCTCATTTCTTTATTACCTGTGGGAGAATTATTATCCCCACATACTTGTAAGGCAGTCCTCATAGCTGAAAACTTATCACTATATGCAGTAGATTCACTTATTGTAGACGAATTAGAAGGATCATGCAAGATATTGCTTTGATCCCTAGATTGCAATGCCAAATTTTCTCCAGAAACATAATTGGTCATCCGTTTTTTCCCCAGTACCGGTACCACTTCATTTGTCAATGCATCAATGAGTTCCAATTGCTTATTGTCAACATTATAGTCAATCTTTTCATCCTGGTACTCCGTTGTTACATCTCTTTCAGACACAATCACGGCTGAAATTGCATTAACTGCATCATCCTTGCTTTGCATTGGGGAAACCTCTGCCAACTGAGCATCCGACCCTGCAGATCCCTCATCAGAATTTCCAGGTTTTCCAGGAGATTCTCCTTGAAAAAATAAAAGAGCTGCAGCTGCACTTTGCTCAAGAAGCCTTGTTTTCGAAGCAATGTCAACCAGGCATAGATCTCTTCCATTGGTCTTCTTCTTAAATGTATGCATAATAGGGGCTTGCATAATTGTAGACCAGAGACTACCTTCCAAGGATGAAATTTTTTCACCAAACGATCTCTCCAAATCAGCATGTTTTAAATCATACTCTAGAGCAGCATCCATGCAGTGATGATCTCTCCAGTGCAATTTCTCATCCATATAAAGAAATGGATCAGGTGCCCCGAACCTGGTGTTAAGACTAGTACTCTCCTTTAAGAGATCACTCTCTGGCAGAAAAATACTGGAACCAGAGAGGATATATCCCTTTTCAGCAGATCTTCTTGCCGCATCCTCTCTTTCTTTCTCCCAGCGGACTGCCACTTCCTCTCTTGCAACCCTCCTTGTTCTCGTACGAGAGTCAATTCCTTCTTCCGTAGATAAGTGCCGCTTCGAAGCGCCTTCAAAATAGGGTATCCCCAACCAAGTGAAGTTCTTTTTTTGTGCTACCAATATACTTGGATTAGACAGGACAGCATCAATGACAATTTTTCCTCTTCTCAGGCTAGCAAATGGGCGAACTCGTAGCTTGACTGTGGGAACTTCCAAGCAAGAGAACTCTTCACTATGAGTCCCAACCGAACATGATTCCAATGTGATACTTAAAGGTGAAATTCTTTTGACCTTACCAAAATCAAGCTCCCGTTGAATATGGTCACTAAGTACTGTACAAACTGAAGGCAACAGATTTGATTCGATATAAAATCTTGCCTTTGACTGCCCATACCAAATTAATAAGCACACTCCAGATATCACTGTACAAAAGACAGAGCACCTGAAAAGAAACAATCCTTCCTCCCATATTGGAAATTTGACCACAGCCTTGCTTTGGTTAACCGATCCCTTCACGGCATTGCTCATCCACCCACTTTGTTTTTCCAGCTTCTTCCATAATAGTTCAACATTTTCCTCGCAAAAGTGCATAAAGTTGTTACCATGGAAGATCCAATCGGTTTTCTTGGAGCATTCACAGGACAGAAAATTTGAGCCAGTTCTAGAACGATTTAGTTTGACTCCCCTACGGTAGCCATAATCTCCATTCTTTCTTTCTCCAAGAACAGTGCAGCGGATCGGAACGCCGAGAAATGGGTATTTGAGTTCAATACTCATTATCTCCAACTAACAACTATTTTTGAATCTCCTTTGCAGGGGACTAAGAGCAGGCCCTTAGTCCCCCAAAGCACCCGAACTAGAAACTAATTACAATTGAAGGTCAGTACATAATCAGCCCAAACCTGAAAATATCTAGAATGAAAGTCGTCAGGAATTCTTCGAAGCAAAATTTTCAATAAAAAATAGGCAAGAATACGTGAACTGTACCAGTATAAACACCCATTAAGACTTCACAGACACTTATCTAAAAAAACTGCACGGACAAAACACCACCTTAGCTCTTCTCAAGATCACGACACGGACAAAGTATTAACAGAAACAGTAACCAGACCCACCAATTCACAAGTTTTATGATTGATCTAAATTCAACACAAACACGAAAAAGAAAAACTTAAGTTTACTTCAACTTCCTCCCCGATAAGTCCAATTTAGATGAAAATCATCCGAAGCAAAGTACAATTTAGAACCAAAATAAATCTCAATTATGAATACATGTTTTCGACCGAATATCCAGCATCCCGCGTTACTCAAGAAGTCGTCAAGAAAGACAAAATCCTGAAAACTCGATGAATAAATAAGGAATATGTCACACACCTCTGCTCATGCATCACCCTGTCGGCTGTCCGCAGACCTCTGGCTCCCTCAGTTTCCTCCGGTATGAAGGTTAACCGGGCAGCACCAAAAATGCTAAAACATTTGTCGACAAAGAGTACTGTGAAATGTGAATGATTACGGGAACCGGAAAGACCACGGAATCAGCGATGGGGCGTCTTGTAGGGAATGAGAAGATATTTGCAATTGGGCCGCTATGGAAAGCCCAGATAGAATTAAATAGGATAATGTAGTAATGCTGGAAGGGGCTATTCGTTTTGTATGATTAGGCTGCTCTTTTACCAGATTTATCCCTCCTGATCAAACGGACTACGTTTGGTTTTAATGGTTGAATAATCAATCCATCAGCCCAAAATGGGTGTCATGTTATGAATGTATGCAAATATAAGTAGAAAATAAATGCAATGCATTAACTTGTATGTATAAATAGGTGTATGAGTGTCTATAAAAGTAGTGAAGAAGAGAAGGAAATGGTGTGGAAAAAACGTGAAGTAAGAGGTGAAAGAAAATAAAGAAGAGAAAAGAAAGAAAATGAGGAGAAAAGAGATTTGTGGAAAAATTTGAGAAGTTTGAGATTTTGTTTGCTCATTAAATATTTGATCTGTATTTATTTTCGCTTACACAAATAATTCACAACACATTATCAGCACGACTCTATTACCGGGCTTCTAGAATTTTGACTGAGGTAAAGTTAATTAATTATTGTTATAATGTCTAATATTTCAAAACTTGAATTTGTGGCTTTGGACATTACTGGGAAAAATTACTTGTCATGGATTCTTGATACTGAAATCCATCTTGATGCTATGGGTCTTGGAGACACCATAAAAGAAGAAAATAAAGCATCTAGACAAGATAAAGCCAAAGCCATGATATTTATTCGCCACCATATTGATGAGGGGCTTAAAGCTGAATACCTCACAATAAAAGATCCTGCAGATTTGTGGAAAAATCTGAGAGAAAGATATGATCACCAGAAAACGGTAATACTTCCGAAAGCTCGTTATGATTGGTTGCATTTACGTTTACAAGATTTTAAATTTGTAACCGAATACAATTCTCCCATGTTCAAAATCAGTTCCCAAGTGAAATTATATGGTGAAAAGATTACCGATGAGGACATGCTAGAGAAAACATTCTCTACTTTTCATGTCACTAATATGCTCCTGCAGCAGCAATTCCGTGAAAATGGTTTTAAGAAGTACTACGAATTAATTTTATGTCTTCTTGTGGCTGAACAAAATAATGAGTTACTAATGAAAAATAATCAATTACGTCCCATTGGTTTTGTTTTTATTCTCAGAAGTGAATGCAAATACATTTAATCAAGGCCCCCACCGTGGTCGTGGTTGTGGACGTGAAAATTGGAGAAATCATCATTACGTTCGCCGCAATATTCCAAATAATACAAATAACCACCAGAAGTGGAAGAAAAATGAAAACTTAGAAGGTCGTAACAAATAATCTCAAGGCAACAAGATTGCAGAAAATGTTTGTCATCGATGTAGGATGAACAATCATTGGTCTCGTACCTGTGGTACACCATAACACCTTGTAGAACTTTATCAAGCTTCAAAAGCTAAATGGAAGAATGTAGAGATAAACTTTGTTCAAAATTCTATGCCAAATGTAGAGATGAATTTTGTTCAAGATGATTTTCTCCATGGAAAATTTGATGTAACATATCTAGATGTTGATGATTCCTTTGTCCACCCGATCCAATGAATAGTGACGGAAATATCTAAGTTTTTTTTTGTATTTTATTTAGTCCTCAATATTATGCTTAATTTATTATGTAACCGCTACTTTATTATAAATTTGATTTCATTTATTTCTTTCTTTTATTTATTTATTGAAGATAACTATGGGTGTAACCAAATCAACTGAGGAAGATGCATGTCTCGTAGACAGTGCAACAACACATAGCATGCACAACAATAATTTTTTTTTTTTACTTTTCTATCTATAAGAGAAGCGTATGTTAATACAAAATTTGGAAGTGCAAAATTAATTGAAGGCTCCGGAAGGGCACAAATTGTCCTACCACAAGGGACAAACGTCACAATTGATGATTCTTTATTCTCATCTAAGTCTCGACGAAATTTATTGAGTTTTAAAGATATTAGCCGAAATGGATATCATATCGAGACTATGAACGAAAAATATGAAGAATGCTTATGCATTACATCAATTATTTTGGGTAACAAATGCATCTTAGAAAGATTACCCTTAATGTCCTCTGATTTGTATTACACAAAAATTTAGAATGATTGAAACTTATGCTGTTGAAAGTCTAAAGACTACTAAAACTTTCAAAGTTTGGCTTGATCGGTTGGGCCATCCCGGATCAATTATGATGCAAAAAATTATATAGAATTCACGTGGTCATTCAATGAAAAATCAGAAGATTTTTCAAACCAGTGAATTTTCATGTGATGCTTGCTCTCAAGGCAAACTAATTACAAGGACTTTATTAAACAAAGTTGGGTATGAGAACCCTACATTTTTTGAAAGAATTCATGGAGATGTATGTGGGCCTATACACCCACCATGTGGACCATTTAGATATTTTATGGTTCTAATTGATGCATCAATTAAATGGTAGCATGTGTGCTTATTATCTACTCGCAATTCAGCTTTTGCAAGATTACTTGCCCAAATAATTCGTTTGTGAGCTCATTTTCCTAATTTTCCAATAAAGAAAATTCGTCTAGATAATGCTGCTGAATTTTCTTCACAAGTCTTCAATGACTATTGTATGTCAATTGGGATAACCATTGAACATCTTGTTGCACATGTTCATATACAAAATGGTTTGGCTGAATCATTTATTAAACGCCTCCAATTGATTGCATGGCCAATGCTTATGCATTCTAAATTTCCCGTATCTTCTTGGGGATATGCAATTTTGCATGCGGCAGCACTTATTCGTATCAGGCCAACAAGTTATAATAATTTCTCCCCAATGCAAATAATTTATAGTCAAGAACCAAATATTTCTCATCTAAGAATATTCGGGTGTGCGATATTTGTACCAATTGCTCCTCCACAACGCACAAAGATGGGTTCTCAAAGGAGGATGAGAATATATGTTGAATATGAATCTTCCTCAATAATTAAATATTTAGAATTATTAGCTGGAGATTTATTTATTGCAAGATTTGCTTATTGTCATTTTGATGAATCAATTTTTCCAATATTAGGGGGAGAAAATAAATAGCTGAAAAAGAA
>JAOWBN010000019.1:634289-656424 GCA_028565015.1 Pinguicula moranensis | reverse complement strand
GCGATTCTTTGATGTAAAACGCATTTTTTATTACGCACTGATGTATAACACACGGAATAGAGCGAGGGAAAAAATGATGAAGAAATCTTTTACAGGAAACCAAATCCCTGATTCACAATCACTGTTCATCGTCCTCAATCTCTCATAGATTACGATCAAACACCAACGATTAGTAAGTGGTTTGTCTAATTCAGGTAGAGCAGGCGCCCAACAAGACGGCGGTATTTCTCTGGATTATGATACAAAGGGGAACTATCCGCATCAATAGCCTCAAATCGCAGATCAGAAGGTAATGGAATAGCGACTGGTTTACAGTGGATGTGCCCAGCATCTGTAAGGAGATCTCTGACGTACTTCCTTTGATTGAGGTATATCCCTTGTTTGGATCGTGCAATTTCCATGCCGAGGAAATACTTTGTCTCCCCCAAGTCTTTGATAGTAAAGGCCTTGTTCAAGTAAGATTTCACACGGCTCATCTCATCAACAGATCCACCAGTCATCAATACATCATCCACATAGATTAAGAGGTAGATGTTGTCTACACCCGCTGCCAGACTAAAGAAACAGGGATCATTACCTGATTGTTTGAAGCCGTAAGTACTGAGTTTGGTGGTGAATTCGATATTCCATTGTCTTGAGGCTTGTTTTAATCCATAGATGGATTCGAGCAATCTGCATACCTGCCCCCGTTTTGCCTTATCATAGCCCAAATGGGGGTGCATGTAAACCTCCTCCTCCAAGGATCCATGAAGGAAAGCGTTGTTCACATCAAGTTGATAAATTGGCCAACACTTAGCAGCTGCCAATGCAAGCAGCATTCGCACTGTCACAACCTTTACCACTGGACTGAAAACTTCAGAGAAATCCTCCCCTGCGACCTGATTATAACCCTTTGCAACAAGGCGATCCTTGTACCTATTTACTGTACCGTCTGGATTGCATTTGACACGGTAAATCCACTTAGAGCCTATAGCCTTTTTACCATCAGGTAGTTGAACAAGTTCCCAGGTATTAGTGTTTTCCAGGACCTGGAGTTCATGCTTCATTGCAAGTGTCCAATTGGCATCTGATTTTGCTTCAGCATATGTTTTTGGCTCTGTCACAGTGGATAGATTTGCAGTATATTCACAGTAGTTGTTTGTGAATAGACATGAATTATCCGTAGGTGTTGTCACTTGCAATGTATTCCGGGACGTGTCTGCCAGGTTCTGGAAAACATGAAAATCCTCCATCCATTTAGGTGTTGTCACTGCTCTGGTGCTTCTCCTGAGTTGTGGTAGGTCTGCATTAGTATTGCCAGACGTATTAGAAGGTGAAGCAGCCGTGTCATGATCTGAATCTTCATCATCTGCAGTGTTGTACAACTTTGGCTTGTCTGCTCCAACAGACGTTTGGTGATCATCATCAGGATTAACCACAGATCCATCCAGTACATCACTGGAACGCATGACTTGAGAGTCTGGATTTTGCTGCTCAGAGCAGACATCTGCACTGCCAATCTCAGAATTGAAGTGAGCTTCATGGAACTTTACATCCCTTGAAACCACAATTTTGTTGAGGCTGGGAACAAACACTTTATAACCCTTCTGGTCAGGAGGGTAACCAACAAAGATGCCTTTCAAGGCTCTTGGATCCATTTTATCCTTACCAGGTCGAACATCAACAATGAAGCAGAGGCAACCAAATACCCGCAGATGCCTGAGGTTTGGTTGTTGTTGAGTTAATACCATGATTGGTGACTTCCAGTTTAAGACTCTACTTGGCCAGCGGTTCACCAGATAAGTTGCTGCCAACAAAGCCTCCCCCCAGAATGTTTTAGGCAAATGAGCCTGGAAGAGTAGTGCCCGTGCTACCTGCACCAAGGTTCGATGTTTTCGTTTGACTATACCATTTTGTTGCGGCGTGTAAACGCAACTACGTTGGTGCACTATTCCATTTGCATGAAATATTGCACTGCATCTTCGGTTCAAGAATTCACTTCCATTATCCGATCTTATTACCTTCACTTTCGTTTCATATTGAGTGTTAACCATCAACACATACATCTCAATTAACTTTGGTACCTCATCTTTGTTCCTGAACAGGTAGGTCCAGGTACATCTGCCACAGTCAGAAAATACGTGCAGCCACTCAGAGAGGATAACTTATACGATCCCCACACATCCATATGTACAAGTTCAAAAACAGATTTTGATAGGCTTAAACTGTCATTGAATTTTAACCGTGTCTGTTTTGGCAGAGGACACACATGACAAACATGATCAGCTTCCTGCATATTACATATAACATCAGATGCACTCAAACGCCTCATTACATCCACAGACGGGTGTCCTAATCTATCGTGCATCAACTTGTGGTCCACTTCAATGCTGATCACAGCTTTCTCATTCTTCTCTTCAGATCTGATCAGGTTTGCTTCAGAGGACAGCATCTGTGAATTGTAATTATCTTCCATTCCTTTCAGCGTGACTGGATCAAAAGACTTAGCATTCAAAATGTACAGCTCCTTTTTAACATCTCCTACTGCCAGAATCCTTCGAGTCTTAAGGTCCTGCACAATGCACTTGTTAGGCAGAAATTGAAACATGATGTCTGACTGCAGGGAGAGTTTCCTGACTGACAGTAGATTGTATTTAAACTGTGGTATGTAAATACAAGATTTTAATGATATAACTCTTCCCAGCTTGACATCACCACTGCAACGCACATGCTGCATACTGCCATCAGGTAACCATACAGGTGTCATTGCAGCGAAGGAGCAGGCGTTTGACAGCAAGTTTGCATTAATGCACATGTGATTCATTGCACCTGAATCTACTATCCATTCATCCTCATGTATTTCAGAACCTCTGTTAGAAGAAAGAAACTGAAATACACTAGTACCTGCAAAGTCATCAAAATGGGCCATGTTTATCATCAATTTGTCACTTGGATCAGCCACCCCTTTTCCCTTGGACAGTCTGTGAAGCTCTCTCTGCATGTTCCCTATTACCTCGTACAGATCTGTGACACCTTCTTTATTCATATCAAGCTGTGAATATCCACACTCTCCTCCATCCGAAACTTCAGCCTGATTCACTGAGTGATGCTGCTTTCGTCTGCCTCTCTGATCATATCCCTTCTGAGGGTACCCTCTAAGTTTATAACATTCATCAATTGTGTGCCCTGTTTTCCCACAATGTTCACACTTCAAGCTGTCCTTATCCTTTCTTCTGTCAGTCCAGCCTTCAGGATATCCTTTAATTTTGTAGCACTCATTTATAGTGTATCCAGACCTCGTGCAATGAGTACATGTCAATGTGCTTTTGTCCAGTCTCTGGCCCGTTCGTGATTCCCTTTTCCAAGTATTATTTTTTACCATCATGGCAGCATTGAGTCCATCCTGCACGGCTGTGATGTTGCTGCTAACTTGCTTCTGTCTCTCAGCAGTGATGATAATGTTGTAGACTTTGTCAATGTCCGGCAATGGATCACACCTTATGATGTGTCCTTTCTCTGCCTCATAACCCTCATTCAGTCCCATTAAGAACTCCATAACCATGTCTTCATTTTCTCTTCTCATTAATATTACTCCAAGCTCTCCATCTACATAGGGCAAAGGCCTCAACTGTTCGTATTGGTCCCAGATAGTTTTTAGCTTCCCAAAAAATTCACAGACACTGGTGCTGTTCTGCCTGAGCATAGCCACGCTTCTCTTCAGTTCAAATAAGTGTGGAAGGTTGGTGGTTCCCAGCCTCTTTTCTAAACTCAGCCACATCTTCCTTGCATCGGTTACAAACATGTAGGTCTTCATGATTTCGGGTTCCATGCCACCGCGGAGCCAGGAGCAAACCAGACTATTTGCTCTTTTTCATCTTGCGTACATCATTGAATCCTCATCGAGCATGACCAAGGAACCATCAATGAATCCCACCTTAAGTCTTGCTTCAAGCGCTGAGGTCATCGCGCTTTTCCAAACCAAATAATTAGATTCATTTAGTAAGAGTGACACCAGCTTCATACCTGGACTGTCAGACCCATGAACCTGTAATTGTTCCTCTAAGAAATCATCCAATCGTTGTTGGCGCATCATCGCCAGTAGTTGCTTCTCCTTTTCAAGCTCCCCTGTTGTCATTTCACCTGACTGTTCCGTTTCAACTCACCTGATGAATCAACAATTCTCACCCTGGCTCTGATACCATTTAGACAAACCACTTACTGATCGTTGGTGTTTGATCGTAATCTATGAGAGATTGGGGACGATGAACAGTGATTGTGAATCAGGGATTTGGTTTTCTGTAAAAGATTTCTTCATCATTTTTTCCCTCGCTCTCTTCCGTGTGTTATACATCAGTGCGTAATAAAAAAATGCGTTTTACATCAAAGAATCGCTACCATAAACTAATCTAACTCAACATTTAATATCGTCCATGCGATCTCTCAAGGTGGATCCAACCGTTCAGGCGCTTCCGCGTCATCATCTTCATCACCATCACGTGTGTTCATCTGCATCTTCAACTCTGTTTCATCTTAGGCGCCGATCCTCGCACTTGCTCTGTCCACCGATATTGCAGGCAATTCAGGTGAGCTATTTCGATAGTTCAATACGGTTGTTGACGTTCAAAACCGGTCCTCAGGCAAGTGGGGATTCTTTGTATTTTTCTGGTATCCTTGGTTTCTATTTGTGATGGTTGCACGTTTATAGCAGGCGCAACCTGTCACGGAGTTGATGAAGTATAGTTTCCCAAATCTTTGCAAGATTGGGGAATCACATGAGTGATTCATTTAGGTTCATCCGGCGAAACACAGGCACACCAAGCGAAGGGTACGACAATCCGATAATTGTTGATGCTCTCTCCCCACAATAGTCCCCACCGTCCTCGACACTGGTGTTGACTGCCAACAGTGCGGCAACCCCAACCTTGCTGTACTCCCCGTCGAAGGTCACATCAAGTCGGGTGCCTAAGATACCAAGCTGAGAGGATCATTTTAAGAAACTGTTGGCATATTGACCATGACGAGTACGAGGCGACTTGGGCAATGTTCATTTCTTTTGCCTATGGCACTGATCAACCGAAGCCTGTGCCTACTCTCGAAATCCCAGAGGCGTCTACAGGTTGCTCAAACCTAAATCTTTCTGAAAAGGTAACTTATGATTGTCAATTTCTTAGTTGTAACTTGTAATTTATGACATGCAACAGGTTCTAGGCAAGGAGCATGGTAAAGGCTTGCTCAAAAATGTTGATTGAGCAGCAATGGATCCTCAAAATGAAGTGTTTGAATGTGAAGTTACCAAAAGGACCCTGACTTAAGTGATTGAATCAGAGCCGCTCGTCCACTCTAATCTCAATGAATGAGATCATGCCAAATGTTATAATCTGGTCTGTACATTTTAAATTGAAATCAATGGACAGGATTGCCACTTTGTCAACTGGCGAAAGAAGATCTAGAGCCTTGATTTGGAAGCCATCGGACGGACAGGAGCTGCCTGTGACTTCGATTTCCAAGAAGGATCTCGACCGCTCGAGTCCAATCCTATCCAACAGCTATAATAAACTGTGACTTTTTTACTTGCACGAATCAATTCGCATCGTCCGATCAAGGCTGATCCAACGGCCATAAAGTGGCGGTTCCTCATTTTTTGACGCACGCTCCTCGGGATCATCTGGACCGTCGAGACTCTACCAAGATCTAACGGACAAAATTAGGCGGTGAACATCAACAAATCGAGTCCGTTGATCCAATCAACCTCATCCGACAACTAAGAAGTAAGGTCATCTCTAACCATCCATTAAATAGATCTAACGATCTAAATTAATTTGAGACGTAAGTATAAAACAAAATCTCATCCATTCGAGAATTAATTTTCGGTCTTTAACTTCATTTTTCTCTCTCCTTTCTGGACTCTCGATTTTTCTCTCGAAACCCTGAGCTGTTGTTGCTGATTTTACCTTTGAATTCTGTATTCTTCACCGGAACATTGTGATTCTGTGGTTGAGACTTGTGTCTTATTTGTGTTTGTCAAGTTTGTATATGAGATATCAAATACTCAATTGTATTCGTCTACTTTTCTTGTTTGTGTGTTACATGTTTATAGGAGTCTTAGGTGGATTGATAAGGAAGGATTCCAACTAATAAGGAAAGGATCAATCTAATTAATCTTTGATTGATCCCTTCCTTTTACAGGTTTTGGTCAATATCCTTCCTTATTTATCCTTGTCTAACACTCCCCCTCAAGTTGAGTTGGGGAATCTTCAACTCCTAACTTGCTTAGTACATTTGTAAACACATGACCCGGCACCGCCTTGGTTAAGATATCAGCCAGTTGATCTTCTGATTTAATATAAGGTAGACTGATGATCCCATTTTCTAATTTCTCTTTTATGAAGTGTCTATCCACTTCCACATGCTTTGTTCGATCATGTTGCACGGGATTTTCAGATATACTGATCGCTGCTTTATTGTCACATCTCAACTTGCATGCCTCCTGTGCTGGATACCCTATCTCGGATAATAGCCTCCTCAACCATAGAATTTCAGCTAGTCCCCGGGCTACGCCTCAAAATTCTGCTTCTGCACTGGATAGGGCCACCACTTTTTGTTTCTTGCTTCTCCAGGTTACCAAATTCCCTCCTACCAGCATAAAGTACCCGGCAGTTGATTTTCGGTCTATTGGATTGCCTGCCCAATCTGCATCAGTGTATCCTTGGATCTCCAAATGACCATGTCTCTTGAATAGTATTCCCTTTCCTGGTGACCTCTTTAAGTATCGGACTATTCTCAGAGCTGCTTCCATGTGATCCCTTTGTGGTTGATGCATGAACTGACTAACAATTCCAACAGCATATGCAATATCAGGTCTTGTATGGGATAGGTAGATCAGCTTTCCCATCAAGTGTTGATATTGTTCCTTATCAGCCAGAGATGCTCCTTCCACGATCTGGAGTTTCTGATTTACGATCGAGGGTGTGTCAGCTGGTTTGCAATCAAGAAGTCCTGTTTCTGCAAGAAGATCGAGAATGTATTTCTTTTGAGAGATAAATATGCCATGTTTGGATCTGATAACTTCGATGCCAAGAAAATAGTTCAGTTCTCCCAAATCTTTCATCTCAAATTCTGCAAATAGATTCTTTCTTAATTCTGCTATCTCACTCTCATCGTCACCTGTGATTATCATGTCATCTACGTAGATGATTAGACAGGTCATAAGTGCACCTCTTCTCTTCAAAAATAAGGTATGGTCAGAGTTGCTTTGCTGATACCCACATTTCTTCATTGTAGATGTGAACCGCCCGAACCAGGCCCTGGGGGATTGTTTTAGGCCATACAAAGTCTTTTTTAGCTTGCATGCGTCTCCCTCATGGATAGCTTCTGAGAATCCTGGAGGTACTGCCATGTAGACCTCCTCCTTAAGGTCTCCATGTAGAAAGGCATTTTTTACATCAAACTGGTATAGGGGCCAGTCTAAATTAGCAGCAACAGAGAATATTACCCGTATGGTGTCGAGTTTTGCTACTGGGGAAAAAGCCTCAGAATAATCGATCCCATACGTCTGAGTGTACCCCTTGGCCACTAATCGGGCATTGTATCTCTCCACTGTGCCATCTGCATTATACTTCACGGTAAATACCCACCTACATCCCACCTGTTTCTTTCCTCTTGGAAGTTGGCATATCTCCCATGTTCCATTTTTTTCTAAGGCATTCATTTCCTCTTGCATAGCCTTGTTCCACTCTTCGTTTTGTTGGGCCTCTCGAACTGTTTTTGGGATGGTTACTGTCCCTGTACTTCCCTTAGCCATATTAGCTATAGGATACTTTGAGTCCCGTGGTTCGTATTCATGTATATATCGTCTGGGTGGCACACCCCTGTTGTGTCTTGGTGGCAATATATATCGATCCTGTACTTTTTCTGTTTGTATGGCTGCATTTTCACAGTCAGAGTAGATAGTAGCTGAGGTATGTTCAAATTTAGGGAGATGCTCAGGTTCAGAATTACTTACCTCAGGAACATCGACCGAAGGAGATACTGATGTGTGTTCTGTCGGGGAGACCCGTTCTATGTTTTCAGAGGTGGGCTCAACCGTAGAGATGTCTGGTCCATATGTTGGAAGAAACAACCAGTTCAGCTGATCTTTATGCTTCTCACTACTTGTTCTCTCCGCCTGATCACTGGACTGGGTGTTGTAATAGAATTCTGTCTCCAAAAAATCGCAGTCCATGGTGGTGTATAGTCTGTTTGTTTGTGGATCAAGACACCTGTAGCCCTTTTTGTGTATGCCATAGCCCACAAAGACGCATTTAACAGCACATGGATCGAATTTGGTACGTTCAGTGCAAGGAATGTGAACAAAGACAGAACAACCAAAGACCCGGGGCTGAAGAGTGAGGGTAGAAGGAATAGTGGTGTGTTCGGATAGAACCGTGAGGGGTGTTTGAAATTTAAGGATTTTTGTGGGGAGTCGGTTTAAGAGGTATATGGATGTGGCGATAGCTTCAGGCCAGAAACTTTGCGGGGTTTTAGACTCGAGGAGGAGAGCTCGGGTAATCTCAAGAATGATTCGGTTTTTTCTTTCTACGCCCCCATTTTGTTGGGGCGTATGGGGGCATGTGGTTTGATGAACAAGGCCTTTTTCCAGACAGAAGTTGGATAGGGTGTGATTTACATACTCCCCCCGTTATCCGATCTCAGAATTTGGATCCGTGTGTGAAACTGTGTCTCAATCATAGCATAAAAGTGAATAAAGTGTTGGGAAACTTCAGATTTGTTTTTCATAAAGTATACCCAGGTCATGCGAGAGCAATCATCAATAAATAATACGAAGTACCGAAATGCACCATGAAGAGTATCTGGGGCAGGACCCCAAACATCTGAATGTACTATGGAAAAAATAGTATTGGCACGAGTATTATGTAAAGGATAGGATTGCTTATGACTTTTAGCTAGACAACAAGTATCACAGAAAAATGTTTTCTGATGTCGGAAGAAATGCGGAAATAAGAGTTTAAGGTAACCGTCGGAAGGATGGCCCAGACGACGATGCCACAACCATATCTGTCTGTCAATAGTTCCATGAGCCAGCATAGCAGTACCGGGTTGAGCCACCTCATCAACATAGTATAAGCCCCCTCGTTCAGTGCCACGCCCAATGATCTCCTTCGTCCGAATGTCCTGTAATAAGCAAAAAGTTGGATATATTAGGATTAGGCAATTCAACTCTTTTGTCACATGGCTAATTGACAGTAATTTGCATGATAATGAAGGCACATATAAACAATTGTTCAACTTAAGAGTAGGAGATATCTCAATTGAACCAGCGCCTGCAACATGTGTGAGACCACCATTAGCCGTCTGAATTTTAGCTTTCCGGGGAACACTGCATGTCATCAAATCAGCTTTATCATTAGTCATAGTGTCAGTGGCACCACAATCAAAGAGCCAGGGACTAGAGTATTTTTGGTTTTGTGTTTGGGCAGAAAATGCAGCCGGGACATCCGTATCAAAACATCCAGGAGGGAAAATTTTGGGGTTTGTGACTGAGGGGCTGTTTGGTAATTTACTGGTCTGGATTTTGGGGGCAGTTTGTAGTTTCGGTGAACAGTGGGGCTTTTCGGGTATTTGGCAGGTTGTCTGGGTCTATTTTGCAGAAGCAAGGACTCTGGGGACTCGTTCGGGAATAGGCGGAAGTGCGGGGGGTGTATATGGGTTTTGGAAGAGTTCGGAGGACCATTTTGGGAATCCGGTAAAGTTCTGGACTTATCCAGGATAACAGATACATCACGGGATCTGGGGCAAATTTTGAATCCTGCATTTGGGAAAGACGCGTCAAAACGATTTGCCCTAAATTGATTACCTTCCGTGATTGCTCTGTCTTCTCCGGCCGCAACCAGAGCTCCGAATCCTGTCACAGTTCCGGGTCGAGCGTTGCCGCCGCTGCTGGTGGCGTCGGTGCTACCCCCGGCGGTAGCCAAGATCCCGCCTTTGGGCACTTTCTTCTTGTTGGTAAACCACCAATCGGGGTATCCGATGGTTTTGAAGCATTTGTCCGTGGAGTGTCCACTCTTCTGGCAGAGATTGCAATAGAGCTTGGTTTTGTCGATCTCGCCTGGCCGGAATGATGAGCGCCCCGAATTTCGGGTCTGTTCTGACCGTGCGGCGAATGCACTCCCAACTCCGTCGGATGTGTCATGAGGGTTGCGCCGTGTTGAACCTAAGATGTTCAACCGCGCTGCTTCTCTACGAATTGTAGCATACGCTACCTCTACTGACGGAAGAGCATCCCCTTTTAGCAATTCTCTTTTGAGTGCATCATATTCGTCATCTATGCCGGATAGGAGTTGAAACAGACGTGTTTCTTGCTTCATCCGGTTATAGATTCCGATGTCCTCGGCACACTTCATGGGGT
Source organism: Pinguicula moranensis (assembly GCA_028565015.1). Classification (NCBI taxonomy): domain Eukaryota; kingdom Viridiplantae; phylum Streptophyta; class Magnoliopsida; order Lamiales; family Lentibulariaceae; genus Pinguicula; species Pinguicula moranensis. The sequence goes on along the minus strand of JAOWBN010000019.1, from coordinate 646,040 downwards.
TTGGTTGACGCCGGTCGATATCTCGCCAAATTTTTTGTAGTCCGCTGTATAATGCTTCCAATGTGCCGTTACCCTGTTTCTGATGATTGGCCTTAACTGTAAGGTCGTAAATCTGTAGAGCATCTCCTCCACTATTGAAAGTTGTTGCGAGCCCATTCCACAGAGCTTGAGCATTAGGATATTCTGCGTATTCATTGATTAGATCTGGATCTATGTTGCTAATTATCCAGGAACATACCGCCAGATCCGTTTGGTGCCATTTAGGATAGTCGGAGCTTGTGAGATCTGGAGGTGGGGGTTGGCCTGTGATGTGATTGAGTCTCCCCCGGCCACCAATAGCCATCTCCATAAGCCTCGACCATAATGGATAGTTGGAATTTGTGAGTTTCAGGCTCACTGTGATCGGTTGGTTCACCTCTGGAATGTGCAGGTTTCTGATCAGGGTGGCAAGTTGTGATGAGATATCACTCGCGGCGGGGCTCGGAAGTTTTATCTCCATGATTTGCCATCGTGATCACTGGTAAATGATGATTCCAGCGTTTGGTTTATGAGAACAAACACTGCTCCGATACCATGTCAAGTTTGTATATGAGATATCAAATACTCAATTGTATTCGTCTACTTTTCTTGTTTGTGTGTTACATGTTTATAGGAGTCTTAGGTGGATTGATAAGGAAGGATTCCAACTAATAAGGAAATGATCAATCTAATTAATCTTTGATTGCTCCCTTCCTTTTACAGGTTTTGGTCAATATCCTTCCTTATTTGTCCTTGTCTAACAGTGTTTACAGCATCTGTTAGCTGTGTTACTCAGTTTCGGTGAAGAGTTGGCTATTTGTAACCCCCTGTATTTTGAAGTCTTGGCTCACAGTGAATAAAAGCTACAAGAGCCTCTGTTTCCAGAGCTCAACGTGGAGTAAACGAAGCTTGCTTCGGAGAACCACGGGCCTTAACTCTCTTCTCTATTTACTTATTTTTTAGCAATTTCTTCTACTAAATTTAACTAAAAGTTAAACTAATGTCCAGATTCGGCACAATCTCAACAGGTTCAATATTCAGGTGGATTTTTTTTTGTTCTAAATAACCCTTAGAGTAAGGTGAGTGTGCGCATTTATTCCTGATTAGGTTAGAGCAGGGGACCGTCCCCCAACTCCCATTTTTATAAACCTTATCATTTTACCTCTCAAATATGTGTTTTGCCCTCTTGTATGTCTGTTTTGCACCTAGATCCAAAATTTTGACTTCGCCCGTATGTTAGAACTCGGTCTTTAAATGTTTTGGTTCCATGTATATTAGACATGGTAACTCCATCAAATAATGGTTAAGATGAAGAAGAATTCTCTAAATTATCATTATTTCTATAAATATTTAGAGTGATGTATAATTCATGTATATTTATAAAATGATCAAGAAAATAAAGAAAACCCATAATCCATTCAATCCAGATTCTTAAATTTTAAACAGAAACAAGTCAAACGAAAATATGATGTGGATAAATTTAGGCATCATGCGAAAACGGAACATAAAAAAAATCTCAAACCCAATTCAGACACACCCTAATTCTACAGTAATAATTTAGCCAATTTTTAACCTTGACGGTGAAAAAGAAAATTGAGATTACGAAAATCTTTTAACCTTGATTTGTTTGTTGTTTGTTTGTATCGTGCATGCTTATTCACATTTGGCATGGTTGCGTCATGTGCGATACACGTGATAAGAACTGCATGAACAATAGAGTTGTCTATCGGTTATCATGGTAGCGGATTATCGCCACTAACCACTCTCGGTTGTCAGTTACGATTTTAGATGATAATGCGTGTTCCAATAAAATAGCGGTGATCGTACGAAATGTGTAATCGTCACTGCCACTAACAGCTGTTTTCGTTTCTTAAAAAAAAAAAAGTAAGTCAATGTCCGAGGACTCATCCGGCGCAAGTTGTCCTAGCGGTGACTTTCCTCGACACACAGGGCTTGCCTAGTGAGGTCGAGGGTTCGAGTCCCACTGGACGCAATTTGCTGCAGGATATCTGTGGGGATTAGTCGGCGGGCCCCTGGGCCCAAAGGATACCCTGATCTGTGATTCTGAACTCTGATTACTTATAAAAAAAAAAAAAAAAAAGGCCCTGGCTCCCCCAATTTTTTTTTTGTTTTTACTTTTGTTTTAGTTAGTTTTTTTAATTAAATTTTTATTTTAAGTTCATTTGGATATATTTCAGTAAAAATGTTGATAATTTTTATTTAGAGTTTAGTATTTTCTATTGAATTAGATTTTTATTTCAGTTATTGTTTTCTCGATTCGATTCTAGTTAATATTTTTTTCATCTCTATTTAATAAACTTATTTTATTAGTACAAATCTATTTTGAGCATTATTTATATAAATAAATTTGGTAGGCTTTATTTATTTTATATTTTAATTGAGTTAGTAAAATTATTATTTTCATAACTGTTATAGCAAATATATTATTTTTTCGCCCCCAAAAAAATGTATATTATTTCCCTAAAAAAATTATTTTTGCCTCTTAAATTTTTTATAACTACACTAAAAAAATTTTTTAGCCCCCTAAAAAAATTTTTGCGTCCGACATTCGTTGTTAGGGTACGAGTAAAATTTTATGATAATGTCGGTAAAGAAATAAAGAATGGTCGTCCCACGCAGCGTACTCTTGGCGTTAGGCTCCGAGCCTCCAACTATATTGAAATCGCTACGATTTCTCTAAGAAACCGTTGTTTCATCTTGGTTGCAGAGTCTTCCTCTGCTGGTCCTTCTACGTCGTCGTATGGCATCCACCCTAGACCATCGCCACCGCAACCGCCGGCACTCGCCGGCTCCTAATTTATCCCTTCTCCTTCAAGCCGCTTCCGCCAATTTGTCATCTTTTCTGTCCACAAAGCCGCCGTCTTCGCCGCCGTCCTCTTCGAGAATCCACCTCCCTCTCCTTCTTCCGAATTCGGTCCTCTCACTTGCTTCCCCTTCTGTGTCAGCGCAGCCAGACTCCGTTTCCTCTAAGGGGCAAAGAACTCCGACATCCTCCTCGTCCTCATCCATCAAGAGTATATCTTCTCCTGAAACCGGTTCAGAGTTCCCCTCCGCGGTCCGGATAGCCACCGGGAAGGGCGGTGGCCCGGCGTTTGTAGGCCAGGTTTTCAGCATGTGTGACCTCTCTGGCACTGGGTTAATGGCAGTCTCGACTCATTTCGATATCCCTTTTCTATCTAAAAGGTATTAACTTAAGTTTCAATTTAAAGAACTTCAGTAATCTTTTGTCCAGCAATATTTGTTATATGTGCATTAACTACTAAATCATTGTTTGTGGAAGATCTCTTTTGGTATGTAGTGGAATAAAATGTGAGCCTTTGCTGTTTCCTGGCTGTAAACCAGATAACGTTTTCACATTTTATGATTGGAGATATTCTTAGTATTGATATCACTTATCTATAGGAAGAAACTTACACGGAGAACTCCTCAGGAGCTAATGGAGGACGATTAAATGATCCGCTTGAATTGGTTAAATGAACAGTGTATATTTTTAAATGCCATACTCAACTGTTGCTTTTATGAGAATTTTTCTTCTTGGTGCTTCTGGACAGGATTGCTTGATCTATTCCCTGTGGAATTCGATATGGTTATCTTTTCATATGTGTGTTTTTCATTATTTCTCATGTATTTGAGTGCTGCTGTCAGTATACTTCATTGCCCTGACATTTACATGTATTGGCAGAACACCAGAGTGGCTAAAGAAAATGTTTGCAGCAGTCACTAAGAGTGAAAGGAATGGCCCTGTATTTCGTTTCTTCATGGATTTAGGTGATGCAGGTACAAAAAATGGCATGCCTGTCTTCTCTCCACTTGCTTTTTGCCCCCTGGAGTTGTATTTTCCTCCTTCATTCTTGAACTGATGGAAAGATGAGAGTAGGAAACAGCTGAAGTTACATAATGAAGATGTAGGCTTGAGATGGCAGAGAGTTTTCCTAACTAATTATTATTTCAGTTTCTTATGTAAAACAGCTAAACATTCCCAGTGGTGTTGTTGGTGCCTGCCGTCTTGATATTGCTTATGAGCATTTTAAGGTACTAGCTTGCTCCATCTCATTGATTTATCTTTACTGCGTTTAGTGAATTTAGGTTTCAATTCTTTCATTGTCTTTTCTGATTTATTTTGATGCCAAAATGCTGTGCTTTTCATGTAAAATGCAGGAGAAGCCTGATTTGTTTCAGTTTGTTCCAAACGAGAAACAGGTTAGGTGCAGCCACTGTCCCTTCCTTGGTATAGTTATGAAAACTGGTGCATAAGATTTATATTTGCTTTACGGTACTGACATAATAATTCGCTGCCTTCAGGTCAAGGAAGCTAATAAACTTCTGAAGAATTTTCCCCATACTTGTGGGGATAAGAAGGTAGAGGGTGTTCCAGTTTTTAGTGCTCAAAACTTGGACATTGCCATAGCAACAAAGGAGGGCATCAAGTGGTGAGTTATATCTGTATGTAGCTATGAATGAGAACAATGAACTAGTTGCTTTACCAGTTAGATATATAGTACAGATTCCCTAGGATTCTCTTTCACCTCTCTTTCATCCCAAGAGCATAATTTAGACTCTGGACCATAATATCCACATAAGAATCCAAATCTCAAGTAGTCCCTGAAATTTATTATATCAAGATAAAGTCATACTATCTCCCCACTAAACTGTCTACTGTTACAATAATGGATGGCGCACTGTATCCGTGCATGTGTAGTTCTGTTGATTCTTTTTATGGACATCTGGACTGTTTGAGTTGTTGAACTCATTTCCAAGTTGCGGTACATTACTTTGGCAATAGGTTCGCTGTCACTCACTGATACTCATGACTCTCTCTCAGGTATACTCCTTACTTCTTTGACAAAAGCATGCTAGATAACATTCTTGAAGATTCCGTCGACCAGCATTTCCAGTCGCTAATCGAAACAAGGCATTTTCAACGCCGGCGAGATGTTATCGATGATAACCTCAGTGCAGACATTGTTGAAGAGATGGGAGAGAGCATGTGGGATCCTCCAGAGGTCAGAATCCATCTGTCTGGTGCATCTAATGAAAGGGTTCCTTATTTATTGGATGCACTCTACACAGAAAAAACTAAACTATTTTTTTTCTCCTTAACTTGTTGGCTGAAGGCTTCTTACTGCTGCTGCTGCTTGATAGGTTCAAGAAGTGCTCGATGAAATGGGCCATCCGGGTATTCCACTGAGTGTCATTGCAAAGGCTGCTGAGCTGCAGCTTCTGTATGGTGTCGACAGAGTTCTTCTCGGGAATAGATGGTTGCGTAAAGCAACTGGAATACAACCCAAATTCCCTTATATGGTTGACTCGTTCGAGAAAAAGTATGTCCTCAAGCCTCATGTGTCCTGTTATTGCTGATCCTATCCATGAACTCACAAGGATTTAGTCTAGATTCATCATAACGTCTCTTCTGCAGGACTGCAGCCTCGTTTCTAAGAGCTAAAAGGCCATCCAATTTGTTATCCAACTCTGAATTTGAGGAAGACGCCCAACTTCAAATTCCCCATCAGCTAGAGACAGAAACGAAGGATAGTTCTCACAGTATGGAAAACGGGCTGCTGAATTTCCAGTTCCCTCTCGGAGATTGGCTCAAACATCCATGGTCGAAACAACAGGGGAGGCCTCAAAACCTTTTGGAAACAAGGTTTTTGCCTTAGCTCATCACAATCTTCTCGTTTTCGACTAGACTACTGGCATTGCATTACATTCATACTCATTTCTATGCAGGGAGGCCAAGGATAATGCTACACCACAATCTCCGCTTCTCCCCAAGATTACTATGGTCGGCATCTCAACAGGAGAGCCAGGGAAGACGAGCAAAGCGAGTCTAAAACAAACGATGGATGATCTAACGAAGGAACTTGAGAGAGCTGAGCAGGTAAATCGATCTGCCTCGAATAGCAGTGAGCACACGGTCGATGAGAGGGACCCGTTGTTCGTGGCCAACGTTGGAGACTATCAGTCTGGTTCATTGCAACCCTCTTCGGCTCCATGGATCCGAGGAGGATGACTTCAGATTCTGAGTTGTTTTCCTATTTCTTGTTTAGAAGATGTAAATTACTCAAAATCACAAGCCCAGTCGTCAAACTAACTTCATTAGATGTAATCTTAAAAGGCCTGTTTTGTTAGGAGTATTAAATGGAATCAAAGAAAATGGTTTGGTGGTTTGGTGAGGGAAAGAAGAGCTTATTCGGGGATACACTGACGGGTTGTCCTAGTGGTAAGGACCGAGACCATCAGAGAGCTTGTCTAGATATCTCGAAATTGAATTCTCGTTGGAACGAATGCGGAATTTTCACGAAAGGCTCCCTTACAGTGTCATGTCCCACGGGCCGGAAAACAGGGCTCGCATTTCAATTTGTGTAAGTATTGTGGGCGTTGTGCATTACTCATCGAGGACTAGTCGGGCTGACTACTCGGATAACTTGATACTAAAAGAAGTCTGCCACACTCTAAGGGGTATTTTGTGCAGGCTTCTTATAATTATAATTGGATTATAAACATTTTTTTTCAAAAAATAAAGAGTTATTTTTTGAAAAAAATGTATAATCCAATTGTAATTTCAAGAAGTTTGCGCAAATCAGCTAAATCTATAATATTTTCATAAATGAACTGCAGTTTTTTTGGGGGATAATTATGGTATGGAAAATTGATTTTTGTCTTGGATGTTTATAATGCACCCATTCTATATGAATCGCATAAATTTAATATTGCATTCTAGCCAGCAATGGAACCGAAGTCTCATCAACAAAAGTTCAGCATAGTTGGATTCTTTTATCAAGTTGTCTCATTGCTAGAGTTGAAGTCTCAAGATTGATACATTATTTGAGCAAATTTTCTGGAAAAAAAAATTTGCATGTAAAATTATATTAGTGGGGCCAGACGGTTGGCCTATATAAAAAATAATGATCTTTACTTGCTAATATTTAAAGTAATAAAATAAAAAAGAGCGCCTAGAAATTAATTGGCCCCACTTTTTTTGATAAGTAATTAATTTTCCCCACTACCACTACACTCACCCAAAAAATCCCATAATCCTATAAACATGGGGTTCTAGTGTAGGTTTTTTTCCAAGTTTATGAATATTGAATGGGAAACAGAAGGCTAGTTACTGCATAGAAGCATAACAGAGAATTGTTGTAAGTTATTCTTTTTAAATATACTTATAATTAAAATGAAGTTTGATTGCTCTTTAATTATTGGCCAAATTGTAATTGGACAAAAAGACATTACAGTATAAAATATATGATGTGAGTCAAAAATAAAATTAGCCCAAATTAAACCAAAGAATTGGGTTGAAAGTTGAGAACTAAAGAAGTGGGAGAGCTTAAAACACTTGTCAAGACAAACTCATTTGGGGAATGCCTCTACAAGAAAATAAAATTAACAGAAACACAATTTCCTCAATATATTTTTAACTAAATTGAGGTATATATTCAATATATTTTTAACTAAATTGAGGTTTATAGGGTCATATGTATACAGTCTTACTCTTATAATTATACAAAGAGGTTATTTCCGTTAAAGTAAATAAGAGCTTCTGCTTCAAAATCCAGGTATACTGCCTCGAATACATGTATTTTCTGTTTTCCATCAGTTTCTTTATTTAATATATTTAACTCTAGTACTAGACTTATTCAAATAGTTATGCCTGGCCCTGTCCCTTTCTCAAGCACCACCATATTCAAATAGCAAGTGATGCTAATTAATGGTTGGGTCGGTGGTATAAAACCAGAATCAAATCCAATGCTGTTTTTAAGTAAACTATCGTCAATAATCCGATGAGATTCTAAAAGTATGGTTGTTTTTGTTTCCTCTATTGATTGCAACATTGTTGACTTTATATCCGCACCGCACATATAGTTTACCTTATTGGTCATGTAATGATATTCGAATCCAGTGACGGATTAGGAAATTATTAGAAGGGCGAAAGCAAATAAATTATTAAATTGTAAAAGTGCTTCTTTTTTTTAAACTTGAGGAGGGCCTCTGTACGCTCTTTTTAGATCCATGTTATTTCGGCACAATGTCTAGACAGTGGGGAGTGAATGCTATTGAAAGGCCGGACCCAGAAAAATTTTGTTAGGGGGCAAAAAAAAATTGGGGGAGGGGTTATACAAAAATAAAAAATTTAAAAGGTAGAAATAATTTTTTTAGGGAAACAATATAATTTTTTTAGGGAGCAAAAAAATAATTTATTTGTTTAACAGTTATAAAAATAGAAATAATTTTATTAATTTAAATAATAATAAAAAAAAGTTACCTAATTTTTTTATATTAGCTAATTTGTTTATATAAATAATTCTCAAAATAAATTCACTAATAAAGTAGTTTTATTAAATAGAGATAAAAAAAAATATAAACAGATTTATAGAATCGAATCGAGACAATAATAGCTGAAATAAAAATTTAATTCGAAAGAAAACACTAAATCTTGAATGAAAATTACCAATATTGTTACTGAAAGATACCTAAAAGAGCCTGAAATAAAAATTCAATTAAAAAAACAAAACAAAATAACTTAAGTAAAAAAAATCCAAGCTCTTGTGCCATTCAGGTAAAAATTATGAATGTTTATTCCTCAGGCCGGATCACAGCTAAGAGACGTTTATGGGCATCCATAGCTAGTAAGATTCAATTGTATACGGAGCCTACATGGTGCGTTGCGGGGACTTCAACGCTATCAGAAGCAGCGAGGAACGTTTTAGCTCTGCGATCCACACACGAGGAGAAATGTAGGAATTCGATTACTTCATCAACGAGATAGGGTTAATTGATCTACCAATCCATAAATATCGCTTCACCTGTGTCTCTAGAGGAGGCAAATGCAATAGCAGGATTCACAGAGTTTTCATATCTACTACTTGGCTCGAAAGATGGCCTTCCATCACATTATTTGGATTAGACAAAGCCTCATCTGACCACAAACCACTGTTAATCAAAGAGGACGATATTGACTAGGACCAGAGGCAACTCGTACCTTAAACTGCTGGGAAACGGTGCGGTTTTTCAGAATTGGTCAGAAAAGAACGGGCAGCTATTACAGTATCAGGATATCTGTCCTTTGTGCTCCATGAAAAACTGAAGCAGCTCCGGAAGAAACTCAACACTTGGAATAAAGAAGTTTTTGGTAATGTGGATGACAACATAGAACTGCTCAGAGAACAAATCAAATCACTAGACATAGCAGCAGAGATAAGAATCCCATCAGCCACAGAAAAAAAATGGAACGACCTGTGGTGCAAGCTACAATAAAGAATGATCCAAAAACGATCCATATTGTCCCAAAAAGTGAGGCTCAAGTAGATTAAGGAAGGAGATTCAAACACTAAATTCTTTCATGCCAAGGTAGATTGGACCAAAAGGATAAATAATATTCGAGGACTTTACATTCATGGAACATGGACAGATGATCCGAAGGAAGTAAGACTTGGCATAACTGAGCACTTCAAAAATTAGTTTGCTGCAGATTATTGGGCCCACCCCTCATTGGACATACCAGCTATAAACACTCTTTCCGCAGAAGACAACACCTTCCTTACTGCTGCCTTCTCAGAAGAAGAGATTAAGGAAGCCGTTTGGAGTTGCGCAGTAATGAAGAGTCCTGGCCTGGATGGTTATACCTTCCTCTTCATACAAAATCATTGCGATGTGCTAAAGAAGGAATTCATTTCTTTTATCAGAGACTTCCATATCAATGGACGCCTGGAGAAGGGAATAAATTCAACATTCATCACACTTATCCCCAAGCTACTTAACCCTACGGATCTCAAGAGCTTTCAGCTCATATCTTTGGTTGGTAGCGAATACAAGACTCTCTCAAAGCTTCTATCTAATCGGTTAAGGCAGGTATGTCCCAAGATAATATCTGAGAATCAAACTGCTTTTGTCTGAAACAGACAGATTATGGACGGGATCTTGATAGCCAACGAAGTTGTGCATTCTATTAAAAAATCTAAGATACCAGCTGCTCTGTTGAAACTTGACTTCGCCAAAGCCTTCGATTCCATAGATTGACACTTTCTCACCGCTATGCTACAAAAATTTGGATTCTGCCAAAAATGGATTCGCTGGATTCACGAATGTATTTCCACACCCTTTGCTGCAGTTTTGGTAAACGGGAGTAGCGCATGGGAGTTTAAAATTCAATAGGTATTGCGACAGGGCGATCCCCTTTCCCCATTCTTGTTCCTTATGGAAGTAGAGGGCCTAAATCTATTACTGCAAAAGGCGACTGCTCTAGGTAAGTTGAAGGGGATCAAAGTGGGTGGCATCCGATTAACCCATTTACAGTTTGCAGACGACACCGTACTTATACTCAAAGGAAACCTGGGAAATATTACAGTGATTAAAGGAGTGCTCCGAATTTTTGAACTTATATCTGGCTTATCCATCAACCATTCCAAAAGCAAACTTTTTGGCATCAACATGGGAAGTGAGGTGATCTCGAATGCAGCAACTCTCTTACATTGCAAGACCTCAAACCTCCCTTTTGTGTACCTGGGTCTCCCAGTTGGGGGTAACCCACGGCGGCAGCATTTATGGGATTCAGTTATCAAAGTTATCAAAGGCCGCATACAACATTGGGAAAACAGGTTCCTTTCCTTCGCCGGTAAGATCGTTCTAATTAAATCCGTTCTATCTAGCTTACCGGTTTATTATCTATTTTTGTTTAAAGCTCCCAAACAGGTTGCTAAGAACATTACGCAAATGATGAGTAAGTTCATGTGGAAGACAAGGCACCCCCAAGAACGCCCTGTCAATTGGATTAGCTGGCATGATTTATGCAGATCCATATAGGATGGCGGGCTCGGTCTAAGGAACATTCCAAGCATGAATAAAGCTTTGTTAGTCAAGTGGCTATGGCGACTCCGGACAGATCCAGAAAGCCTCTAGTGGAGGATCATTCAATTCAAATACTTGCACCAAGCAGATCACCTAGACGACTGGAGTTTAGTGACAGCACCGACCGCAGTTTCACCTCTCTGGTCTGGCATTTGGGCACTATCAAAAGAACGATGGCTCACAGACAGGATAATGTTAAACATTGGAAAATGAGACACAACTTTGTTTTGGGAATCCAATTGGACTAAGGAAGGGTGTCTGGCAATCCGATTCTCAACATTATACAAGCTCAGCTCATAGAAATACAAGTCCATTGAAATGCTGACTGCTAGCAGAACCGATCCTACTTAATGGGACCTCTCTTTCCGCAGACCTCTGCGTGTGACTGAAATCCCACTTTTTGAAGCACTATTAACAGCCTTGCCAGCTGCACCATCACAAAATCTCGAGCTTGATCACTGGAGGTGGTCAGGACATGCTTCAGGATGCTACAAGGTATCCTCAGCATATAACATAATCTGCACTAACCATCTTCATTTCAATCCTTTATTTGCAGGTATAGATTCGGTTTGGTGTAAATACCCACCAAAGAAGAATCAAATATTCGCCTGGAAAAGCCTGCTTCAACGAATTCCAACCATCGATAATCTTCTGAAAAGAGGAATGCCCATAGACAGAGCAAGCCAACAGTGCATTCACTGCGGCCTAGCAATGGAGACAACTTCTCATCTTCTCCTAACTAGCAAAAATGCCTTTGAGCTATGGACTACTATCTACTCCTGGTTCAGTTTCCACTACATAGGGCACCATGATATCAAGAAACAATACAAAAGCCATATGGGACTAATGACATCAAAGACCGGAGCG
>JAOWBN010000019.1:604938-625352 GCA_028565015.1 Pinguicula moranensis | reverse complement strand
AAGAAGGTTCAGTTATGCTTTAAGTAGAGAAGATATTGAAAATGCTATACTTGGAGGACCATGAGATTGGATCAACCCGAGTTCTCTGTTTTCTAACTTTGAAGTTTCCTACATGTTTCTGATTGTTCTTTAACCTGAATGAGGTTCTTCTGGAATTGCCGGTTTATGATGTGAAAAGTTTATTCTAGTGCTGAACTGAAGGCTATTCATGTAGAGGGAACTTTGTTTTCTCTTTTACTGGTTATGCATTGTGTATTTATCCTGATGGAGTTCATTCATATACTGTAAAGACTTGAGAATGGAAGTGTTTCATGTGCAAAGAAGCTCTTGACTGAGATGGAACCTAAGTGAACAAGAAGTTCATGTCTTGATTTCAAACTATAAATATACAAAACAACATAGGCTATTACGCCATAGGATTACAATTTAGATTTCTCAAAACTTCATTCTTGGCGTGATTCCTCTTCTTTTCGTCTTCATCGTTCTCACTGTGCTTTTAAGACGAGCTTCATCTCTCTCGAATGAAGTTGATCCAGGAGGTAAGAACTCTGCTACTGCTACCATCAAATGCAGCATTTCTAAACTTATTACGCTTCTGATGATTGGTAATGAGACCAATACTCGTTAACAAGCTGTCCAAACAAAGAATCTTCTCTCTTCATAAGCTTCATTGGTTCATCATATTCCACCAGTTTTCCTGTTCAGCAAATGAAAGCCCGTCGTTTTAACCTGAATGGAACGTATTGCATGCAAATGCAACTGAAAAAGGGTGATGGAATGGAATAATAAAATCTCACCATCACTTATTGCTAGAACCATTGTGGAGTCCATCACAGTAGGTATTCTATGTGCCACTGTGATCACAGTACAATCAGCAAACTCAGTCCTAATAGTCTTCTGCAGGATCATATCTGTTGCATTGTCAATTGATGCGGTTGCTTCATCTAGCACCAAAACTTTGCTTCTCCTCAATAAAGCACGTCCCAAGCAAAACAATTGCCTTTGTCCCATGCTCCAGTTTGATCCATCTTCAACAACTGTAATGGAAGTGGTTTTGTTAATATTTTCACATCTGATGATTATATAAACCATAAGCTTACCAGGTGCATCTAATCCCCCATCTTTCTCCTCAACAGCCTCTCTGAGCTGACACTTTCCAAGCACCTATAGATTTCAGCAATGTAAATAGTGATTGTACATCCACAGAGTCCCAACAGAGATAGTGACGAACTCTGCGAGAGCATAATACTTTACCTCCCATATCTCGGTGTCAGTATGCTGACATAATGGGTCCAAATTATATCTCACTGATCCCGTGAAAAGAGTAGGGTCTTGAGGTATGATCCCGAACCGAGACCTCAAATCATGAAGACCGATTTTCATTATGTCGATTCCATCCACCAGAATCCTTCCTCCTGCAGGTTCCACCAGACGAAACAAGGCACCGATGAGAGTGGTCTTGCCACTGCCAGTTCGTCCAACAATGCCAATTCTGTGTCCCCCTTCAAATGTGCAGCTGATTCCTTGCAGAACAAGAGGTGAATCTGGCCTATATCTGATCTGCTCCAGAAAAAGGTATTCAATACATGAAGTTCAAACCTTGATCAGGGTGAATACTAAGAGGAGATGTGCTATAGCATTACCTTCAAGTCTTGAATCTCTACTTTACCCTCTGTTGGCCAGTTGACAGGGGGCCTTGTCTCTTCAATGATTTCTGGTGCTTCACTCTGTATGTGCATGTACTGATCAAGTCTTTCTACAGAGATGATATAGTTTGCCAGCATGCATTGGTTGTTTATCGAGAACACGAGTGACATATTTAGAGAGAGACCATACGACAGAGCCATTCCGATGAATCCTGCGCCATCAGTTGATGGAAGTCAAAAAAACAGACCTATCTTTTTAGTGTTATCCTAATTATCATCAGCATATACCGGATTTAAAAGTTCCCGGAGGAAGCAAAACCATGCATAGGCCTGCAAAGCTGAGGACGGTTGCACTAAGAGTTTCCAGTCGTTGTATCAGCCATTCGTTGGCTGAAAAATAGTGGAAGAAAGGGCTGCCATTTCTATCAATCAGTTCAAGATTCTTGGCAAAGAACCGATCTTCCTCTTTAAATGCTCTTATGGTGATCACTCCAGCTACAGATTCAGCAAGATGGTTTGCTACAAATGATTTTGTGGTTCCATTAATCCTCATCAGCTCCTTGGCAGAGGAGTAGTAGTAACGCTGCAAGCGAATAGCCATACAGATCATCGGTATGGAAACGAATAAGATTTGCCATGTGATGACAGCCAACACAACAAGATTAGAGTAACAGTTTGTGGTTGACCCTACGGTGAACACCAAGTTGAAGGGAACGTCCAGATCAACTATACTCAAATCAGATGAGACCTGAGGAAAGAACCATTCTATATCAGATCAGGTAAATCAGTTTCGTGTGTATATTCATTCAATTGTATAACCTTACCCGGCTCAGTATTCTTCCCAAGGGTGTAGAGTCATAAAATGACATTGGTGCTCGAAACAAAGAAACCAGCAGTTGTGAAAACAAAGCTCTTGATGACCGCATACCCAAAACAACAGTGGATAGTGTTCTCGTGAGCAAAAACAGCATGGACACCACTCCGATCAGCAGGTACACGATGATTAATTTTAGTGTCTCGACATTTGGATCATCAACGTATGCTGCCATCCAAGAATTTTGTACAATCTGACCGATGACGAAGGTCAAGTGACACAGACCAGCGACAGCAAAAACCAAGAAACCTTTGTTTTGCTTCAAGTACACAATGTAGGGCTTAAATCCCGTGTCCCCAACTTCCCTCTCTTCCTTCTTGATCAGTTGTTCCCCTCCAGGCAGCGTCATTGTCGTTACTTGCTTCTCTGCGTAAGTCTTGCGAATATCTTTCGCAGAAGCATTTCTTTTTAATGGTGCTGTTACTTCTGAAAGTCTCTTAGTACCAGCAGTCTCTTTGTGTGCATTAACAAGATCCTGAAACTGTTGGCTTGAGGCCAGCAACTTAGAATATGGAGCAGCATGTAGAATCTTCCCATCTGCCATTAACTGCTCAAAAACGGGTGATCTTAATATTCTGAAGAAAAATTTGAAGCAGAACTTATGAAATACCGAAAAGTACTTACCAGGACTGAATCAAAAGCTGGAAGAAAATCAACTTGATGAGTTACAAGCAAGACTGTCTTGTCTGAAAGTGCTCCCATAGTATATTCCTGCCAATGCCTAAATCAGCTTCAAACTTATACAAGAAACTGTGGTGCTTAAAACAGAAATAGCAATACCAACATTAAAGAGGCTGGTGGCAGTATGAGCATCTACAGCACTAAAGGGATCATCCAATAGGTAAATATCCGCATCCTTATACAGAGCACGGGCAAGTTGAATTCGTTGTTTTTGGCCTCCACTAAGATTAACTCCTCTTTCTCCTATCTCAGTGAGATCACCATATGGTAGAAGCTCGAGGTCCTTCACAAGCGAACACCGCTCGAGTGTATCTTGATATTTCGCGTTGTCCAATGGAGAACCAAACAGAATGTTGTCTCGGATACTTCCTGTCTGAATCCATGCTGATTGAGAGACATAGGCAATGGATCCATGGACATCAACCTAAATTCAAGCTAAAAGTCGTTAAAGTACGCAAACAAGAGCGATGTTATCAAAGAGGAGGGAGGAGGGTATAAAACTCACAGTTCCCTGTGTTACTGGAATCTCTCCAAGAACTGCTGCAATAAGTGTAGACTTGCCTGATCCAACTTCCCCACAAATTGCTATCTTTTCACCTCGTTTAACTTCCAAACTGATGTTTACAAGTGTCGGCTTCGACACATTCTCATCCCATGACAGATTTGCTGACTTGAAACACACACTAAGGCCTCCATCATTTTCTTGCAACTTTTCTTTGATGCTCTCAGTTTTCAGCTCTGCTGCTTCCAGAAACTTTAGAACCCTGGTAAATGCAACTTTAGCCTGAATGAAAATCCCAACAACATCAGGAATACTTCTGACAGGGTCCTGAACCAGGCGCAACGTTGCTACAAAGGTGAAAACGTTACTCGAAGTCAATGGAACGCCAAGAACATAACAGGCAGCAAATGTAGCTGCAGAGACTAAGACAGGTGAAGACCAGAAGAGGAAGGAATTATATGCCTTGCGCAGCTGAACAGCTTTCAAACATTTATCTTCAATTTTCCGTAAATTTTCTACAGCACGCCTGAAATGAGTTTCCCAAGCGTATAACTTCAACACCTTCATGTTCACAAGAGATTCAGTCATAATCTTCAATCGTTCATCCTGCGCCATCATGAGCTTCGTTTGAAACTTATGCTGCAACTTTGCAAGGGGCATGTTTCCAACAACTGTAAGTATTATCACGATCATCGATGCGATTGTTGCGAGTCCTACAGATTGGAACAGAATGATTATTGCAAGACAGAGCTGTAGGCTTGTAGTCCATATTTGATGGAACCAGAATGGAAACTCACTGATCCGATAAGCATCCACAGTAACATAGTTGAGTATTTCTCCACTGGAATGCATCAGTTTCGCTGCATTCGACAGTCTCAGTTGCTTCTGGTAAATGGCTGCTGTAAGAAGGGACCTCACTTTAAGCCCAATGATTCTTGATCTAAAATACCATTGTCTTTGAGAGACAGACTCGAGCAACTTTGTGCAGAAAAGTGTGAAAACAAGTATATATCTCTCGTATTCGAAATCCTCTTTTCCCTCTGCAACTTTTATGAAGTCTTTGAGCAGTACAGGACCAGCTGAGATTGTAACAACCTTCAGCAGAGCAAAGAATCCTGAAATAAAGATCTCCTTCAAATGGCACAGAACAATAGTCTTCAAGATGGATGGTGATTGTTTCTGCTTGTTATATATATCCATGTACTGCAAGTAACAAGATTCCGCGCGGTCATCCTCACGCAGCTTAGGTATATCTTCGTCCCCAAGAGTTTTCTCCTTCCCCAATTTCATCAACGGATTCAGCCACCAAAATGTGAGTTTACTCAGCAAGCCAGCTTTGGCGAATGGTGTCACATTGGCATCATCAGGAGTTTTACTGCTGATGTTGGAAGCACCGAGCAAGGGATCATAAAAGTCGTTTTCATCATTAAATCTGGTTCTATAACCTTTGTAACTACATAAGATCAATAGGGAAGAACCCATCAAGGATAACAAATCTAAAACTACTTTAGCTGACACCACCTTTCCATCAATAGCAGTAAAAAGAGAGAGACCTCCAGCAATTCCAGAAAACACGAATGCAGGAATAGACAACAGCCTAAGTGATGTTTTCGCAAACCTCTGCCCTCTTAGGCTTATGGTTAACCCCAGTGACAACCACAACAATCCATGAAGGATGAATTGTATCCACCAATGGAGAGGTAGAAGAGATTGAGATCTTCTCAACTTCTCTTCCAATATCAAAACCCCTGTAGACAAATATGCCAATCCAAGGATGCCATTACAGACAGCAGACACTAGCTGCAAACTTGAAAAGTTGCGAAAACAAGCCCCCTGTGAGGATTTTGATGATTTCTTGGAGAATACCGCGAACAGGAACAAGATTGAGAGAAGGATATCAAGGCAAATGAGTAACACGTGATTGATGCATGAAGAAGGGTCGGTCATGGAGCTCAAATCAGAAACAGAGGGGATCTTCGAGCTGTCTGTGCAATCGGATTCCCCGCAAAGTACAGTCCATAAACTCCCCATCTATCCCCTACTTACTCTGCAGCTTTAGAATTTAACATAAAGCAAAACAATTTCAATCTCTGCAGCTTTAGAATTTAACATAAAGCAAAACAATTTCAATCAGTAAGTGAAAATAAGATTCAAATCTCAATCGTATTCAAAAAAATTAAATCATCTCACTGGAGACTCCCCATGTAACCAAAATAAGAAACAAAAGGAGACCATAATCAGAAATATGCAACAATCCTTGAGCATTACACTGGAAATAGCAAAACACCCCAGTTTTCCCTTCATTCTTGGACGTGATTGCACTCTTGCTATGAATCGAGAATGCACCTGTAAAACTCTCTGATTCACATGAGAAACTCAGAAGACAGAAGCGAGATTTCAACGAAGTTGATCAATGCAGGTCCTGAATAGCTATATAAATGCTATACATCTACAACAGCTTATGAGATAGAAACCAATAAAGAATGAGGCTTCAATGACTAACCAGAGAAAATCCCGCCACCACTGAGGCTGAGATGATTACTTCCTCCTGTAGATAGCATACATAAATAAAGAATCAAATGTAATGATCAGAGACCGACTTATATAGAGACACACACATACAACCAATTCGTTCACTTTTTCTTGTGCTTGAACAGATCAGAAATGATATAGCCACCAAAAGAAGGCGCACGAAACACACGAAAATTGGGTGAAATGATCAAAATATCTCGTATTAAACTCCGTGTCTGTGTTTAACACAAGGGTATTTTGATCATTTTGCCAATTTTCGTGCGTTCGTGCGCCTCTTTTTTGGTGCGCTATATCATTTTCGTGAACAGATACAGTCTATGCAATGTCAGAAATGATATAGCGCACGAAACGCACGAAAATTATCAAATGACCAAAATACCCTCGTATAAAACAATATCAAAGAATTTAACACGGGATATTTTGATCATTTCGGCATATGGGTGACTTTCACGTGCCCATTCATGTATTTCGAATGTATCGCTATATCATTGCTGATGCAATGCGCACTCACTGGCAGTTTATTTAAACCGCTCATTTCTTTTTCGAATGCCTCCAGAAAAAAAATAATAATTAATTAATTAATTAAAAAGGAAAAGTACGAGTTTTTGTCGATCGAGATTAAGACTGGTAAACACACAGTTGATATGAAAATAGAACAATAATAAAGCCAACTCTAAACAGTTTTCTAAAATCTTAAAATAAGCGAAATTCATTTTTTTGGGTATTAAGCACCTTTTGCACCTCTAATTTTAAGCTGAAACACTCTTTGCGCTACTCCTTGTCTTGATCGATTTTACTACTATTCTATTTTCTCTTCGTTTAAATGCTTCTAGAAAGTAGGAATCAACAATGGCTTAATATATTCCATACACACACTTTGATAGCAAGATTTATACAACGACGCCTTAAGCCATGCCATTGTTGATGGGATTTGAATCCACTGGCGTCATGGCTCACGCAGGTTCTGGGGTTTACCAAGTTTACGAAACTCCAATTTTCGGCACAAACGAACAAAACAAAATTGATTATAATATTTATGGCATGCGGGCGTTTTTTGTCCTATGATAGATAAAAGGAAGAAGCATACAAGTTGTGTTGTGCTTGGCGAATATTTAGCAGGAATTATATAACGCACAAAAAAAAAAGAGACGCACGAAATATAAAAATTGGATGAAATGATTAAAATATTTTTGTGTTGAACTTTGTGTCAACGTTTAATTATTTCGTCAATTTTCGTGCATTCGTAGATTACTTTTTCCGTGCACTATATCATTTTTCGAATATTTAGTGGGCAAGTTGAATGTACGTTTACTTTAGGGAAAAATGAGTGGGACTGAAAATTTGGTTGGTCTGAGAAAGGAAAAAGCTTCTCGCCCTTGTACAAATTCTTGCAATGAATGATCATAGGAAATAAATGGAACAAGATTCAATACATTAAAGACCAAACAAATTATTGTGGTTACGTCATGTGCCAATCAATCACTTCTCCAGACTTTAATCCATATCTCATATAAAATATACACACAAAAAAGTTGCATGCATAATTGAGCGAGAAATGATACGTTGCACGACACGCGCCTAAAAGCAGCGCGTGTTCTCCATGCAAGATGCGAAATAATCAAAATATTTCGTATTGAATTCTATGTCAGTATTTAACATAGGAATATTTTGGTCATTTCACCTTAATTCGTGCGTTCATGCGTTCGTGCAATTAAATGTATCGTGCGCTATATCATTTCTGTAATTGAGCTTCTTCTTTTTTTTAAACTCGATACCTATAAATTATATATTTGTTTCAAAGAGGGGATCCCCTTTTCACCCACCAGTGATGACAAGAATATATGTTTTAATTACTTATAATCTTCATTTTTTTATGATATAACTCGACTTTATAAATAGAGAATTCTGAATATCCGCTGAGAAATCAAAATAAGTAAATTATATGTATTACTTGCTTGAACTATTCCATTTTCTGGGTTCACTAGCATATTTTGGCTTTAGGTTTTTAAATATTTTAAGCTATAATCTCTTTTAGATAAAGTGCATTACCTTCATAACTAAAGAATAAAAGTGTAGTGATATATACAGTATTTTGAGATTACAAAAATAAATTTAGATTAGAAAATAAAAAAAAATAATAACTTCCATAATAAATAACAAATAAAAAATATAGTAAAATGAATAATTCATTTTCAAAAAACAATAGAGAAAAAAAGATAAAATTAGAATTATAAGTATTATGTGCTTTAAAAAATTTATGAACTCTCATACTTAAAATTAATGTATGTCTATTTATGAAAGAATGTAAAATATTTGTGATTCTAAAAAATTATATATATTTTTTTCTTTTTTCCTTTAGAAAGTTACTATTATTTATTTTATCATGTTATTATATTTTTTATTAATTTGTTAATTTATATTTATGTTGTTTTTTAAGGTATTTTCCCATTATATTATATTATTATTGTTTTATATTTATTATTAATTTAATGTATTTTATATTTTTATAATTTTATAAGATCTTTTATGAAAAAATTGTGTTATTTTTGTTTATATTTATATTTTTATTTTTTTTACTTATTACAAAGGTTGAAAATATCCAAAACATTATGTCTCACTAATTATCTAATTCTTCTCTACTGGAGTGGCATGTAGCAATTGCCTTTTGAGTTCTTATGTTTTTTTATATTGGTTAACAAATGTATGTCTTGAGAATATTTGAGTTGGTTGATGCCATTACTTTAGAGGGACTATAAGTAAGTTTCAAACTGATTAAGGAGTTCTTGGAATGAAAGTCTATGTTCTCACTCTTTTTTACATTTCTTTCCAACTAAGTTTTCTCCTTCCCTCCGTCTTCTATGTTATCTCCCCTGCCTCGTTTGATCTCTACAACTACTTACCTTCGTTTCTAGAGTGATCCAATTACGCCATCCACCGAATAGCTCAAAAGAAAATATGGATAGGTTTTGGATGTCTAATAGCAACAACAAGCCCAAATAGAGAAGAATTAGATAGTTTTTCAGCAACAACTGATGATTTGATCATCCAAATTAAGGAGATGCTGAATGAAAGAAATCAAGCAGCTTCGGTGAAGGACCTAACGCTGCCATGGAAATCTGAGTGAACTCTCTTGGATTCTAACGAGAAATCTGTAAATCGGTTTGTAGTGCTAAGTCCAAAAGAATTTCATCTTGTAGAAGAAGATTTTCCTGAGCTACCGAAGATGGGGCAAACTGCATCTAGGTTTCTGGCACCATAACTTTACTGATATGAACCTAACCAACAATGTGACTAAATTCAATACCAATTATTGGTGGTTCAAGAATCCCAAAGATCAAATTAGCAAATTTGTCTAGTACTTAACCCGTCACCTATGAAAGATGTGGGAACAAAACCTACATATGTTTTGAAAAGAAAACATCACTCAAAGACCCCTGAAGAGAACTTGTGTCTCAACCAAGATCTAGGAGATAAATTATTGTAAAAAGTCGCCACTAAACTCAAATGAGAATAGATAAGACTAAGAGTTTTCATAGGAGATCATATGTTCCACATAAAACTCAAACTAAAACAAAAGCTAAGGAATGAAACACGTTCAAGGCCTATTTATAGGCTATAAGATGCACGAATTAATCTAATCTAAATACATGGACTTATTTAATGCCTTTGACCGAAAGTTGGAAGGTCTTTGAAATGGTCAATCTTTGAGCAACCTGCCAATGGCCTTTATCTTGGACCTAGGCAAGACCAAGGCCTTCAACCTTCATGCTTTGAGTTCTTTGATTTCATTTAATGCCTTAACCTTGCCCCATTGCCTAGATAGCTTGAAGTGGTCGAATTTTTGTTCAAATGGACACATGCATGACCAAACATATGTTCACAAACTCTAACTTGTGGACTAGGCCTCCATGCTGATTTTTGGATGTGAATGGGCATTCTTCCTTGTATGTCTTCATGTCCCAATGCTCTTTTATTAGCCCAACAAGTCCTTCCTTGAATATCTTCAACTTTAACCTTGTGATTGGCCCACTAGATAACGGAAATGGACTTTTTTATTACAAGGATAAAGTTACATACCTCCAGACCCTAACTTAGTCGGGAATAAACTTGATACGTTTTATTTATTTATTGGCCTACTAGGTAAAGTTAAGGGTTCTTGTTTCGCTAGGTTATGTATGGTGCAATGGATTTCACATTATTTACTACACAGGGACTTGAGTGAAAAACATATGGAAATTTGAAATTATAGCCCAACAAGTGGAGGTTCTAGTGGTTATAGAGGAAATTTACACTCAGTCTTTAGAATCCTCAGATCCCTCTCATTTTCTTAAACCATTTCTAGTTGTTGAGGTAATCAGCCAAGCCCTACTTCTTTTGAAATGTAGCATATTCATTTGTTAAATATCATTACAACAAATGAACAACTAAAAATTAAATGTTGTTTTTATTGTGTGAAGTTGTCTAACATTTATTTGGATGTTGTGAATGATATTGAGTGAATAAGTAATGAAATAATTACTGAGAATGAGCATTGTGCAACTGTTTCAAATTTGGTTGTGATCGAGATAGTTAAGTTTAAGGGATAGGAGGAGGTTTCTCAATTCTTTGATGCTCGGCGTTTTAAAATAAACGACCTAAAATTGTTCAATATAATAGTTCTAGCTTCACACTCAATTTTGAAAAGTGGAATTTACGAGGGAGAGAAGTTGCTAACTAACTGTAATGTTGATTTCTCTCTACATCATGTGTCTTCCATATGTGTAGCTGAATTATTTTAGGTGGATTATGTTGATTGTATGTCAGTTACATACTCCAGTGTTGTTCTTAGGGAACTTTTATACAGTTTAAAGAAGTTGAACTTTCTTTACTTGAGTTTAGATGATGGTTGTCATTTGATGGAAACTAAGTTTTGTTGTTTCATTTTGAGCCAAAAGAGAAATTGCTACCTGACTGTAATGTTGATTTATCTCTATATCATGTGCCTTCGATTTGTGTAGCTGAATTATTTCAAGTGGATTATGTTGATTGTATGTCAGCTACATACTCCAATGTTGTTCTTAGGGAACTTTTGTACTAAAGAAGTTGAGCTTTCTTTACTTGAGTTTGGTGGAAACTAAGTTTTGTTGTTTCATTTTTAGTTGTGTTTTGAAGTTGAGATCAATGGTGGATTCACAAATTCCTTAGTCCGTTTAAACGGTTCACCTTGTCCTTGGAGGAATTGATGATTTTGAGACGATCAACGATGTCGATTCTAAATTATGTAGTGATAATGCCATCATTGAAAATTCTGTTAAGAAAACTATTCTGCATTGCTCTAGGTAACTATCTATCTTTGAAGTCAAAGGTACTCCGTGGCATTTATTGAAAAATGTAGAATTGAATGGGGATGAATTAAATTTATGTTGTTGTGCTGAAGAATTCACTATATTGTTTTTTCCTAATGTTTTGATGATGACTGTAAAATTGATGGAGAATAATATCCCTTTGATAGATAGGAATGAATTGGACATTGAAGGCCATCTTATATACACAGTTAGTAATACATATTGGGGGTGTTCAGGTGAATACAATTGATGCGATCCAGGATACCTATGACGTGATCCAAGGTGCACACCACAAGGATAGAATGACATGAGACACTTGGACATCCTCTAGGGGGGAGACGATAAGAGTTAGGGACAAATGGCTCAAGGGATCAATCAAATAATGGAACCAAGTACCATGTGGTGAAGAACCTACGATACTCCATGATACTACCCATGCTACATCTTGAGGAGCCAAGACAAGCAAGAAGACTCGTGCTACATCTCGAGGAGCAAACCACGAACCCGAGGCGATGAAGAATCCCCTAAAACTACCAAGTTGGCCCAATGCTAGAGCAAGGTTGAAGAATGAACAAGGAAGACCTTGTGGAATTGATCCAACAAACATGGGCCGAGGCAATCCAAGCAAGGCACGACCCATTCGGGCTGAAGCTTTGAACAACCCAACAAGGCCTACAACCCAAGATGGTCTTGTTCATTTGATAGAAGCCCATGCATGGGATATTGGAATCCACGTGCCATTGCAAGCCCATGCATGCAACTCACGGTCAATGAGTAAAGTTGATGATGGCCTTCTTTACGTGAAGTAGTACATGGGTTGCACGAGTTTGGTCTTTGTCCAACTCATCTTGATGTATGAGTGCAAGAGAAAAGTCACAGTCAAAGGTATTAAACCAAGTCTAAGAATATGTGAAGAAGGGGGCTCATCTCCATGCCAAAAGGCATGGTCAAACATTGTAATAAATGAGTTCATGAACCCAATCTAGACTCATGGGTTGAACTTGTGGCCTATAAATAGGCATAGGTCGAATTGTATTAGGTAGACTTTGTTGATTTTAGATTAAGAATTATGAGACATGAGTTCTCCTTTATCTTTTTTGAAAACTGACTTATCTAAGTTTTAGTTTCAAGTTCTTAGTGGCATCAAGTAAGAACTTATCTCTTTGATCTAGGTTGAGACAAATTCTCCTCTTAGGTCTTTGAGTGACGTCCTCTTTTTGAAATACCCACAAACACAAAGGTTTGGTTCCCACCTCTTTATAGGTGACGGTCCAAGTTCTTGACAAATTCTGTCAATTTTTGATCCTAAGTCTTAACCATCAATCCTTGGTATTGAATTTAGTCATAAGCTGGCTAGGTTCATATCAACAATTCTATATAATCCTCTTCAAAAAATCTTAGTTTTTGCTCTTTAACTCTATCAATAGCCTTCATTGAAGCTTATATGTCAAGAGTACTTGAGCCAAATGTAAAAATGACCAATGTAGCAGATGATACTTATTTCCATTTAGACTAATAGTTGTAGGATGAAAGAGGTTGTCCTCACTGGTATAGTTCTTGGTAGTTATCGCATCAAGTTGACTATTTAATTTTCTTCACTGATGCAAAGGGCAACCTTACGTCTAAGCAGAATTGAGGATTTCTCTACATGTGCAAGACAGTGCTTCCATGGGTGGAATGGTATCTGAAGGTTCTTGGTTTGATGCTCGCATTTTTATGTGAACATGAATTAGATACTTAGATTCAAGATCGATGAATTCCTTACAAGTTATGATGAGGTGTACGATAGTTTCGATGCCATGGGGAAACAGGAAAACCTTCTCAGGGAGATCTATGTCTATGGTTTTGAGAAGCCCTCTACAATCCAAGAAAGATGTATTGTACTCTTTGCAAGGGTCTTAATGTGATTCAGCGGGCTCAATATGGGAGTGGAAAAACAACAACATTCTGTTTGGGGATTCTGCTGTAGCTTGACTATAACATTGTTGATTGCCAAGCTTTGGTTTTAGAACCCACCCATGAGCTTTCTCAGTAAATTGAGAAGGTTACGCACGCGCTTGGTGATAACCTTGGTGTCAAGGTTCATGCTTGTGTTGGAGGTACTAGTGTTCGTAAAGATCAACGCATTCTCTCTAGTGGTGTTCATGTTGCGGTTGGTGCTTCTAGGATAATTTTTGATATGTTAAGAAGGCGAGAGTATTTGCATCCTTATTACATCAAGATTTTTGTGTTGGATGAAGGTAATGAAAATGCTCTCTAGGGAATTTAAGGACCAGATCTCTGATATCTTCCAGATGTTGCCTCCTAAGATTCAAGTTGGTGTATTTTCTATCATTATGCCACTGGAGGCACTTAAAATCCCAAGGAAGTTTATGAATATACATGTACGCATTCTTTTGAAGCGTGATGTGCTAACCCTCGAGGGTATCAAGCAGTTCCACGTGAACATTGAGAAATAGGACAAGAGAATGCAGTACATATATGTTGTTGGCAACTCCAAGTATTTCTTGGAAGAACACTTGAGAACACTTGAGAAATCATTGGAAGGAAGATTTAATATGCAATTGGGAAGGAAAGGTACATTCATTCGATGTTACGCCATCAGAATTGAGGGGGACTTCTTATTTTTATATCCTGGGGGACAAACATGTTGTCCATATCTGAGCCATTTTATGATCCCTCCTAGCAATGCATAATTTATCACAGCCAAGGAGAAAGTTGTCACTTATTCTAATAGACTATTGAAAGATTATGTTGATGCCAAGTCAATCTCTATCAATGAGGAAGTGACTTTAAAAGAAGGGGAAGATGCAATTTTGAAGGGAATCAAGAAGGATGTAACTGGGTTTGTTATTGAGCTAGTGGAAGTTATGCCTCTTGAAGGAAATGTCAAGAAGACAAGGTTGAAGCTCACATGGTTCACAGAAATATTGCAGTATTGTCTGTGTTTGATCCTGACAGTAACCCCCATTCTTTCACAGAAATATTGCAGTATTGTTTGTGTTTGATCCTGACGATAACCCCCATTCTAGTTCATGATAGAGAAATATTGCGGGATTGTTGGTGTGAAGAAGAGGACGGGAGAGTCTGCTCTAAATAATTTAGATGAATCCACACACATAGCTCACAAAGATACCTCAGAAATTAGATTGGAAGGCTCCACCCCAAATGACTTGAGGAGGAGTTTTGGTGCCAATAACCATTATCCTAATACTGATCCTTACGGACAAGGATCTTAAAATGGCGGAGGAATTTTAACAAACTCATCTAAGGCTGGCAACAGTAAATAAGGCTTAGTCTGAGCTGAGACCGAGAAAGAGACATCACCTTGGGCTTTGTTGATTTACTCCTTCAACTCGTTTCACCGAAGAAGCGGTCCCCTGTTGTATTGGAAGAAGAAAGGTAAGAGGGGCCCACGACTGGAAATGGAAATGCAACGACAGTTTGAAGTGGAGAATGAAGTTGCATGTGGCTAAGATAGCTCCGGATTCTGTTCTACTGGAGTGGCACGTAGCACCTGCCTTTTATATTGTTTTTTTTTTTGATAAGTAAATTTTCCATTAATATTAAAAAGTTACAGGAGAGATACAGGTTCACCACTAATCGGTAGTGGTGATACAGTTAGGAATTACAGGAAGAGATTTGCATTTTACATTGCACTACATTATATTGGTGAATTTGCCGCAGAACCAAGGTAGTCGCATCCATTCAGATACTGTTAGACCCCGATGAGGTGTTTCATGTGCCGAAATCCATTGCCAAACGTTTAGTTGAACCCACTCCAGTGGTTGAATAAATTGGCAATCAGATTCAAAGCGAACCGCATTTCTCTCTGTCCATAGAAACCAGACGGCGGCTTGCCACACAGTTCTCCACATTTCTATACAGTCTTTTCCTGCATCCCTCTGAAGATGATAGCTGAAATGTTCCTGTACATCACTGTGTTCTTGGTAATTAAGTCCAAACCAATCATAGATGGCTATCCAAAGATCTCTAGCGTTTGAGCAGCCGATGAATATATGTTGCGTTGTTTCAACTTCTAAACCACACATCACACATCTTCTAACAGATTCGGGGATTTGTATTCCTCTTTTCAGTAGATTATCCACCGTAGCTATTCGGTCCTGAAGAATACGCCAGGATAGTAGTTGAATCCTTTTTGGAGCTAAATTCCCCCATGCCTTAGCGAGAAGAGTTCTGTCCTGATTAGAGGAGATTGTTGACTGTATGGCCGCAGCATAACCTGAGGCCACAGAGTAATATCCGCTGCATTCCCCGTGCCATCTCCAGACATCTGGTGTGTTCTGTAGTGTGATTGTCGAGGAGAGCAAAGCAAGTAGTTGAGATAGATCATCTTGTTCATTCAGCCTCAACGGACGTCTGAAGAGAAGGTCTGAAGAATTAGGTGTCTATCCATCTGGAGCGATTTCAGAAACAGTTTTGTCCTGTTGTAAACTTAGTCTGAATAACCTTCTAAACTTCAGAGCAAGGAGGCCTTCTCCAGTCCAGTCTAAGCACCAGGACATTGCCTTGTCACCCTTCCTTATATCCAATTTAATTCGATCCTTAAACCAATGTTCAAAAGTAAGTTTCCAGATGTCACTCCAGTAGTTTGAAACTGAGGCCGGCAAGGTGAGGAGGCTCCAGTCACTTTTAGTGCTGATTGCCGAAAGTACTTAGATTGGATAATTCTGGCCCAGAGACTGTCGGGATCAGATCTCATTCTCCATAACCATTTAGCTAAGAGGGCTTTATTCATGTGATGAGTGTCTCTAAGCCCAAGACCACCTTCATCTCTGTTTAGGCACAAGTCACGCCATCTTATCCAGTGAATTGAACGTTCTCTGTCTTTGTTCTGTTTCCATATGAAATTTCCCATGATTTTGTCCAGAGTCTTGGAGACTTTCTTAGGAGCTTTGAAGATGGACAGAAAATATACTGGCAGGCTTGATAAGACTGATCTTAACAAAGTTATTCTGCCTACCATAGACAGGTATTTGTTCTCCCATTTCTGAACTCTGTTTTTCAGTACTTCGATCACCGGAGACCACATCCGAGCTCGCCGGGGGTTGTCACCAAGAGGAAGGCCAAGGTAGGTACAGGGGAAAGATGCCAGTTTGCATTTCAGCTTGCTACCAAATCTCTGCAATACTGCCGGTTCCAAGTTCAGACCATAAATCTTACTTTTGTTGTAGTTAATTGCTAAGCCTGAGATCAGTTCGAAGATTGTCAGTATGCCCTTTATTGCTTTGATGTTTTTCCATGAGCCTGTAGTGAGCAGAATAGTGTCGTCGGCATATTGGAGATGCGATAACATGACACTGCCAACTTTGATTGCTGCCATTCTGTCCAGCTCAACTGCTCGGTTTATAAGGATGCTGAGGCCTTCAACAACTACTAGAAATAAGAAAGGAGAAAGAGGATCTCCTTGTCGGAGGCCTCTTTCCAATTTGAATTCGCCAGAACTACTTCCGTTGATCAGCACTGCTGCATATGGAGAAGATATACACTCTCAGATCCATTCAATCCAAATACTACAGAAGCCTAACTTGGCCAGCATTTTCAGCAAGAAATTCCAATCGACTGTATCAAAAGCTTTGGAGAAATATGCCTTGAACAAGACTGCCGGACGTTTAGATTTCTTAAGGCTATGTATAACCTCATTAGCCACAAGAACTCCATCAACAATTTGCCTGCCTTTAATAAAAGCAGTTTGGTTCTGAGAGATGATTTTGTGCATAACAGTTTTCATCCGATTAGCTAGCAGTTTTGCTAAGATCTTGTACCCGCAACCTATCAACGAAATTGGCCTGAAATGTTCCAAGAAAATGGGGTTGATTAGTTTGGGGGTTAGAGTAATAAAGGTTGAAGAAATACCTTTGCAAAGTCGACCTGTCCTGTAAAATTCCAAGATAAAAGCAGTGAAATCATGCTTGAGGATATGCCAGTGTTTTTGGATGAAAAGGAAATTCATCCCGTCCGGTCCCGGGCATTTATTAGCAGAGCAACTCCAGACCGAGTTCCTGATCTCCTCCTCCGTAATTGATATTAAGAATTCATTATCAGCCGAGGAAAGAGTGAAAGGGGCAGGCAGATCCAGTGACGGTCGATCCCAGAGATCTTTTGAGAAGTGCTTGCTGAAGTGAGACTTAACATGTTATTTGATGAGATTTGGATCCTCAGACCACTCCCATCAATGTGCAGACCTCGCAGTGAATTGATTCTCCAGTGACTGTTAACTTTAGAATGAAAGAAACGGGTGTTATTATCTCCTTCTCTGATCCACTTGATCCTAGACTTTTGTTGAAGCAAAGATTTGTGATTACGTAGAGAGTGTTGCAATGACAACCATGTTTCTCTTCTAAGGTATATTTCTGCTTCCTTAGGAATTCGCTGCTCAGACAATGAATCCAAATCGTTAAGCTGGAGTCTCAATTCTTCTATTCTGCCACCAATGTTTCCAAAGTTGTGTTGATTCCATGATCTAATTATTTGCCTCATCAGCCTGAGTTTTTCATGGAGTACATAGCCTTTAAATCCTTCAACTTGGAATGTCGGCCATTCGGTTGCAATAAGGTCTACAAAGGATTTGTCGTTGTTCCAACAATTCAAGAATTTGAACGTCTTTGGGCCCCAATTAATTTCCTCTGATTTGAATAATACTGGTCGGTGGTCTGAAACAGAATACTCCAAACCTATTTGATGAACTTCAGGCCATTCTTGTGACCACGCTTCTGAGATCAAGAACCGGTCTAGTC
Organism: Pinguicula moranensis; assembly: GCA_028565015.1. Lineage (NCBI taxonomy): Eukaryota > Viridiplantae > Streptophyta > Magnoliopsida > Lamiales > Lentibulariaceae > Pinguicula > Pinguicula moranensis. Next base: position 607,035 of record JAOWBN010000019.1, on the reverse strand, counting down.
TGCTGCAACAGGCACCCCCCTGGATATGCAAGTATACCGGGTCCTTTGGAGAGGGAGGTCTATCAGATTCAGATCCTGTATGAGAGCATTAAATTCAACGATTTCTGTCCTTGGAAGAGAGTTGTTGCTTCTTTTCTCCTGAGTTGAACGTATGGCATTGTAATCGCCAGCGAGGCACCATCGACTTGATGGATCACTTGCTACCATATGCTTTAGTTTAGTCCAGAATACTCTTTTCTGCCTCAGTGTGCAAGGTGAATAAATATTAACGATCTTAACTTGTATTGCCGACGGGCCCCAGGTTCCTTCGACCCCCAGAATATTGCCATCCGACCATGAGTTTGTAAGAGTAAAGACTGATTTATGCCAAATGGTGAGAACCCCACCAGTGCTACCTGAGGCTTCACAGTGCCGCCATTCAAATTCCTCGTTCGGCCACATTTGTCTAACGGTCCAGCAATTGATAAAAGTGAGTTTAGTTTCCTGGAGAAGAATCATATCAACTTTTTGAGATTTTACTAAGTCTCTAATTTCTGCCTTTTATATTGTTATGTTTGTAATATTGGTTAACATCTGTATTAGTTGTCATAAGAATGTTTGAGTTGGTAGATGTCGTTACTTTAGATGTACTATATAAGAGTAAGCTTCAGACTGAGTAAGGAGTTATTGGAATGAAAGTCTATATTCTCCCTCCTTTTACATTTCCTTCCAGCTAAGTTTTCTCTTTCCCTCCCTCTTTTCTATTATCTCCCCTGCCTCGCCTGATCTCTACAACTACTTACCTTTGTTCATGTTACACCATTGTGTATGATTTAGGTTGGTAGAGGGATCTCAGTGTTGACACTTTTGATTGCATGCCAATGGTACAATAACGCCCAAAGTTTAGATGTCCACACGCACGTTTCAAGAAGGTGAGTTGATGTTTCCAATTCTGTCCCCACATAGCTTACAAATGGGGTGTAGAGCCTGGAGTATTTATCAAATATCTTGAGTTACCACACCAGCGATCCTCCAGAATAGTGTTTCTTTGCCATTTTCAACTTGGATCCTTACATTTAGCTAGAACCATTCACCCACTCGAAAGTTGTGTAATAGTTTCCTCCACCAATCAAATTTCTGTCTTTTGTGAGATACTTGGTTTTCATAATAAATAGCTATCTTGAAATCCCCATACTTATAGTTCAAGAGTTGTTGCCAACTTCCCCTTTTGTTTTCTATCAACCTCCAGCCCCACTTGCAGTACAGAGCTTTGTTAAAGTTCTATAAATCCTTCACCTCAAGCCTCCATTTTTTGTTTGTTGCACTAATTGATTTCCCCCACCCCCAATTCATCTTCCTTCTATTAGATAGGGTTCCCCATGAGAATCAATCTTGTGAATTTTTCTAGTACCTAATTAGGAACTTTAAACGTCATATAGTAAACTGGAAGATGAGATAGTATACCCATGATTAGCACCCAGCTTCCCCCAAAGTAGTGAAAATTGTTTTTTGTACTTTTTGAATAATAGGAGCCCAGGTTGACACTCTCTCAGTCCTTTACCCTAGTGGCAATCAATGGTATATTGAGGACATCTTCTCCACTTTACAATTCAACACTTGAGCATATTCCTTTCTAAAGTTGAGCATATTCTGTCACCCTTTCCTTTTCTTTTCGCCCCATCAAATTGCCTTTGGGAAAGTGATGACATCAATTGGAGTTGAAGAAGATGAACTCTTCGTTTGGCTACGTTTACTTGGAGGCAAGGAAATATACTACTGTCGTCTTTGAGATTCATTTATTCCTTTCTAAAGTTACATAATTTGCCAATGAAATTATTTGGTGGAAGTACAATTTCTTTTTGCCAGCCCAAGGATATGATAAAATAAAGCTCAAATACATTTGAATGTGAACTAATATATAATTGTTAATGCATGTTAAGGCCCTGTTTATGTTTAGTAAAGGCCCGTTTTGCGCAGCCTTCTTAAAATTATAATTGGCTTTTAAGAACCTCAATTTACGAAATAAGTGTTTTACGCAGCCAACCTTCTACTACTTGTTCTTATTTTAAGAAGGTAAACCTTCTAAAAAATAAGCACATCCTGACATGCTTTTTTTCC